>OY856409.1:1698320682-1698920682 GCA_963693085.1 Alisma plantago-aquatica | reverse complement strand
CTCTCATTTTATTTTCTCTAAATGATGCCAAGAAACATTAGGGACATTATTGAAGTGGTAATTTGCATATTGAACCCTAGGTTTTGGGTAAATTGCACTCTACACCAAAACTAGGTTTTAATGCACAAGGATTGCTTTACAAGCTTAATCTTGGTGCCCAAGCTTGTGAAAACCATACCACTACATCATATTCATTCTTATGATGTATCAAAATCAGAGGAACATCTTATCATGCAACATTTGTAATTTAACCCCTCAACTTGGGTAATTTGCACTTTAGTCCAAAATAAGCAAACATTGCTTCAACATTGTTCAAACAGGACCAAAATTGAAACATAAGTTTCTCATGAGTCCTAATTACTTTTCCCAAGATAAGATTAAGAATCTACTCAACCTTATTAAGCAAAACATCTAGGGTTAACACATAACCCAGGTCAGGGATGTTACAAATTATAAACCCCTAACAAGGATTTCGTCCTCGAAATCCTAGGAAAAAGGAGGAACAGATTGTTCATTAATCATGCCCTCAGGTCTCCACATATCATCTTAATATCCTGGAGATATTATGAACTCTGTGATTCCACACAAAGCTCCTTTCATTAATTCCTCCATATCACTGTTTATGTATATGCAAAGCATAAACCCCTAACATATGATGTCCATGTCATTGAAAGGAAGAAGCATAAAAGAACATACTTCAATAATCTCTCAAGAATACTTATCAAAAGGAAAAATATATATATCTAACAGAGATAATTCACTTAGCAAAATCTATGTAATTGGGAATGTTCACATAGTTCTTCCTATTAGTTAGGAATGTCACATAGCTTTTCCCTTTTTGTTTAGGGTTGGAATTGCACAAAGCATCTTCCTTTATTGGAATTGCACAAAGCATCTTCCTTTATTGGAATTGCACAAAGCATCTTCCTTTATTGGAATTGCACAAAGCATCTTCCTTTATTGGAATTCCACAAAGCATCTTCCTTTATTGGAATTGCACAAAGCATCTTCCTTTATTGGAATTGCACAAAGCATCTTCCTTTATTAGAATTGCACAAAGCATCTTCCTTTATTGGAATTGCACAAAGCATCTTCCTTTATTGGAATTGCACAAAGCATCTTCCTTTATTGGAATTGCACAAAGCATCTTCCTTTATTAGAATTGCACAAGGCATCTTCCTTTATTGGAATTGCACAAAGCATCTTCCTTTATTGGAATTGCACAAAGCATCTTCCTTTATTGATTCCATATTTCTTATTTCATGATACTCATTAGATTGTATCAGAATGACTGCTTGATCAGAGCAATAAAAAAGATATCAATCTAAGAGTTTCCATACTCACCTTATCATCAATAGTTGTATACCTGGCCAGGGTATATAAGTATTGAGATTAGGTAGTATGCACCTTATTTGCTATCGCATTCCTCACTTTTCATATCATTGTACACAGGATTTTCCATTTCCTAGATTTTCTCCAAACATCACTTCTATATTTCATCTTTTGACATACAGATAAGGGAGATTATAAAACATTTTAAGGAACACTGAGTAAGATATAAGTTCTCATCTCTCTTGTGTCCTTATAGGACTAGTCAAAGGAAGTTCAAAAACAACTACTTTCATATCTTTAACACATAGAATCATGAAATGAAGTATCAAGGTGAATATATTTTATTTAAGTATTACCCTTCAAGGTCACCTACCACATTAGGTTGATTTCAACCCATAGTGTCCAATTATCTCATATTGCTACTTTTGTCTTTACTTAGTGGCTACTGCCCTGGCGTACTAGGCATTTATTGCACTGGTAACACCAAAAACTTTGGCTTTTCAGAACAACTAGGAAATTGTCTCTAAAATTATAGAGTCCTTACCTTAAGTCTCAGCTTATGACCCCTCCTTGGGCACTACCATCACAGATGTACTATTTGTCCAGACTTATGGCAGAGTCTACTTTCTTGCCATTTATTAATCTTTCCCATATTTCCACTGTTCTAACATACCCATGTCACTTAGGAATCCCTTCAAAGCCCAAAGTTTCTGCATGAAGGACTGGTGACCTAGGTTGTAATACCAGTATCCAGTCTTCTATATGCATTACAGTTGTCCTATCCTGCCCTTCAAGAGCATAACATAGGATTCTCTATCCTGGTTAGATCAATATGGAAATTCTTAGGTACTTGTTCTCCTCTTTCCTGGTCCCATGCACCCTCTCCTGGTGCAACAACATTGCCCTTAGCAATGTGTTCCTTGTGTTCTCCAGTCATTTTCAAGTTCTTCTTCTCCTATGTGAGCAGAAGATACTATCAAATAAACTGGAAGACACTTAGAACAGACTCTACAACCTTAGTCCTATGTCTCTGTAGACTCAGCGAACCTAGAGCTCTGATACCACTTAATTGTGACGACTGTCTCACGAAAACAAGATTAAATAATGCGGAAGCGTTCATCAAGCAGCGGATTAGCAAAAATCACTAAAAATTAAAACTTTTTGCAAAGAGATCCACACATAGGAAATCTTTTTCTTCAAGAGCCAAAGTATAACACATTCACATTCTGGGTCAAAGGTACATATCGTGCATCATCTCTTTCTGAGAATTACAAGCATCAACTGTCCTGTCAAGCTAAACACAGGCAATATAAAAATCTCGAGGCACTGAGCCAAAATCTCGAAATCACTAACTACTACTACTCCAAGGACCTGAGAGTACAGAGATGACACATAGGACTCTATATACATCTGAACATGACATAACAGTCAATGTCTCCACCTGAGACTTCACTGCTGTCCCTGCTGCTGCTGCTGTCCATCACCTACTGAAGGGTTCCTGTCTCTTCGTCCACGTCTACCTAAAAATGTGGTTCCCACGGGGGTGAGACAATTATAAAAATTGCCCCAGTGAGAGTTATAACTCTCTGCCAGTAGCATTGTTATTGCAACTTAAGAAGATAAATATGAATGGAAGAATCATATTTGTATAGAAGCAGATATTTAAATGTCTAACAGATTAGAACATTATTCTATATCAGAAGCATTGCAACTATAACTTGATAGAATCAACATGTCATTTATCCTTTAAGGAATATAAAGAACATGTATAACATCTATTCAAACTACAGAATCATTACCACTACTTTAACTATCTTCAGGATTAGATCATATATCTAAAGCCTGGTATTATCATTGTGAAGTCATGGCCCGTAGCCATATTCTTTTCATAAAGTGTTGGGATCTTAATCCCTCAATTCACCACTGGAAATTCTCATCCTTTCACAATTTCAATACCCTAACCATGGGATTTTGGGTGTTTAAACCCTTAGATCATCACCTGAGCATTGTTACCATTTCCTTAGGTAACTAACACCTTTAGGTTATTTGACCAAGGTAAGTATGATACTTGATGCCTATTAACTCTCTTGCTACCTCTTATCAGACAACAAGATATATTATGGCACACAAGGCCCAATAAACAAATTCAAATTAATAACATATCACAGCTCATACCTGGCTATGCCCATCATCTCATGATACCTGCATGGTTAGCACATATGATAGCAGCACATCAATTATCTATCAACATCATGCAAAAACAATGTATTAATAATTCAAGGGTATTACCCTTAATCCTTTACCAGGATTAGGATTTCCATCACACATCTCATGTATCATTCATCCAATCATATTGGACTTATATCACAACAAGGTATACCAGTATTTGGGGTGTTGGATATGATATCTATCATATCTTGATGTCTCACTTCCCTCAACACCATTAACTTTCTTAAGTTCACATACTTAGATTGTATTAGGGTATTACCCATCCTAATACTTTATGCACCAGTTTATCACATTCATCATGTAAAGTAGTGATCAATTGTCACTTACTTGGAATATACAACTATTGCCAATACTATGGATTCATACATAAGTCAGGAATTAATAAAAAGACCATGCTAGGTCCTTTTCAAAACAACTCTAAGTCAATCTTAGAGTACCACGGCCGTGCAACCAAAAACGGTCATGCTAAGGGAAGCCACCACGGCCGTGCTACCTTGCACGGTCGTGCAAAGTGAAAATACCACGACCGTGCTACCTAACACGGTCGTGCTACAGGAGTTCACCTCTTGAATCATATTCAAGCATGAATTCTATTCTCTTATTAGGGAATTATGGTTTCACATACCATTTCCCTTCATTAGAATAGGGATTGCATATAGCATCACCCTTCATTAGGGTTTCATATTACATTACCCATAATTAGGGTTTACTACTTAATCCCCATTAGGGTTTCTCATAGAATCACCCTCAATTAGGGCTTTACATGGATACACCTTCAATTAAGGTTTGACTTCAATAACCCTGTCAATTAGGGTTTATGTTCATGTTTAGGGTTTCATGATCTCTTTGCTTAAGGATCATAACCCTTAATCATCACATGAATCATATTCATGTATGAATTTTATACTATCAACTTCTCAACTTGATTAGGTCATATCAACCCTTCAGTCGAGTACATACAACTATGATTAACATAGTGTACCAAGTCATTGATCCTATAAGCAATTAGGTATTCATCCCTTAATTGGCACTTAATTACTTAGGTACTATTAGGGTTTCAACCATTTGTACCTTCATTGATTATCATTACTAATCATTATTGGATCAATAGAACATTCATCATCTTAATTCTCAAAGATTCAATCACATTGGACCTCCATTACATAAGGTATCCAATTGAATTAGGGTTTACTATTCATCCTAATTAGTGATTTCACATGTAGACAACCTCTTAATAGGATTATACATGGAATCAGCCTTAATTAGGGTTTACATCATATATTGGATCCATGCATTTGTTATGCATTAATGATTAGTACCATTAAAGGTATCTCCCACCTAATCACATTAGGTTTACAAAAATGTTTGATCAATTGGACCTTCAATAACTTGAGGTATCCAAATAGATTGATCAATAGAACCTTCAACCGCACTGGGTATCCATTTGGATTAGTCAAATGAGTCTTTAATATCATTGGGTACTCAATTGAATCAACCCATTGTTCCTTCAATTACTTTAAGTTCTCAATTGTATTAACCAATTGATCCTTCAATTGCATTGGGCATCCAATTGAATTAACCAAATTGAATCACAAACGGTTTGAAACCGTTTAAGCAAAAAGCTTTGAAACCACATGGACTTGAAACCGCATGGGTCTCAAACGGTTTGAGACCGTTTGGTATCAAACGGTCTTGAGACCGTTTGGTCCCAAACGGTCTTGAGACCATTTCTTGAGACCATTTGGTCCAAACCTCTCAAAACTGCATGGACCAAAGAGTCAATCAAGACTTCAACAACACTCAATTCCAATCTATGGAATCTCAACCAATTGGATCATCAACACAATCATCAATTGAGTCATGAACTCATCCCTTAATTGGAACTTCAATTAGGGTCTGATCTCAATGGAATTAGGTTTTATAAACACCAATTAGAGCTTTGAAGTTGATCATCAATCAAGCTACTAATTATGTTTCAATTGATTTCATTGGATCTTCAACCATTGAATTCATGGAACCAATCATCAATTGGACCTATGCTCATACTTCAATTGAGTTTAGTAGGTCAACCTTCAACTGATTTGAACCTCAATTGACCCTCACTTGGTCATCAATTAGGGTTTGATTCAATTGGATTAGGGTTTAGAATCGATGATTCAACAACACTCATCAATACAAGATTGTTTACTTTGAAACTTTTGAACCATCATCCAAATTGGGTATGACCTGACCCCAAACGATCTTGAGGTCGTTTGGATGACCTCCAAACGGTCTTGAGACCGTTTTCCCATCATATCACTCAAATCCAAGCCATCCAATTAAGGTTTGGATCATGGAATTGATCACCAAATCAGCATTGCATTGTATATCAGTTTGGTACCTTTAGACCTTCAAACACCTAACCATACTCAACACTAGACCTCCAAACGGTCTTGGGTGACCACCAAACGGTCTTGAGACCGTTTGGATGAGCTCCAAACGGTCTTGAGACCGTTTGGCTCATCCAACCTTCGGATTCTAGTGAAATTTCATCAAGGTTTGGTCTATCGAGTTGATCAACAAATCAACACTTAATTGCAATATGATTTGGTACCTTTAGACCTTCAATTGGTCAACTATACTTGACCCCAGACATCCAAACGGTCTTGGGGTGACCCCCAAACGGTCTTGAGACCTTTTGGGTGATCCCCAAACGGTCTTGAAACCGTTTGGGCTAATCAACCCAAAATCTCCAATTAACTCATTGGAATTTCAGCACTGTTTTCAATTAGGGTTTTCCCAATTGAATAGCCTTCAACTCACGATTCCTTGGGAGTTAATCCCTCAAATTTGGTGAGTCATTAGACCACATCATTAGTAACAGTAATCCCAAACGGTAAACCCTTGGTCAACGCACTCAAATGGTCTTGAGACCGTTTTCCCAAAATGTTCAATTATATCAGATTGATAATCAGCACTTAATCCAATTAAGTTTTCCTAATTGATTAGCCTTCAACTCACGATTCCTTGGGAGTTAATCCCTCAAATTTGGAGGGTCATCAACCAACATAATTATTAACAGGAATCCCAAACGGTCAACGCTTGGTCAACTCACTCAAACGGTCTTGAAACCGTTTTCCCAAACAGGTCAAGTTAATCAGGTTGAAAATCAGCATTTAATTCAATTCGATTTGCCTAATTGGTTGGCCTTCAACCTACGATTCATTTGGATTTAACCCCTCAAATTTGGTGGGTAATTATCCTACATAATTAGGAACAAAATTCCCAAACGGTAAATGCTTGGTCAACCATCTCAAACGGTCTTGAAACCGTTTTCTCCCAAACGGTTTGCTGAAACCGCATAGCCAATCAAATTAAAACGATTTGGAATAGCTATCAAAACCATTTGGCTTGGTAATTTTCTTTGGATAAGCATCTAGGATGATTTCATCATCCCCTTCCTTCGAACAACCAAGAACAGCAACCGTTCTTGATGGAAATTGCAGCAAAGAAACAAGAGTGTAGCAATTTAAAGAAAACAATCAACAAAGTATAGAGAATTGATGCAATATCAATGATTAAGGGTTTGAGTTATAAAACCCGTCTCAAATCTGATCTACAAGATCCAAGATACACGGCTATAATGGTGGATGAAGCTTCTCCAACAATTCCAAGGCTCAACTTCAAGATTTGGAGTGAAATGATCGGCTAGAATTGAAGATTGAGTGAAGAAATAAAGGAATTACACATTGTTTTATGATTTTCACCATGAAATCATGAAGAACGAAGATCAAAGGCTTACCAACAGGTTGGGGACGTGCTCCCTACTGTCCTTAGCCTTCTTGGTCGGTTTTGCAAGTGAAGAGAAGAAGTGGGGTCGTAAAAGCCTTTCATTTGGCTTGGAAAAGGTACTTTTATAAGAAAATTGAGGAGAGAGAAGATACTTTATAAAAGTCTTTTAATTCCAAAATTGTTGCCACCACTTCCCCCTTGGTTTCTTGCATGCAAGGGAATCTCTATACCCACCAAACTCCCTTCCATTATCCATGAATTAAGGGAAAAGAAAATAAGCACCTTAATGCTTATTATATTAATATCCCATATGTGAGTGGAAATTACTTTCCTTTATAATAAGGTGAGTGGAGTTTCACCTCCTTTAGATATTTTC
This sequence comes from Alisma plantago-aquatica, assembly GCA_963693085.1. Taxonomy (NCBI): domain Eukaryota; kingdom Viridiplantae; phylum Streptophyta; class Magnoliopsida; order Alismatales; family Alismataceae; genus Alisma; species Alisma plantago-aquatica. The sequence goes on along the minus strand of OY856409.1, from coordinate 1,698,912,974 downwards.
GTTCCTTATCTTGGAAAAAGAATGTACATCCTTATTCAAAATCAACCAATAACATTTTGGTTGAAGGCCCTTTAATTAATACATTCATTTTTGCCCTAAATTGGATTAGGGTTTCACTTAAGATTAAATCTTGATTATTTTAATATCAAGATTCTCTCTCCTCCAACTTAATTCAAATGGGATGCCCCTCTCATTTTATTTGCTCTAAATGATGCCAAGAAACATTAGGGACATTATTGAAGTGGTAATTTGCATATTGAACCCTAGGTTTTGGGTAAATTGCACTCTACACCAAAACTAGGTTTTAATGCACAAGGATTGCTTTACAAGCTTAATCTTGGTGGCCAAGCTTGTGAAAACCATAACACTACATCATATTCATTCTTATGATGTATCAACATCATAAGAACATCTTATCATGCAACATTTGCAATTTAACCCCTCAACTTGGGTAATTTGCACTTTAGTCCAAAATAAGCAAACATTGCTTCAACATTGTTCAAACAGGACCAAAATTGAAACATAAGTTTCTCAAGAGCCCTAATTACTTTTCTCAAGATAAGATTAAGAATCTACTCAACCTTATTAAGCAAAACATCTAGGGTTAACACATAACCCAGGTCAGGGATGTTACAATTGCTCAGTTGTAACTACTTAAACTTCTCAAATAGTAATATTTGCTCTATTTAACTGCTTTATTATATTATTATGCTTATAATAGTTGGCAGAAAAGAGTTATATCTCTCACTGGGATGTTTGGTCTCACTCTGTGGGTTCTACAACATTTTAGGTGGTCATGGACAAGGAGGTTGAGGTTGTGGTGCAGGTGTTGAGAAGCAAATAGAGCAGTAATTGTTAGAGGTTGGATATGTTGTCAAAGTTTTATAGTAGAGTCCTATTTTTCGTCTCTATACTCTCAGATCTTTGAGGAGATTTTTTGGTTTTGCGTATTGACACGTAGGTTTTGGCTTTATCCTATGAGTGTATAGAAAAGACTTGTACATATAAATAGGTTGTAATATGTAACATTTGTGGCTTAAGAGCATTTAGACATGATATGTAACATCTTTTAGCATATATGGAATACAAATGGCTTGAGTTGAAGGGCTTGTATATAATATACTTCTGCTTGAGAAATTGAAATGCAAATGGTTTTAATTTACCCTATTTTTTGGTAATATTATTATTAGTAATAATTATGTGCTTTGTTTTTAGTAATCTCACTTTGTGTGGTGAAGGGTGTCACTGTTTGGTTGGTATCAGAGCTATAGGTTTGTTGAGTCTATAGGGACATAGGACTATGGTTTGAGTTTGTTCTAGTGTCCTCCAGTATATCTTATGATCACTTCTGCCTATGCAGAAGAAGAAGAAGAAGAAGAGAAGAAGAAAAGATGTATGGAGAACATGAAGAACATGTTGTTAAGAGTGGTGTTGCTGCATAAGGAGGTGGTGAAAGGAGGCAAGAGAGGGCTGATGTTGTGCCACAAATGCCTCAAGTTTACCCAACCAATGTAGCCAACCCCACATTCCAATCCATGTTAGGACAATTTATGGCTACCATGACACACATGGTGGATAGGATGCCTGCAACCCAACCTAGGGCAACTGTCTGAGGAGTTGAAACATGAGCTTCTAGGAAGACTTTTGAAAGACTTAATGTGTAGGAGCATTGGAGTATGTAGGTACATCTGATCCAGCTGATGTAGATATGTAGTTGACTGAGCTGGAAAAGACCTTCAAGATCCTCAACATCCCTGAAGAGGATAAGGTGAAACATGTTGTGTACTTATTGAAGGGAAGTGTTGTCCATTAGTGGGCCATAGAGGAGGAGAAAATGTCGAATGTTGTGGTTACTTGGGAAGAATTCCGATGGGAGTTTGTTAGTCGATACTTTTCAAATACTTATTTAGATGACGAGATTGTATAGTTTGAGAATATTTGGAAGGGATATATGTCAATCAGTGCTTATGAAGCTAAGTTTATGGATCTTTTAAGGTTTTGTCTGCACATGGTTGCAACAGACAAGGAGAGGATCAGACACTTTGAGAAGGATCTGAGTACTGAGCTGACAACTCAAGTATCATCTTTAGAGAATAGATAGAGGTTTGCCACTTTTTTGGAGTCAATTAGGAGAGTGGAGAGGTCTGTGGTAGAGAAGCATGAGATGAAGGCTAAGAAGAGACTTGTATAGTATTAATGACAATCTTCTGGAGGCTTTAAGAATCCTAGGTCCTCAGCACCTCAGTCTCAACAAAGGTCAGTGACTCACTCATAGTGGACACAGAGCAGAGGCAAAGGCCATAGTTTTCTGTCTGCGAGCTCACAGTGCAACGTCACTGTCTAGGATAGGGTTGTCTAGGTCGTGGTATGAAGAAAACACATATTTCAACTATGGACAGGTGGGGCATACTAAGTGGTGCTTCCCTATTAAGGATGAAGAGCTGACTCAATAGTCAAGGCATAGTTAACAAGGGTCACATCAACGATAATAGCATAGTGGTAGAGGACACAGACAAGCGTCACAGGCTGGTTCTTCAGGACAAGTTGGTAGAACATGAGGGTGACAACAAGTTGACGGCTCGATTCTATGCGATGAGTCAGCTAGAAGGAGTCACTAACCCTCAGGTCATGACATGTCAGATGGAATTATTTCATTCTTATTTGTCTTCTTCATGTTTCATATATGTTTTTATTGACCCGGGTGCAACACACTCTTTTATTACTAGAGAAGTGATTTATATATATTTCTTACATGTTAGTCGTAGACCTGATAGTCTTCATCTAGAAACTCCTTTAGTTGGCACTGTAGAATTGTAGGAAATGTGTCCATCCTGTGTTCTTTCCTTTTCAAGACGTAGCATTCAAGTGGATCTCTTACCACTTGATATGTATGGATTTGATATGATCCTTGGGATGGATACTTTGGGAAAGTATTAGGTGATTTTGAATTGTAGTGCCAAGGTGACAACATTTATGGATGGTGATGTTTCATGGGTCTTCAAGGGTGATAGGAAGACTCTTCCAACATGTCTAGTTTCATCTAAGATAATAGAGAAGTGGATGAGACATATTGTGATGCATTTTTGGCACATGTGGTGGATACCAAGGCAAGGAGTCCTGGTATTCAGGAAGTGCCAGTTGTATAGGAGTTTGAGGATGTGTTTCCTGATGAGTTTCCAGGTGTACCTCCTCCCAGGGAGATTGATTTTAAGATAAATCTAGTTCTAGGTACCCAACCTATAGCATAGACATCATATAGGATGGCACCAGCTGAGATGCAGGAATTGAAGAAAAAATTGCAAGAACTGCTTGAAAATGGTTTTATTAGACTGAGCACATCTCCTTTGGGTGCTCCCATTCTATTTGTAAAGAAGAAGGATGGATCAATGAGACTCTGCATTGATTACTGACAGCTGAATAAGATGACAATTAAGAACAAGTATCAGTTGTCATGTATAGATGATTTGTTTGATCAATTATGAGGTGCCACCATCTTTTCTAAGACCGACCTGAGGTCAGGTTATCACCAGTTGTGGATTAAGGCTAATGACATACCGATGTCAGCCTTTAGGACAAGGTATGGTCATAATGAGTTTGTGATCCTACCATTTTGGCTAACTGATGCACCAACAACGTCTATGGATTTGATGAATAGGGTGTTCAGGCCCTATCTATACTAGTTTGTGGTAGTATTTATAGATGGCATCCTGATCCACTCTAGAAATAGCCAGTAGCACAAGCAACACCTATGTCAGGCGTTGACTTTATTAAGGCAACACCAGTTGTATGCGAAATTCAGTAAGTGTGAGTTATGGCTAAATGAAGTAGGGCATGTAATATCTGTTAAAGGAGTCTGTGTAGACCCAAATAAAGTAGAGTTAGTGCTGGAGTGGGATAAGTAAAAAACACCTATAGAGATTTACAACTTTCTAGGTTTGGCAGGATATTACAGTAGATTCATGAAGAACTTCAGTGCGGTGCCGTTAGCCCTAACAAAGTTAACGAGATAGGATCTGTCATTTGTTTGGGATGATAGATGTCAACAAATTATTTATGATCCTGAGGGAGAGGTTGACCAGTGCACTAGTGTTGGTGCTGCCAGAACAAGAAAAGGGTTGTATTGTCTTCTGTGATGCATCTAAAAATGATTTAGGTTGTGTGTTGATGCAAGATAAGAACGTGATTTCTTTCGCTTCACAATAGCTTAAGAAACACAAGGAGAACTACCTGACACATGATCTAGAGTTGACTATTGTGGTCCATGCCTTGAAGATATGAAGACACTAATTGTATGATGAGAAGTGTCAGATTTTCACCAACCAAAAGAACTTGTTGTATGTCTTTCCGAAGAAGGAGTTAAACATGCGACAATGATGTTGGATGGAGTAATCAAGGACTATGATTGTACCATAGATTACCAACTAGGGAAGGTGAATGTAGTGGCAGACGCCTTAAGTAGGAAATCTTCTTCGTCATCATCCGCTGAGAAGGCGCAATTGAGTGCTTCAGTATGTTGTAAGAGATACATGTTAAATCTTATTCTGAAAGATGAATGTATAGTTAGAGGTGTTCATGGTAGCTGGTCTATTTGCACAATTACAAGTAAATCTAGCACTGGGTCAGTAGATCAGAGATGCCTAATAGAATGATATTGTGGTATAATAGATTTGAGTAGTGAGAAGTGTGATGGCTTCCATGAATATAATTATAAGACAATGTGTTATCATGGCAGGAAAATTGTGCCAGACGTATATAATCTGAGAGTGTTAGTTCTAGAAGAGGCTCACTCTTCTATATACACTATGCATCTAGGTATCACCAAGAATTTGAAAGATCTGTATTGATGGACATGATTAAAGCATGACATCGTAGAGTTTGTGGCTAAGTGTGCAGTATGTCAGTAGGTTAAAGCTGAGCATCACAAGCCTATAGAGACTTTGCAACCACTGCCTATACCATAGTGGAAGTGGGATCATATCATGATGGACTTTGTGGTTGGACTTCTAAGGACATCCAAAGGTCATGATTCCATATGGGTGATAGTCGATAGGTTGACTAAGTCAACACACTTTCTTCCAGTAAAGATGATGTATACAACTGAGAAGCTTGCACATGCGCTGGTGGATGAGATAGTACGTTGACATGGTATCCCAACTACTATAGTGTCATATAGAGGTATACAATTCACTAGTTGCTTTTGGGAGCATATCCATACAATGATGGGTACACAATTGAGGTTCAGTACTACATTTCATCCACAGACAGATGAACAGTCTGAGAGGACTATACATAATTTAGAGGACCTATTAAGAGCTTGTGTGTTACATTTTTTGGGCAATTGGGATATACACCTTATTCTGATAGAGTTTTCCTATAACAATAGCTATTAGAGGAGTACTGACATGGCACCGTATGAATCATTGTATGGGAGGCATTGTACATCTCCTTCGTGTTGGTATGAGATGGAAGAATATCAACTTCTGGGTTCCGAACTCGTACATCAGACAACAGAAAAGATCAAAGTCATTCAATAATAGTTGAAGGCAACACAGGACAGGCAGAAGGCTTACATTGATAAGTGTCATAGGCCTTTAGAGTTACAATTGGGATACATGGTGTATCTTAAAGTTTCTCCTTGGAAAGGTGTTCTAAGGTTTTTGAAGAAGGGTAAGTTAGCTCCCTGGCATATGAGACCTTATCCCGTGGTTGCACATGTTGGGAAGGTGGCCTATAAGCTTGATCTACCACCTGAGTAGCATAAGTTACATACAATGTTTCATATCTCTATGTTGAGGAAGTGTCACCCTGATACAGAGTTGAATCTTCAACCTATTAAGGTAGAGCCAGATGATGACATATCTTATGTGTAAGGTCTTGTTCTGATCCTGGATGAAAGGATCAAGAAGTTGAAGAAGAAGTAAATTATGTTAGTCAAGGTTTTGTGGCATCATCATGGCATAGAGGAAGCCACTTGGGAGCTTGAGAACGAGATGGAGAAGAAGTATCCATCTCTTTTTACGTAGGAGTTTAGGGGCAAAATCCATATTAGGGGTTTGTAGTTGTAAGATCTTTGACCTGACTTTATCCTTAATTATAATTACTTTACATAATGAGATGCTTAAACCTTAATCTAATCTTTTGAGACGTCTTAATATCATGTGACAGGCTTATGTTTTCATTTTTCATCAATTTGATTGATGTTTGAGCTATCTTTGCTATATATGTGCTTGTTTTGGACCAGATTGTAATTTACCCATAAGGGACGGTTATTGTGACACCCCGCCATCACTCAGACAATGAGATGACAGACAAAAATGTACGAAACCTCATCTTACCAAAAACACAGGTTAATTAAAATCGATTGCGGAACGCATACTCAAGGGAACTTTTGCATTCAGATCCTACAGAGAAAGCATGTTATAAAAATATTTACAGGCTATGATATATGTTCACTGCTTATAGGAGCCATCTGTACTGTCAGCACCAGAGTTCATCACCTGATTATATATATATATATATGTATATATATATATATATACATAACTGGTCACATACAGTCAGCAACAGGATAAACCAAAAATTACAACAGCTAGACATCGTGAAACGTCGTCGAACACCTCCGAGGACCTGAGCGTATAGGGATGACTCTAGGACTCTACTACAAAACCACCAAAATAGCATCATGTCCATCTCTTGCCTTCTATTGTCCTTCTTGCTGCTTGGCCGCAACCTCACAACTACCACCACGTCTACAGAGAGCACCTAAAAAGGGTGTAAACTAGCAGGGTGAGACACACAGTCCCAACGAGAAACATAATTCCTTGCCAAAACTATAAAACCTTAGAAGGTTAAGGCAACAACAACAGTTAACTGATAAAGCGTATAACCAGAGCATCATACTGATTAAGGCTATTATTATCATCAATCTTACTAAGATATCTAGGAGGCATATAACCAAGCATTTCTTTATGGAACATGACTGACAAGATAAGCTTTATAAGAACTTATCACAAAATATAAGGATCGTACAGATATCGGCAAGGTATAATTAGATCAACTATATAAGTACAAAGCCTCAATCAATGTTCCGTGTTTTGCTTTAAAAAATATATACTATTTGGCTGGATTACGTTTTATTATTATGCCTTGAGGAAGTGAGCCTTCCCTGCTCAAATCCAACCATTGGCTGCGAAGCCCAATCTGGTGCCATACAAAGTCTAAGGAGATCCGGACTCAGTGACCTCACCTTCTCGTGGTCAGTACACAAATCATCAAGCAAGACCGCAGTCTTATGCTTATAGGGCCTCAACCTTTGGGTCAGCTCTGCAAGCTACCCATATATACATCTGAGCCATGAATGAATCATGCTCATCATCACATATCCTGAGCCATGGGTCTGTTCACCATGCTCCATATATTCTGAGTCTGCAACCACAGTTGCACTCAAACCCTCCTATTTTAGGCTAGGGGAAACCTCGCATATTCAACAATATGCGCCCCAGGTAATCCCGCATGATAATCATGTTTAACTAACTGTGACACCCCGGCATCACTCAGACAATGAGATGACATGTGAAAATGTGCGGAACCTCATCTTAGAGGAAGCAAAGAGAGAGAAAAACATCTCTTAAGATGACAAACTTTCTCTTCAACCCTAACTTAGGTTATTTTGCAAGTAGCGCCTCCAACTCCCAACAAAACACAGGAAAACCCTAATCACCACTAAAGGTGATTAGTAAGAAACTAAGCACAAGGTTTAGGAAAAATAAATAGGGTAAGCCCAAAATGAAGGTCAGGGTCCTTACAGTTATCTTGCAAACTGTCACATGAAGAGAGTGTTTCTGGTTCTTTAGCATCATGAGAGAGAATATGATGCAATGGGATCCATGTTTGAATCATGGTTGGTGATATGACATCTCATGGTGAATTTAGGGTTTCCAGGGTTTGCTTAGTTCATATGGTGACTATTCTAGGGTTTGAGTGTTGCGACCACTACACCACTTTTGGGTGAGTGTAGCGACCACAACACATGCATTGTATGTTGTATCTTCAACCTAGATGACCTAGAGGTGAGTTGTTCGAAACACTTTGTCCTCTATTGTCTCGACCATGCACATATGGTGACTTAGGGTTTCGACCTAGACAAGTAGATGGAAGTGTCTCGATCGAGACAAGGTGGTAGCGGACCTTGGAGGTCGCTACACATTTGCTGAATAAAAGTTAACATTTCAAATTATGCATGTGAATGGAGATAAGGCTATATTTTTGACAGGGATGTGTCCCTTGATGGTCTATTATGTTGACACCTCATAAACCCTTTACTTCCCTCCTCCTTTGGGTATATAACCCCCTCTCTTCACGTGAGAGCAAATTTTTGGATCCACTCTCTTTCTCCTTCCTTGTGACCAACCATGGAGCTTTTAGAGCAAGGAAGATCTGTTCTTGAAGCTTGGGTGGCCGATCCATCTTTCATGATGAAGATACTGTGCTAGATCAACTCCTTGGTGGTGATATCTTGGATATTTCTTCTCTTGGTAAGTGATCTTAAAGCTTGATCATGTTTCCTCTCTTTTGAAATCTCTTTCTTCTTCTTCCTCTATGGTCATAGACTTTGGATCATCCATGGTGGCTTTCTTGAGAGGAACTCCTCATCATAAGGGATCATACACTATGTATTGACATGGTGAAACCCAAGTGAGAGGATGATTTCTTCTTTCTCTCCTTTCTCCTTTGGTTCATCCTAGGACTATGTTCCCTCTTTCTTGAGCCCTACTGTGATCATGGTTTTATTCTCTTTTGAGGCGATGCCTTGGTCGAAATTTGAAGCTTGGTTTGAGTTCTTAGAGCTTGTGATCTTGGGAGACTGGTTCTCTCTAAATCATGCAGGTTATATAAATTTTCCCATCTCTATTATGTACATCTTAAACATGGTCATATGATGTTATATTTATATTTTAAAATGTGTTCTTAATGGTAGGAGGAATGATAAAGTTTAGGGTTTAATCTTGTTATGTTCTTGAAAAAATAATTCTTATTATAAACCCTAAAATCATAGTACCTAATTTTGTTAGTAAATGAAAGATTGATGTGTTCCTTTGGATCATCATCTATGGAACAGTAGTACCTAATATATGGTTCATTTATTATAAATAACAATAGGTTATGATAATGTTAACATGCATAATAATCTTAGTTTTCTCTATCCAAAGATAACTCTTTTGGTGACCTTCTATGATCACATTCTAGGGTTTGAAAAACACCCTTGAATAGAGACTTCTCTTTGGTTGACGTTTGGCATTCTTGGTTTGATCTCTGTTTTGACTTGGTTTGGATCTGTTAAGAAGATTGGTCATATGGCTAACACAAGGTTGAGACAAACTTTGGTCTTCCATCACGGTCGACACTCTTACAAGTGGTGGTTTCGACCGCGACACTCTAAACTCTAATAGTGGTCGCTACACTGATGGTTGTGATGCAGTGTTGTTGTATGGTCACTCAACTTGTTGGTCGATGTTGCAGCCAAGACCAAATAAGTATGAGAGTCGAGACACATGTTCAGTGTGTGCTAGGGTCGTAACCTATTAAGGTGGAGTTGTTGCGGTCGTGACACTAATGGGTTAAGGACATAACACATTGTAATAGAAGGTTTGACACCTTGTTGTGTCTTGCTCGCAACACCTTGGTGGTGTCTTGGTCACAACACCATGTTAGGATGCCTCCTGGTGTCACGGTCGCGACGACATATCTAGGTGGTGTCATGGTCGTAACGCCTAGGGTCATGACATGTTTAGTGTCTCAGTCGTGACCATGTTGAGGTGTCTCAGTCGTCACCAGTGTAGAGGGTGGTCGAGACCTATGTGTTGATAGTGGTTGAGACCCATGTGTTGAGGATGGTCGAGACCCATGTCTTGAGGGTGGTCTAGACACCTATACATATGCATGTACATGGTCAATACCTAGTGTAATGGTATACATAAGGTGTTGTGAATATGAATGGCTAATCCTAAACAATAGTGCTTAAACCTAGTATTCTCCAACAATGTGGGAAGTGATGGGATCATGGCTAGTGGTGGAGGGATGATATGAAACCCTAATCTCGAGATGAAAAATACATTTCTTTATATTGTTTGAATGTCATTATCATGTGATAGCATATTCTCTCTCTTGTCTATGTAAACCTATCCTTGTAGGTGAGAGGTATGACATAGCTATGTAAGTTCTATGGTGAACCTTGTAAATTACAAGGTGGTGATTATGAACATTGTTGAGATATAATATGTTATCATTTGTGCAGGAATCATATGAATGGGTCTAATGACCTAGCAAGTGCCTTGTGCATAATTTGAGGTGAAATCCTCTAGTGATGTGATTGAGGGATTGACATCCCATAGTGATGTGATATTGTTAATTACCTTGTGAGAGGCAGTAATACAAGTGGCATGTGATGAGGAGATGAGTTCTGTCTTTATACATTTGATATCTTCTGAAGTTGTATCTTATCCTTAATTTTGTAGAATTTTTTTATCATTAATGTGTTGTAACTTGATTGATTCATTAAAAGATACCCAATTGGAATATCTAATCAAGTGAAACCCTAATCATGTAGTTGCCTTGTACCATAGATTCATCTTCAACGTCAGTATCTGGCTGGATGGTGAAATAAGTAACGCCTATGGGAAACTTGGGAGTGAATATTATTGAATATGCAGGGTATCAGTGGAGACATCTCCCTATATCCTTAAATTGTTGATATATAGTGGTATAATGCTTTATTATGAAATGACCATGCGTGAGCCTGTTCTCTAGTATTGTGCCATGTACGAAGGCAGACTAGTTCTTTTATAGGACCATAGTATTGACTATGAGTTGTTGTCTCTACAGGACTATAGCTTTGACTATAAGTTTCTGTTTAGCAGTTTGACTGTTATGTCACTGCATTGCATACTCGAATTGACTGAGTAGTGTTGGTGATGATCATGGAGTCCATCTCTTCCATAGATCTTGTATGGTACTAATTTCGACTTAGTAGTGGTTGGTTGGATTTGAGTGATATGCCTCAAACCCTCAGGGCATTATAATAAAAGTGATAATACAGTTGTATTATAGTATATTTTTCTTAGGGTCAAATACGAATCACATTGGATGACCCCATGCCTTATTTCTTATAATGTTTAGTTTATAACAGTTATACATATTTTTCTTATTGCTTTAGAAGAATAAGATGCTCTACTGCTCAGTTGTAACTACTTAAACTGCTCAAATAGTAATACCTGCTCTATTTAACTACTTTATTATATTATTGTTCTCATAATCATTGGCAGCAAAGTGTTATATCTCTTGTTGGGACATTTGGTCTTACTTTGTGGATTCTACAACTTTTTAGGTGGTCGTGGACGAGGCATTTGAGGTCATGGTGCAGGTACTGAGCATCAAGGAGAGCAATAATTGTTAGAGGTTGGGTATGCTTCCAAGGTTTTATAATAGAGTCCTATGTGTCATCTCTGTAATCTCAGGTCTTTGGGGAGATTTTGTTGTAATGCATATCGAAATGTAGATTTTGGCTTTGTGCCATGAGTGTATAGAAATGGCATGTACATATAAATGTGTTGTAATATGTAACAGTCGTGACTTAATAGCCTTTGGACATGATATGTAACATATTTTAGCATATATGGAATACATATGGCTTGAGTTGAAGGCTTGTCTATAATATACTTCCGCTTGAAATGTTGAAATGCAAATGGTTTTAATTTACCCTATTTTTGGTAATATTGTTATTTATAATAATTCTATGATTTCTTTTGAGTAATCTCACTTTGTGTGGCGAAGGGCGTCACACTAAGTGCATAAGGATCTTGGAGGTCAAGAGGAGATCGTTCAAAAGGTACCTATGCCCTAGAAATCTTGAGAGAATAACTAAGGCTGATGAGACATGTGAGGTGTACAGGAAGACATGTGATGATGTTTGATTCTTAAATAGTAGTTATGCTTAAGACTCAAAGCTACGTGAAAATCTTTTCCAACAGGGGTGCATAGAATTAAGAAAATGGTGGTATTCATTATTTGGAATTTTGTGGGGAATGATTCAATCTGGTAGTGTGTGATGTGCCATCTCTACTCTTGGAATGACATGAGCTTTGTGTTTGGACTGTGCCAAATACTTATTTCATCTTATTATGAGTGTGAGAGATGAGACAGATTCATGCCATATTAGGAATGAAATTGACATGAGGAATAAATACTTAAGTTAAAACCCTTTTAGGATAACTAAGAATTTGAGGTATTACCACACCCTTAGGAGAGAATATTGAATAAATGGTTTGGAAACCTAGGTGGACAAGGCAATCTCCAAATTAAAATTTCAAACAAGAATATAATTATGAAATGGAATTTGAATTATATAGGTATAAGATTGAATCTGGTGATCAAAATAATGGATGCAAGAGTTGACATAACAAATAAAGGTAAACTAAGCCTGACTTGTTGACCGAGCTTGTAACAACCAAGTTAGAAGACCCGGAGATAAGATGAAGGATTTGATGGAGAAGCCTCAGTCACATCTCTCGTTGGACGTGAATGGTGGAATCCAATGAGAAAGTTGTATTTGAGTGTCTGAGGATTCACTCTTAAAGACTCATATCTTGCAAGAGACTCATGGTTCTAAGTATATAGCACACCCTGGCACCATGAAGATGTTTAAAGACTTACAATGATAATTCTGGTGGCATGGAATGAAGAGAGACATAGTAGTATTTGTGACCAGTTGTCTCACATGCCAGATGGTGAAGGTTGAACACCAATGACTCTTTGGGTTATTGCAATCATTTGAGATTCTTGATAGGAAATGGGAACAGAACACTATGAATTTTTTGGTGGGTCTCCCCAAGACCAAAAAAAGGTCATGCTGCAATATGGGTTGTGGTGGACCACCTAACCCAGTCAGCACATTTTCTTGCCTTAAAGATTACTGCCAATGTGTTAGACCTAGCTGAGACATGTTAGACAAATAGTTTGTTTATATGGTATTTCGAGTTTGATTATTCCCGATCATGACCCTAAGTTCACTTCGAAGTTATGGGAGCAGGTGTATGAAGAACTCGGTACGAGGTTGAAATTTAGCATGGCATATCACCCTTAGACTGATGGACATTCAGAAAGAACAATCTAGATTTTAGAAGATCTGTTGAGAGCATGTATGCTCGAATGGAGTGGGTCATGGGAACGGTACTTGCTCTTAGCTGAGTTTGCCTATAATAATAGCTACCAAGCCAAATTAGGATGCCTCCATATGAAGCTTTTTATGGGAGGGTGTCTCGATCACCGCTTCACTGGGTGATGTTAGTGAGAGGACCTTGTTGAGGTCAGAGGAACTATAGTTATATGATGACAATGTCTCTTTGATTAAGCTGAGGCTAAGAGATCCCAGGATCTACGGAAGTTGTATGCTAATGCAAAGTGGACAAATTTTCACTTCAATGTAGGTGACTATGTGTTTATGAAAATATGACCCCCTCCGAGCTAGAGGAAAACTGAGTCTCAGATACGTGGGTCCGTTTGAGATTTCAGAACGGATTGGTGAAGCTACTTATCGATTAGCCTTACCCCCACAGTATAACATGATGCATGGTGTGTTCTATGTATCCAACCTGAAGCGCTATGTGAAGGATCCTAGCCATGTGTTGAGCATTGAGCATATTGAACTCAAAAGGAGGTTGACATACACCGAGTCACCTGTGAGGGTATTGGATACCAAGGTGAAAGTGCTCAAGAATAAAAAGATAGAGATGGTATAGATTCTTTGGAAGCACCATGGAGAGGATGAAACCATATGGGAGCTAAGGATGGACATGGAAAAGTCTCATCACATGTTGTTTGCAAAGTTGCTATCTTTAATGTGTTTGATACATATAAGAATCCTAATTTCTAGGTTTTGATGATCTTGATACGTTCAATTGATCTTAGTAATCAAAGATTGATCTTTTTGGATAAAAGGACAACTTGGATCTAATTTGAAGCTAACAACCTATTGATTGAAGAATTAGGGTTTCCTTGAGTTAAAAATGCATATGACGATAAAGTTAGGGTTTGTGAATTAAAAGGACATGAAAAGTGGTAGTTGAGGTTTGGGGAGCCAAAACCATTATGAAACCCTTAGTTGAACCCAAAATCCTAACTTGAACACAAGTCAGTCTTAATGGTAAAAAAAATTGGATAAGATAATAATACATGAGTATTATTCTTTAATTTTAGGGTAGTTGTCTGCTTGATTGCTCTTGTATTTTTTTTTGCTTGGACTTTAAGTTACTTCTGAGAAAGGTATGTGGTTACACCTATGACTACCCATATTAGTTTGTCATTTTTTTCAAGATTTTTTGGATTGCTTGCAAATAAATGCTTGCTTATCTATTTATTTCCTACAATCTATAAAGTCACTATGTATATCACATTATATGGTTATAACTTGCTCGAATTCCTCATATTAACTGTGGAAGTCTAAGAAAAGTCTAAGAATAGAAAGGAAAAGAGTCATAGAGATGACTTAGACCATGCCCTAGATTGGGAAGGGCATATGACACCTAGCTCTAGATTGAGAAGGTGGCCTAACGTCAAGGTCATATGAGGTCCGACCCCAGATTTGAAAAACCAACATAACCCTAGCTCCATATTGAGAAGGGACCTACCAACATGACACCAAGCTCCAGATTGAGAAAGTGGCTTAACGTCCACTATAGGGACAAGATCCTAAGAAAGAGTATCCCAAAGGTTGTGTAAAAACAAACTGAAAATTTATGATAAAATGTTAATTTTGATTCTATAACGATAATTGTTGTGGATATGTTATTACACCTGATTCTCCTGCATACCAATATAACTTGTTATACTGACCGAGTTTTTGTTTCTCGGCATTTTAGAATAATCTACTATTAAAATAGACAACCACATAAGAAGGCGTAAAAAAAGATTTAATATAATCTTAAAAGATATAGTCAGTCTTTATTTCATGTTGCAAATTTTAGAAATCCACATTACGTAACTCTTTAGTGGAGAGTGTAACTTTTTATATTGTTCAAACTCTTTCCAATTTAGTGAAATTTATAAATTATTTTTTATTAATTGCTAGATTATTAATCATGTATTTATGGTAATGACCCCTGCCCTCTCGATCCGCCTGAATGGGGGATAACAAGAAGAGGGGGTTGTTACACTACTACACGCAGTCACCATTGTATACTATATGCTTTCTTTTTGTCAACATAATAAAGCTCTCATAAGGTAACTCCTTGCTTTATACTAGGATAAACAAATTCCAGAAATGAGCCTTCATATGCTCCTATACTAGAACAATTTCCAGAAATGAGCCTTCATACGCTCCTAATCCCGTTGGTAGAAAAATATTCCGACACAAACTTGGAATTAAAGCAGATATGTATAAATGTACGACTACATAATTACAGTTATATGCAGTGTCATACTAATTGACTGATTCACACCCCAACAATCTCCCAATTTAAAACCTTTACCAAATAAATAAATTTCACTCCTTCAACCTCAAAACCTAATTATTCACGAATGTTAAGAAACTTTGTTGCACAAGCTAGTCATGTAGAAATTACGGCTTTCATTGAGTTACAAAACTTGGGCTTCGAACCAAGCCCTAAACAAAAGACAATTTGAAGACTGCACGTCCTACGGAAACAATAGACAGCACAACCCAAGGGAGAACCATTAGCACATTTTATTCATCTCAACCACAGGACCGAAACTGAAACCAGCTTAAACAGACCAGAGGTCATAATTAGTAACACATGGTACATCCTAGCAATTGCCATAAGCAATTGTAAAATTCTTAATGGGCCTCCATAGGATGACGAGACTAAATCACAGGTAGGACTGAGCATTTTGCCCAGAGAAAGATGGACTGGACATCACAGATAGGACGTCTGTCACAGAGGCCATGGAACTGAGAGCAGCCTTGAGGACATCCTGAGAGCAGCCAGGTTTCACGATACTCTTCACCTGCAAAAAAGCAATATAAGGGAAGTGAGTTAGGCAAAGGATGAGTGGCATAAATATACAAGACTATTGGATAAGCATCTTTTTGGTTCCACCAGTTAGGAGTCCAAAATGCATGGGTATCTTTCTGATTCTACCAGCCAGAATCATATATAGTTTTCAAACTCTACCATTCAGTAGTAAAAAAGTTCTGCATAAAGACTGTATCTAAGTAGAACATAAGCACACATCAAAAATACCTTATCTAGATATTCTTGAAGCTTCTTGATACGGCCCATGTAATCTTGATCTTCTACGCAAAGTGTAAGTGTCTTTGCATCAGATCCAGGACCATCAAATTGAAGCGGCCCAGGATTTCTGTAGTTGTCATCCATTAGGAACGTTGCATCATTTTGTCTCAAAAACCTACAAGCAAACATCCAAAGATTATCAATACCAACCCACGACCAATTCTATACCAGTGTGTTCTTGCTGCAAAATTTGACAAACAGATACTAGAAATTAACGGTGAGAAGCATACGCATATGATTTGCCTTTAAGGTCAACAGTGGCGGGATGAATAGCAGGTTTTCCAATGGCTTTGGCTCCAGGACCATGTGACCATTGCTTTACAGTCATCATTGCCTGATCAATACAGAAATCAACAAATAAACTTCAGTATAGGCTAATTTCAGGATGGTTCCTTGGCAAAATTTGAGGCAATTATTCCGTTCAAACTTCAAACTATTCTCAGAAAGCAATGTCCAATATTTTAGGCAGAAAGGTATGGCATCCCAGATTGTTGCGAACTCTTGCAAAGTCTTTTTCTTTCACGGTTTTTCTTAAGAAGAAAAATTCTATCTATGCAAGGTTGAAAGTGTTGTAGGCAATTCTGAACTCATAAAGTTGATTTGAGAGTTTCTTGAAACGTAAGAATCAAATTCTAAAACTAGATCAGAGGCTGTCAAGAGTCAACAGTTCTTGGTCAAGGAAAAGTTGCGGTGATGCATCTGAATAAAGAATATGACGAAAGGAGAGGGAGGGCAATACCGTCATGGGAGCAGCACCACATTTCCACTTGTTCACAGGATTCTTCAAGTTTGTAATGGTTGCCATATAACCATTTAAACCAGCAGCCAAGATATGATAGCAGATGTGTCCAAGAACCTATTCCAGAAAATTGTACATATTCATATCCGTCCTAGAAACCAAGGAGTGAAACAGAATTCTCAAATACATACAAAGGCATAATCACAGTCAAATTTGGAAGGTAAAGAGCCTCGAGCCTGGTAGCCAAAAAAGTGGCAGATTGCGTTGAACTTCTTTCCTTTATAACTGCCTTCTTTCTGCATGTAAAATCAAACATAAACATGTGAAAAAACAGATGTGTGGATAACCTCTCAAAGAAAATGTTACAACCAAAAATATATGAAGTCCGTTAGTTAGAAAGTAAAATGATATACATACCAGGCGTTTGTTAATCTCCGTTTCAACTAACTGGGCTAGAAGCTTTTCCATCTCAATCTGCATGCAAAGTCATGATACATTAGTTCTTCGAAACATCAGTACGAAGTAAAACCAGGGTAGATCATACCTGAGATAGCTGTGCTGAATCATCAGATTCGGGATGGAGGAGAAGCTGTAGAAAACAAAACATAAGACATATTTAACCAAAATAGAATGGACTCAACAGAAGCAGATGAAATTACAAAAGTGCCATTAACCATTTAGCACCAACTAAGATCAAAGCATGACCTGTCTCTTAATAAAATGGGGTAAAAACTCAAATAATGCTGATGCCCATGGTGAGAGTTGTGCAGAGATTTTCTCAGAGGGAACCCCTTGCTTATGCAGACCATGGATTTCCTACAGCAAGAATAGCAACGTTGTATTTAAGATATTTTGAATCAATAAGATAATTATAATCTCTACCCTGCAAAAAAAGAACTACCTGCAACAGAGCATATAATTCAGGAATACTTTCTACAAGACCCTCGGGAATGAGTATGACGCCATGATATTTGTCTGAAAAAACATTAAATTGTAAGCCATTAATAAACTGCATACAAGCAAAGAAACTGCATGAAAGGGGCTCATACATTACCTTGCTCAGCCCTTGCTTGAACAGCATCACTTATCTGTTTAGTAATGTCAAACAGCGTAAGCTTTGATGAGGCCACTTCCTCACCTAGAATAACCTGAGACAATGAAAAGGTTTATGAAACACTTGTAATGAATTCATTATTACAATCCTGAAATAAACTAGAAAGCTAATTCAGGCGACAGATTGTTAAAACTGACCATGTTAGGATGAGACTGAAGAGCACATTCTAAAGCCACATGAGAAGCTTTCCGACCCATGAGTCTTATGAAGTAGTAGTACTGCAAAGAATACAGAGCCGATATATAAACAGATCAGATCATATTTTTATGCTTTGCTGAGGGTCCTGAATTTCAATACCTTCTCTGCGGAAAGGGCATCAGTGCACATATTGCTAATGAGCTGAGAATTGACCTGAGAAGTGTAAATCAAACATTAGAGACACTGCTAATGAGCATAAAGCATACAAGAAGCAGAGCTAATTTACAGCTAGACATGAAAATATTTAAATTAACATGTTTTCGTATATAAAATGATATATGTTGTTTACAGAGTAGTTATCTCTTCTAGTAGTGACTGTGCTTCGACAGAATTAACTCCAATCTCAGGTAAGATGTATAATATGCTATATTTGAAACAGGAGTAAGGAATTTATCATTACAGCCATAACTTCAACGCAAACTCAAAGATGGAAATGTCATCAAAGCCAAATATAGCAAATATATCTTAGATTGGAGCACCAATTGCAGCAAATTACAGAAAGCAGAATCAGCTAGCTGGAAATAGTTTTTAAAGACCAAGATGGATACTATACACTGCAGTAACTCTCTACTCAGTAGATGGATCCAGACTGCGGCCCAATGGTGTGCTTAATAATTAGATAGAAAGGTGCTTCTTTTCAGTTCAGCACTTTAAGACTATATACTGAAATCTCAAGCGAGTTCCAGATTTATGTGGAAAAAATACTAATGTCACTATCAGAGTCCGCTAACTTGCTAATGCAAAAAATCATGTTTTCTCAGTGGAGACATCAATTTTCTAGTTCCATCTTGTAAGCTATTCGAGGAATGTTAATTATCTAATTAGAATTTATTTTAAGCGAACAGATATTGACTAATCTATGCCAAAAATTGAATTTTTCCGTCTTCATATACTTATCATTAACAGAATCTAAGACATCAGGAAACTAAAAGGGGCATATAAATATGATAACACTAAAAGTGAATATTAGTGAAGAGTTAAAAGAGGTGGCAGAAATGGGGGTGACTGCAATACCTTGCATATCGTGTCAAATCCAACATTTGTCTCCACGAACTGGTTCCTCAGATCCCCATTCAAAGTAACAGGAACACCAACCACCTATGCAAACATCAATGTAAAGTAAGCTGATACAAATTTCAAGAGTTCAATACACAACATACACCAAGGGGATGATAAAAAGTGTTTCTGGGAACATTAGCCAGGAATTCCTGCCATACCATAGCCCCTCAACACTAAGCCCTTAGCCCCAGCCCGACAGCACAATGACAATAAAACATAACGTTTTTTGGTTATTGAGGGCCAGATTTCACATATGCCATCAGTTGTGACCAAAAGGAGAACAAGGAAAGAAACGGAGAGGTGGAGGTAAGCATAAGAGTCATACGGCAATTGTGACGTCCCCGAATTTTCTAAAATTTAATCTGATGTACGACATCCAAATTGAAACCCTCACCTCAGCGAAAATCCCAATTTAAACACCACACACTAGGCTAAGAAAAAGAAAATCAAGGGAGTCAGAAGGAAACAATCAGTAGCACATACACATGAACAATAATAAAATCATACACACATGTTCACCATTCAACATATAATTACAACATGAATTGTTAAAACATTTAATATTACATATTGAACAGCAAACTTTTACACATACATGTACTACCACTAAACAACAGGATATTAAGACAACAGGTCCACTTGTACATCAACTCGCCACACAACTCTCACTATCCTAAATCTTCAAGAACACATGTTCAAAACCTAAACAAAAGATTACATGTGGTACACGTCAGCACAATATTCAAGAATATTGTACTGAGTACGCCTACATGTCTTTTATATACCTCTTTAATGAAGCCTAATTCTGGACCATAATCTGGAAAATAACATCAGTAAGATAATTCTAAGTCAAGAATACAAGTAATGATGCACACATCCTAATGAACTAAGCTAAACCCTAATGAACACGACTCGGGTTAAGATGAGATGTAAGATGATGAGAATCTGATGCTAGTATATGGTCTTGTCTTAATCAGTGTTTGAACAAGGTTATAGTTGACATGAGGGATATGTGATGTTTAGGTTTGTTCTTGATCAAGGTATGCCATTACCTCTTACTTGGCTTATTATACATTATGCTTGTGTTATATGTAGTAAAATACTTGACATATGGTATTGGATGAAATTATTATTCTTGTATGATATCTTGCTTGATTTTTCATACTTATGGCTATGAACACATGAAACATAAGATATCTGATCCATCATAAGATAGCACTAAACTCTTTGGTAGTACAGTATATTGAAGTGATCTCAAACTCATTGGTAGTAGATCACATGTGTTAGATCTCAAACTCTTTGGTAGTAGATCACACGTAAAATGATCTCAAACTCTTTGGTAGTAGATCATAAGGCCTAAAAACATCAAAGCCCTAGGGGCAGATGTACGAGATCTATGATGGAAATAAGCTTAAAATGTGTGTTCTCTTTTGTTAATGAATATCTTTGTGCAAGTATACTCTTTTCTTATATTCTTCTGTTAATGCCAAGTATTAATTTTATCTTATTGCCAAGATATGATGAGGTATATAAAAGACACGTAGGCGTACTCAGTACAATATTCTTGAATATTGTGCTGACGTGTACCACGTGTAATCTTTTGTTTAGGTTTTGGACATGTGTTCTTGATGATTCAGGATAGTGAGAGTTGTGTGGCGAGCTGATGTACAGGTGAACCTGTTGTCTTAATATCCTGTTGTTTAGTGGTAGTACATGTATGTGTAAAAGTTTGTTGTTCAATATGTAATATTAAATATTTTAACAATTCATGTTGTAATTATATGTTGAATGGTGAACATGTGTGTATGGTTTCATTATTGTTCATGTGCATGTGCTACTGATTGTTTCCTTCTGACTCCCTTGATTTTCTTCTTCTTAGCCTAGAGTGTGGTGTTTAAATTGGGATTCTAGCTGAGGTGAGAGTTTCAATTTGGACGTCGCACATCAGATTAAGCGTCACAGCAATAGTATACCTTTGTTTTGCATTTTGCTACGGCAAAAGTTTCTGCGAGCTGAGCAGCATCTGTATTGGAGGTGACACCTATGCAGAGAGTAAAACTCAGTATGCACAGAATTCCAAAGGTCTGTAGGCTTATTTTGATGACATCAAGTGAAGAAAAGGTGAAAGTTTCCATTATAAGATAAAGATAATTAAGGAAGAACAATTAAACCATCTTTTTTAGGGTTTCAGAATATTAAACAAACCAGCACCAAATACCTCCAACAATGACCAATCCATCCAAATTCAAAGCTTGGCACGATGCCAATGCCGCATTGACTTGTTCAGTTGATCTAATTTGATCTTTTGTCCGACCCAACATATCATAGCCACCTGAAGCAGGATATTTTCACAATGAATTACATTAAGACAGAATATGGCACCTAACTGAAGGGTATGATACTTTGTGACACCATGTATACCTTGGTTCTTGTAGGAGGAAAGTATATCTTCAGTGATTTCCAGAGTTTTCTGTGCAAACAAACCTTCAGTTCCTCCTGTCGAATTAAGAAGCAGCAACATGATTCAGAATTGAGAAAACAGGAAGCATATACATGTTTAACTAATATTATTATACAAAAAAGAAGCTGAACAGAAAAGAAATAAAGATGCAAATCAACCAGGATGGGACTCAGAGCTAAGTTGCTCTTGCTCTAGCTACATGTACGGAAATGTTATGGAAATATATACAATGAAAACCAGAGGAGAATTTATATGCAAGGAGCTGAGGCTAATCTGTTTTTGTCGTTGTTGTACGTATGGAATATATGGGAAAAGATAATACTATAGAAATCCATTGGAGAACTTATATGCTCAAATAAATGAATAACTGATGCACTGTTTTCATTAAATAAAGTGACGAAGAAACATTTCCTCAAAGAAAGGTGGGAAAAAACAAAAGAGGATTTTGCAAATGCAAGCATTCAAACAAAGGTTTATGCTACATGGAAGTCAGTACCAATGCCATATCCAGTAACTGAGTTTCCATGCACTGGTTTCCAAGAGCAGTTACCATTAGATCACTGTTGGGTAAGTCAGTGTGAGCAGTCAAAACGGCGGCACCCTTCCCATTTGTTTTTTAGGATTGCAGTATAGTAATAAAGTAAAAAAAGAAATAGCAACCCTTAAATTAACATTGTCTTTGGATTAAGGAGATCACAATAGAATTATTGGAAGAAACTAGCACAACTTCACATTGTCTTTTATTAATAAAAGCCATTTTTTCATCGATGCTGAGTTGTTAAAATTATATTCTTCCGAAAATTCCAACATAGATTGTAAGTAAGAATATATTGTAGCAGTCAAAACCATAGGAGCATGGAGAAATAAAGCTACACAAGAGTTCATTGCAAAAGCAAATTATTGAAGATGTACAATGTGCAAAAGTGTAAGCTAGAAAAGTGTATACACCATTGTAAAAAGTATTAAAAAGACAGTTCAATCACTTGCACAAAAAGAAGCATCATTCAGATCAAGCAAGAGTATCTTACCGACGAACCCAAGCAAGGTACTTGAAGGATTATGCAGTTTAATAGCACTGTAAAGACCCCACACAACATTATGGCCGCCAGGAGACTGCCTCCCAGAAAAGACAAATCCCACTCTGATGCAAATCATTTCAAAACTTCAGTCCACATGTACAACTACAAAATTTAGCATCGTCTAATTACTAAGATTATAATCTACCTGATAGCAGGATGTTCAGTTATGATCTGAGCATCTGGGACTTTTGCTGTGGCTCTTAAAAAGTGTGCCAAGGGTTGTCCATATGTGTGAGGAAAAGCACGGCTAATCATGTTATGACTCGCAGGGTCTGACGTAGTGGTGCCATCACCAAATTCCACTCTGACGGTTGTTCCCTGGCAACAATGTAAAGTTCAAAATTATCTTTCTGATAAGTACTGGCAAAAATATTTTTAAGTGTGAGATGAGCACAAAATTCCACCAGTATTTTTGGAAAACAGAATAGAATCACATTTTTCTTTGAGTTCCTTTCTTATCACATTAGCTTTGGGAAAAATCACGGTTTCAATCAAGAAACATCACAACGAGTGCATATGTAGCTAACACCGCAAGTCAAAACCATCAGCTATCCCAGAAAAGAAAAAAGTGTGTGGTTCGCTTAGTTCCTTATGAATTCACAAGGTCATATGGCGATAAATTCAATATTCCAATTATCTACAAGACTTTTCATGAAGTCACATCTCTATATACGAATTTTACAGGAAAAAGTAATAAGCTGGATATTAGGTATTAACAAAGTTTATTTAACAGTCCTACAAGATTTAAGTTTACATGTAACGCTAGTGCAGAACAATCCGAACATAACAATGATATGGCGTACGAGTCACTGTATCTAATCAATAATGTTTAAATCTGAAATAACTAAAACACGTTTACCCAACACATTCAACAGTAACCCCGACTAACTATCACCGATGTTGGCCAAGCATCACGGGTTACAGATTCCAGGTGCTTCAAAGCAACACTGAAAACTGCTAGGTCGATAACACTATTCCGACTCAGAATTCACATTTGACAAGCAGGATTTGTATTGATTTCACGATAAGCGAACTTGACTCAGAGTTGATCTAGGGAAATGATTGTCACGTTCCAGCAACATCAAAACCATCATTGAAACAAGACCATATCGTTATAGAAACGTGAATAACAGTCACCAGTGAAAATGAGCTTGTTTTTACTGATCCTATGAGTTTCTGAATAATTCTGATCGACTGTGAATCATTCCATGACAGGGAGCATTGTGAAGCTTCATCCGGGTAATTGGTTGATCGAGTTACGGAGACAATCTCCTGATCAACTTTATCACAGATAAAGACGATTTCTTTTTGCGCCGATTATCCTTGGAGAACACGCACACTCTCTCACAGCAGAAAACAAGCAAAAATACTCAATACATCTCAAAGTAGACATTTTTTTTCTACTGCAATTCTCGCAGATCTTCCGGAATTCACACCTAAAATCCTACCTTTTCCTCAACTACCACCTTTTCACGGAAGCAGACTTTATACACAAGCAACCAAACTGCAACCCAACTAACAAAAACCACACCCAGATGAACATCAACTTAAAGTGGAAAACACATATGCATGCACGCACGCACTTAATCCAATGCTCAATTCCGTACCATGAACCAGAGGACCTCTCGGTAGCAACAAAAAACTTAAAAGATCCAAACAGCCATCGATCGAAGTAAAACGGCAAGCAACAATGCGATCCGTTGATTGAAGGCGTCGTCCGGGCGACTGCAGCATACCTGGAGACACGGAGGAAGCTCGGGCTGGTACTGCGCCCTCTTCTTCTGCAGATCTGAGAGCTCCCTCGGCAACCCGTAGTCAGCGTCCATGTTGCTCCACCCGCTCGACTGCTTCCTCGCTTCTTTTCCGATGTGAAAGAAAACAACACTCAGTGCCAGTCCACCAACGCCGGTGGATGTACACCGCTTTCAGCGCTTTATATGCCCGGCGGCGTTAGTTCCGAACTTCCGAAACAACATCAGGTTTCATATGCTCCTCAAATGGCCACCAGGCTTCCGGGTTTATTACAACCGAGACCATTGGCTGAGGAGCCGGCGGCCCCTACGAATCAGGGTCCGATGCGCAAGGTTTTTTTCTTGGCTTGATTCAAGTGGAGTTCGGACGCGGCTCCACCGTCGGGACGAGCCAAGAATCTAGCGGCACGGTTTTTGCCTTCGGCCGTCGGCCCGGTGATATAGGATATACCCGGCACAATCCTAGATACTACTTGGTGTTTGGTAGAATGGAGTGACGGTTTGGCTAAATTAGTGTCATCAAGGTTTTGGTGTCGCACTCTAGTAAGATTGGTAAGGCACATTTGGAAACACGATTAATTCAGATATGGTGGCGGTAGTAGATCAAAAGTCAATCGCAAGTAGCCAAAAATAGTAGTTCTGAAACATCAAATTGACAACAAGTAAACTTTTACACACTTTTCACACTCATATGTGATTACCTAATTGAGATTATCCACCGGAATAATTTAACGCGGTGGCTCATCTTAGATGCATGAACGTGGTGAAATTAATCGTGTTGCCAAACGGAGCCTAAGGGTGTTGTGACAATTTGAAAAGAAAATTCTTGCGCTTGCTATCGCGACAAGATTTGGTCGCAAGCAAACCTATGTAATATTGAATGAATTTTCGGATAACTATTGGTTTGTATAAATCCTATATCGTTGAGATCATAAAGAAAAGTTACACCCTAAAAATTTGACAATGTAACATTTCCATATGTTCCCTTTTATGGGAGAATTGGTTTTCCTAAACTATGATGCTTATAAGGATTTTTTTTATCAATTATGGGTTTTTCTGAAAACCATTACAACAAAAATACAAGATACGTCATTTTTTCATAAATATGTGAATGTTCAATCAAATTCCCTACTAGACACTTGAAAAAATGCAAGATATGTTAAGTGTAACACCCCAAATTTGTACAGATGCACATGAGTGGAAGCATCAATTCTTAACTCATAGTATTGATTGAGTGTCACATACATTGAATATCATGCACCAAGAACAATTGAAATATAACCAACACGTGACATACTTTTCATTCTCATTCTCAAATGTTTACAAAAAGGAGAAATTGAATACATCTTATAACATGGTACAAAGATCTAAACATAAAACAACTATCTCTTAAAATGTGAAAGTAACTTGAGGTGGATAATGACACCCCCACCAAGGCACTCCTATCTTTCATTATATCATCCTTATCCTTAGCTTGATGTCCTAGTCCTCCTCTGTTCATCACCTACAGACATCTCATCTCCAGCCATGCAAATCAACATAAAAACTTGTGAGTGGCAGTGAGTAGTTATACATAAAAATAACCTATACTTGAAATGTCATGAAAATAACTTATAATATGAGTGCTTAACATGATTAACATAATTACTGAAGACTTAAGTAAATTGACATGATCACATGAACACATATATTTTATCTTGAGTTAATATAGTCACTCTCTTGAATGTACCATAGTGCTCATAAAATTGGTTAAGGCACACATAAGGTCGTTAAGGCTCATATAATGCTCCCGCAGAGCTCATAAGGCCGGTTAAGGCTCACCTAAACATGATTGAGTGGACTATATTAACATAACATGATTTCTTAATTCAGTAAACATGATTATCATAATTTCATAATTCACTAAACAAGATTATCATGATATTGTGATCCATTAGCATGGTAGTAGTATATAGTATTAATTTGAAATTGCAAACATGAAAATAGTAGAAAACATAAATTCTAAACATGAGCATGATTTTCTATAAGCATATAATGAGTACTAATGTACTCTACTTTAATCGAGCCATTATGAGTACATAAGTGAATAAAATAAACCATGAACCCTAATTTATTACTCAGTGTGCATGACCACTCACCTAATCTTGAGGAGGTTTACTAGCGTCGTAGTTGTCTTGTACGACATATACATATATTATTTATCATGACTAAATGTTAGTTGTGTGTACAAGTTTTAATATTTGTAAACTCGAACACTACCCAGCAAGTATACGGGTGCGTGTAGTATTATCGAGGTCGTCCAAGGAGTAGGGTATTGTTAGCGTAAGAGTATTAAACTTCAACAATCTAGATCGTTTTACAAAAAAGGTTTTGTTAGTTAACTAAGCAATAAAAAAGAAATGAACTAAATATAAAACACTTGTATTAAGGATCAATTTGGATTATAGATTCTTGAGGATAGGGTTTCACATCCACATCATAACATGAAGAACAATAAAGATCAAGAATACTAGTAATAACCCAAGGGAGGCATGTGTCCTACACCCACCTCCTGGTAGTGTAGAACAATCCTAACTTTGTATACCACTCCCGTGGATATAATTAGTTTATGACTACAAATCTTTATTCCCCAACACATCCCAGCCACTCCTGTAGTCAAGGTAGTGCATCTAAAGTATATCTCCTTACTCCTATGCACATCTTCCCATATCATACAAAGAGTAGAAATCATACATACGAAGTGGCCAGCAAAGCATGTAAGAGGAATTGAACACCGACGAATCTTAGAATAGTGAAACAACTAGTATTATATATAAATTCGTGTTTAACACTATTATGACATGGGAGTTACTCCCCCATGCCCAAGAACAAGAGATCTACTCGTCCATGGTTGTAGAAAGTAAATACAAACAGTAGAAAGTAGTGTAGTATTATGACTGTATCTGAGCTTAATTGGTAAACTAGGGTTTATTTGGATGATTGTATGCTTAACTAAGTTGATCATTTTTTTAAGCTTGATTAGTGATGGTTGTTAAGTTTTGATGTTTTAAATATAATGAAAAGATTTAATCATACTTTGATTCACATAATTAGGGTTTAAGATTTGAAAACCCTAATCGGCCCAAATTAGGGTTTTGATGACATATGAATACAGAATTTGATAAGTATATATAGTGTCTCACGAAATGATTTTTAGTATTTTATGTGTAACTCTGATTGAATTCAAATTTGGACATAATATGTATAACTCAATCGTGCATTTTAGTGAAAAAAAATTCAGAATATTTGGATGTTCTTTGAAAGTCATTCTCGGTCGAAATATACTTCAACCGACCATGCTGACAGAATGTTGTTCAGCAGTATATTGTTTGATTTTTAATTATTTATTGGTAACTCCGAATGATCTGAAATTTTACTGGAGCTCTAAAAGTGCATTTTAGACATCATGATAAATTTTCATAATTTTTTGGATGCGTTTAGACCTTATCAGTAGATGAATTACAGTAACAGTTTTATAACAGAAAATTCAGATGAAATAAGAGAAAGTATAGTGAGGGGTCAATGTGCAATTGACCCAAGCATCTCAATTTCTCTATATGGTCAACCTAACACACAAGGAGCTCTCATAATTTGTGATTCAATTCAGAGAAATGAAATCCTAGAGAGAGAGAGAGGGAGATTTAGGATTTGAGAGGAGAAAGTGATGGAGATGTTGATCTAGGGTTTTGCGGTCTGAGGAATGATGAAATCATGTAAGTTTAGCTTATTTGCATAGACTTTAATGGTGAATCTTCTCTCACATGTCAAGATTTCGTCCCTCCTCTGATTTGATCCAAAATGGTATCAAAACTTTCCCTTTTCTCACTCTTTCTTCATAATCCCTCATTTCTAAGATTTCTGAGTTGAAAGGAAGAAGAATCGGGTGAATTGCTAGAGATTTGATATGAGATCGAGATTTTCATATATGGGATACGTTTTTAAGGTGTTTTCACACCTTAGGGTGAGTGGGAACTTTCTTTAAACAATATATTGCACGAAAATTGGTTAAATCGTCCATAATCTTAAATTGCTTAGTATGCGACTACAAAGCCTAAATTGTCTGTTTGATCTAAGTTGTTGCAAAATGATATGATATGGATTCTTCCTCTATTTGGATGAATTTTAGATGATAAATCATATTAGAAATGTATACAATACATCCTAATGAGAATTCTCTAAGTATTCACATAGGTTATAAGAGTAAACTAAAATATAGGGAATTTGTCTATGACTGAAATTGTTGTATAATTAAATAGAGAAATTTGTTTATCTAGATCCCCTTAGTTATGAATGATTGTTTATCTGAATTCATAGTACACATATGTCAGATACTATCTTGGATTTCATTTAAGGTGAATAGTGTCTGTTTGATATCTCAGTAAAGAGGGTGAAACCCTAGATGCGAGGAAAGTTGGATATTTACGAATAGATATCGTGAAATCCATTTGAAGGGATTTTCTTGACATGATAGATTTTATTTATTCAATTTTAATCTTGATGCATGATATCTCAGTGAATGGCATGGAAACCTAAATTCAGCTCAGTCCTAAGGTTTCATACATATATTGATTGTATATGATTTAAGCAATCTTTATTCAGTGAATGTTTATGTCGTATGAAATCCTTATGAGAGCCATGAGATAAGTGACACTACAAAAAAAATAGGTTTTTAGTGAAGGTCATTTGTGAAGGACCAAATCCCTTCAAAAATATTGAGTTTTTGTGAAGGACCATCCTACACAAACCAACTTGTTTCCTTCAGCCGAATTCTTTATAGAAAAGACCATTAGTGAAGGTCTAAAATCCTACTAGAATGCAAAAATTTCGTCACTATAGTTCCCACCAAAAATTCTCGCCCCAATACTTAGTAATTACAACTTAACCTAGTTAGATTAGTGGAAACGGTTCCCTCCTCTTGCGCTTCCCCCCAGCGTTTCCCTATTTGATCATTCGCTTGCAGACGATGACTGCCTCTGCGCCCAAGCGACAGCGCCCCAACGGAAGAGCGGAAGCTAGCTACCGGCAAGAGGACCCCCCCTCCCAGCGGAAGCAGTGATTGCCGACGTGAAGATTTTGCCCTGAAGCAGTGCCCGTCGTGGTGAGCTTGCCCTGTTTGACCGTGAGGTAGGCCTGTTGTGCTCTCTCATCATGTTGGTTTCCGTTAGGCTTCTATCATTCCTATCGAAAATAAGTTATGTCACTTGGAACATGCACATCTCGGTCTATTTGTGATTCCTTTGCCGTATCGGTCTGTGGCAAGCACTACGCTGTCCCTGCCAATTCCTCCATCCTCTGAGTAAATCTTTTCTATAACTACTCCGTCAATCTTCAGTTTTAGGAGTAAAGGGAATAACTGATGAAGAGATGGGACCTTCTGAAACCACCCCATATGCTTTCTTTGGTTGCGTTCATGATCTTCCGAACAAGATTGTTTTATTATTCCCTTTTATAATATTCTTCTTTGGGTAACAACGACAAGCTTTGCCGTTTGCAATATACTATCCTACAGAAATCAATATTATTGGTGTGTGTGATTGCTATTTAGCAAGTCAAATTAGATACAGTGGACATTGACATTCACAGATATATTTTTTATGACCCATAACGAATACATTGTTGGTCTCTATTTAACAAATTAAATAAAATTGGGTATTGAACTAGCGACATGTATACCTTTAAGAATGCATGGTATAGAAATATTAGCTTTTCATGTGTAAAGATACAATGAACCAATCAAGTGGAAGCAAAAATTAGACGAAAATGAAACATTAAACCTATCACATGAACTCATTTTTGGAAAGTTGAAGTTAAGTCCTTGAAACTGAGTTCCCTAAAAACTCGAGTTACAATGAACCAAGGAAGCACGGACACTTCTAGACAGCCCCCATGCCCGTGTCGGACACATTTCGGACACGGACACTTCCCGGACACGGCCCAAAACGTTTTGGACATGGCTGGGACGTGTCTAGTTCAATTTAGTTTTTTTCAGCACACTGGACACAGCTGGACACTACCCGGACACTTCCTGGACACTTCACTACAGCAGATGTTGTTGTAATACCATATTTGACGATGCGAATTTTGAATATACAACTGTTGTTCATGTCCTATCACTGAGAAAATGTCACATAGAGCTAAGATCTGATCACAATTACAAGCAAATCTGTTGAAAGAAAAAACAATATGTAAAGTCTAAGCACTGAATCAGATACTATGAATCAAATTATGGTCTAATAAGCTGGTTAAATGAGTAATATGAATCTCATATATATAAATATTTTGTAATATACTATATTTACAAAAACTACGTGTTTAGTTTTGTTCTTCACATTATATCTACTACACATACAGACACACCTCTACATGCATATAAAATTATATATATATATATATATATATATATATATATATGAATCAAATTATGGTCTAATAAGCTGGTTAAATGAGTAATATGAACCTCATATATATAAATATTCTGTAATATACTATATTTACAAAAACTACGTGTTTAGTTTTGTTCTTCACATTATATCTACTACACACACAAATACACACCTCTACATGCATATAAGATTATATATACATAGATACCTTAATCTGGACAAACTTAAAAATAAATTCCAGTTCATACATCATACATCCACACATATTGATATATTAAAAAAACATTTTCCCCTCATCCAATGTCGTATCTGTGTCCTACATTTTTGAAATTTGTCGTGTCCCGTGTCCGTATCTGTGTCGATTTCTGTGTCTAGAAACGTGTCTGTGCTTCCTTGCAATGAACCAATCGAACCCTAATTGTAGTGAAGTTACTACACACTAGTGCCACCCACCGCCACATGAAAACACATACCAAAAATGACACATGATAAACATACAACCAAAACTGTAAGGCATAGATTTAAGCCATGTATGAAACTGCAAGGTTGGATTAGAAACCTTTCAATATAAAATGAGAAGTTATGCCTCTAGACTGAGGCAGAATCAAATTATGATAGAATGGTTAATGAGGAACATGAAAGCCAACCATTATCAAAGGAAAGATCATTATTGGTAAATCTAATAGTCAATAGAATTTGTCTCCAAATTAAAGTGGGAAAATCTTAGAAGGTGTACAAGTGTAAAATGTAGGACATGGACACGACATTGAATGAGGGGGGGATTTTTTCAATATATACATATATGTGGGTGTATGATGTATGAACTGGAATTTATTTTTGAGTTTGTCCAGATTAATGTATTCATGAACGTGTATTCTTATATGCATATAGATGTATCTTTATGTGTGTAGTAGAGTATAAAAAATATGAAGTAGAAAACTAAACACATGCTTTGTAAATATAGTATACCACATAAATATATATGATTTCATATCACTCATTTAATCGACTTATTAGACTATAATTTGACTCATATATCTGATTCATCTTAAGACTTTATTTTTTTCAACATATTTGTTTGTAATTGTCATCAAATTTCAGCTCTATGTTACATTTTCTTAGTAATAAGACATAAACAGTAGTCGTATATTCAACATTTGCACACAAAAATAGGTTATTACAGCAGTAGTTGTTGTAGTGATGTGTCCAGGAAGTGTCCCGGAAGTGTCCAGCTCTGTCCAGGGGGTTCAAAAAGACAAAAATAAATTGGACACATCCCAACCGTGTCCAAAACATTTTGTGTCATGTTCGAGAAGTGTCTGTCTCCAAAATGTGTCCCACACGGACACGGGGCCTGTCTAGAAGTGTATGTGCTTTCTAGATGTCAAGTAATGGACAAACTGACGATGGTAATCTATGAATCAATGATACTACAATCTGAACTTTTATCTTTTATTTTTCTCTTGTTCAGTTTTGTTTTTTAGTTATAATGTAACTGTTAACCTCATGTGTACTTATATGTAGATGGATTTATTGCGAGATAGAAATTGGATGTATATTGCTAATAGGATGCAAAGTGAAGTATTCCAGTCTGGTTTACAAAAATTCATTGAATTTGCACGTACCCATCAAATACCACCCAGACCGGGAAATTTAATTTGCCCTTGTAAAACATGCTCGAATAGATACATTAAATCAGAGGATGATGTATTCTTGCATGTTTTACAAAAAGGATTTGTCCGCAGCTATGATGTTTGGACATATCATGGGGAGATGATCGGGAGGAATACAACAAGTGCAACTTCTGCTAGACCTACATCTGGAAGTATGCATCAAATGTTGGGAGATATATTCAAAATGGGCGATACAAGTCATGTCAGTGAGTTCGAACTCGAGGAGGAGACAGCAAATATTAATGCCCAACGCTTTTTCAAGCTTCTCAAAGAAGCCGATCAGCCATTGTATGAAGGTTGTAAAACTCACTCTAAGTTGTCCTTTCTGGTGCCTCTGTTATATCTGAAGGAGGAGTCTGGATGGTCAAATAATTCTTTTACAAAGTTGCTGAAGTTGATAATCTCAGCCTTCCCAAAAGAAGGTAGTCTATTTCCTGAGACTTATTATGAAGCAAATAAAGTTGTAAAAGACCTTGTCCTTAAAAAAGTTAAAATTGATGTATGTCGAAATGACTGCATGTTCTTTCGTAAAGGTTCATCAAAGAAAGACTAGTGTGATACTTGTGGTGAATCTAGATGGAATGAAAAGACATATAAAACAAAACACAAGAAGGTAGCTGAAAAGGTGATGTATCACTTTCCTATTATTCCTCGTATGGAGAGACTTTACATGTGCCCTTCAGTTGCAAAAGATATGATGTGGCCATTTAAAGAAAAAGGAAATGATGGTCGTATTCATCATCCCTCTGACACGGAAGAATGGATCTCAATAGACAGAGAATTTCCAGACTTTGCTGCTGAGCCACGAAATGTCAGACTTGCTCTAGCTACAGATGGATTCAATCCGTTTGGACTTATGAGTGCTTCAAACAACACATGGCTTGTACTATTAACCCCTCTCAATCTCCCACCTTGGCTTCTTCTAAAGGAGCCATACATAATGATGTCTCTGCTAATCCCAGGTCCTCATATGGTTGGGAATGATATTGATATTTACTTAGAGCCATTAATTGATGAGCTTCAAAAACTTTGGGGTCAGGGAGTTAAAGTATATGATGCTTATAGCAAGAAGAACTTCACTATGCAGGCAATGATCTTATGGACCATAAATGATTTTCCGGCTTATGGTGACCTTTCTGGTTGGAACACCAAAGGAAAAAGGATTTAGGTTGCCCATCTTGTAATGTAGACACCTTATCCAAGTGGCTTCAGTTTGGCAAGAAACAATGTTATGGTTTCCATCGACGTTTCTTGAAAAACAATCATATTTATAGGCGTGATAAAAAAAATTCAATGGAGAACAAGATTTCCGTCAACCGCCTAGGCGTTGGTCAGGTGATGATATACTACAACAATTTTAGGGTTGCACAAACATCACATTTGGAAAAACTAATAAATGCAAAATCCCTACAAATGGACATCCGCCATTGCCACCTGGATGGAATAAAATAAGCATTTTTTTCCGACTCCCGTATTGGAAACATATGTTGCTGAGACATAATCTGAATGTAATGCACATAGAAAAAAATGTATGTGAGAACATCTTGAACACTTTGTTGGGAGACTCAAAGAAAAGTAAGGACAACTTACAAGCTCGTCAAGATCTAAAACAATGGGGTATCCGAAGGGATTTATGGCCAGTCGATTCAGGGAGCCATTATTACTTACCTCCAACATCTTTCACAATGAGCAGTACTGAGAAAGAGAAGTTTCTATCTATTTTACAAACATTGAAGGTTCCTGATGGATATTCTTCTAACATATCTAGGTGTGTCAACATAAGAGAGAAAAAACTATTGGCATTGAAGAGCCATGATTGTCATGTTTTAATGCAACAACTTCTTCCTCTTTCCTTGCGGAACTGCATAGGCATAGATGTTTATAAACCTATTGCAAGCCTATGTTCATTTTTCAATAAACTTTGCTCAGATGAAACCCTAGCTCTAGCACCCGCCCCTCTCTAACCCTGGCCCTTTCTCACCTCGTTCCAGCTGTTTCTACCTCCGATCGACCTTGCTTCTTCGTTCTTGCTGTTCTCAGGGCTACGTCTGCCTAGTTTCTCCACGAGCTCGGCTCTCTTTCCTCCATCTCGTCTCCATGAGGTCCCAACGACGGAAGAGAGCCGTCCCTTCCCCTGCTCAGGCGACCCCTCTTGCTCCAAGGTATATTGTGTTCGAAAATCTCTCTTTTGTTGATCAAGCTGCTGTTACTAGATATCAAGAGCTCCTCCCTCGCACTCCTTTTCCGTTTCGAGCTCTCCATCAACCTAACAGCTTTCACCCTGACCTTTATGAAGCTTGTCAAATCCTTCGAACTCATCACCTTGATCCGTTTTGCATAGAAGATGCTCGCTTCCACAATTTGAAATCTAGTTCCAAAGCTGTCCGAGAGTTCTACGCCAATCTGCGTTGGAACTATGACACTTTGGTCCCATCTGTGGACACTTCTATTGTGTTGACGTCCATGATTGCCGGTCAACCTTTCCATATCACCGAGCGTTCTTTCAATCTTTATCTTCATGGTAATGTCGGTACGACATCATGGATCGCTGACTATCCTCAATATCTTGATCTTCTCTACCCTGATGACTTGTATAAGGAAATTGAGGTTGACTTGACTGATATCCATAAATTTCTCAAGCGACCCAACTTTCCCTACACAAAAAGGGGTACTCTGCCTTCCTCTGCTCTTTCTGCTCCTCGCCGCGTCCTGGCCTTTATCTTGAGCTGCAATGTCCATCCTAAGAAAAATCAGACGGACATTGCTAAGAATACGGCTGTTATGATGTATCTTTTGCTGAAGCATCAAGGAGTCAAATGGGCACGTTATATCCTCCATCACATGACATGCTTTGACTCTGGAAAGAACACAAAGGGCACTCATCTTCCCTATCCTGCCCTCATTTGTGGTCTTTTCCAACATGCCACTGGTAAATCCCTTTTTGCCGATCTCCTCTACCGACCTGATCGCAAAGGTGTTTATATCAGTGAGACCACTCTCCTGAAGAGTGTTCCTACCCCCGGTGCATCATCTTCCTCTCAGGCACCTCCACCATCCTCAGCTGCACCTCCACCATCCTCAGCCGCACCCCCTCCACCTGAGCCTTCCTTTCAGCCTCCTCCTCAGCCTGCCTTTGCTGACTTTCATGTTTCAAATGAGGCCCTTATGGGGTATCTCATGCACCAGCAAGAGTACAACATGCAGGTCCAGCAACACCTTCATCAGGACCTTTGCCATATCATGTCCTCCATGAATATATCTTGCCCTCAGCCTTATCCCGCCTACCAGCCTTATCCCGGTGGTGACTACGCTTCTTATGCGTATAGTCAGTTTTACCCTGCTCCACCCTTTTCTGCTTCCGCTGAGCCCTCTGCAGGTGGACACCCTTCCCCGGTTCTGGCGCTTCCTGGTGGTCGTCTGTCTGAGATTCTGGCCCAGTATACCTCTTCTGCTCCTCCCCTTGAGGTTGCCTATGAATAACATGCTCTAGGCATGTCTTGGTCCGAGCAGAGTGCTAGGTGGCCCGGGCGTGCTTCTGGTCCTCCAGATGAGGATATGCCTGACCAAGAGGATGCTGAGACTGATGCTGATGAAGACAATGAGGCTACTGCGACTGATGCTGATGACGAGGATGATGACAACGATGCTGATCATGCTGACGAGACTACACAGGCTGCTGCTCCTCCTTCTGACGACGGAGATGAGGACTACCGGCCAGATGAGGATATTGATGCTGCTGTTGATGACATAGACATAGAGTAGTTAGCTTAGTGGGATGATGTATCTAGTTTTAGTCTTAGATGACCATGTTGTATCTCTTTGGACTATGTTTGCACTATATACATTAGGCACATCATCTGAGTTGTACTATTTCTACTCTATGCTTTCCGTGTAGTCTTGTTTTATGTTTTATGGGAACGCTTTGTATGGTTTATCTTTTAGTGTTTTCCATATTTTGATTATGACATGCTTTAGTTGTTTATCTTGGGTTTCCTCTGTCTCTGTGAGCTTACTGTGATTGATTGAGTGTTTTTGTTTTTCTATGGAGAAGACCTTGCTTTTATGCTCTTATACCCCCTGCCTTTTTGAGATGACAAAGGGGGAGAAAAAGCTCAATCATATTGAATTTATTGCTTGTATGGTTCTTTTCTTGTCTATTAACTGACATGCATCTAGACTTGCTTAGAATCATATAGTATACATATGTGCTTTGGTTGCTTGTTTTTTTAACTAACCATGCAGACATGAGTAAGCATGAATTGAGGGGGAGCACTACAAATTGATCATCTTTGCATCCCCTTGCAATTCCCTAAGAAAAGGTATAATTTTCACATTCTTTTCAATATGTTGAGGAATGGTTTGTCATTGTCAAAAAGGGGGAGAATGTTGACCTAGGTGTCGCACATTGCCCATATTTTGATAATGACTTAACCATTCCATTCATATGTATCTAACAAATCTATTTGAGATTGTTTCAGACATTAGGTACAAGAAAAGAATCACATTCAACTCAAAAGCTACTCATCCAGCACATGCAAAACATGTGACTTTTAACCGTTTTGGGAAATAGCCCTTATTGGCTTAGAACAATTGATGTAATCACTTATACTCATGTTTTGCATTGTAACTAAGATGGATAAAATTATTGGGACTCAAAAATCCATCTTTTGTACAGTTTTACGAAAATTCCAAAATACCCATAACAGGGATTTTGTCGGCCGAATTCCAAACTCGGCCGATCCATTTATTCTGGAATTTTTGTTGCAATCGGTCGAGTTCCAAACTCAGCTGATTCCCTTTCGGTCGAGTTTCTAGACCATGAAACTCGGTCAATCCACTGATCGGTCCAAGATGAAAGTCGACCGATCGGCCGAGTTTCTCCAAGGGAACTCGGCCGACAGTCTAGCTTTCAGCCTTGTCTTTTAGTGGTTCGGCCGAGTTGCCTTTATTGAAACTCGGCCGATCAGACTGTACTGGAATGCAGAAAAAGCAATTCCAACCGTTGGAGGAGTAGGTGGAACTCAAAATAGATCCTTTGCAAGTTGTAAAACGGCTATTTTGTGCCCCTTATCTCTCCCAACCTCAAAGGGACACCCTCAACTATAAATAGGACCTCTTGGACTTCATTCCAAGGTTGCTCATTCACATATGCTTGGTCCTAGCCTTAGTTGAGTGGTTTCTAATCCTTTGAGCCCCTTTCTCTCTCTACCTTCAAAGAAAATTCGTGAGTATGAGTGAGTTAGGTTCCCATGTATGAGAGCTATCATTTGTAATGTTGTAAAGCTCTCCTTTCTTCTTCTCCCATCTCCATTCCCTATGAAGATTGCTTGAAGATTCTTCTCCGAGTGAAAGAGAAGAAGGTTGTTGTTCTTCCCCGAGTGAAGGAGAAGAAGGCTAGCTGCTCCAGGCCTCCGAGTGAAGGAGGAAGGTGCTAAAGCTCTCCAAGAGAAGGAGAGGTGCAAGGCAAAGCTCAAGCAAGATGGGTAATTCCTGCAAGGCCGAAGACTAGAGCAAGAGTGGGTAAGTCCTCTGAAGAAGGCTGAAGACTACTTGCTTGGTGGGTAAGTCCTTGGTGAGGTAGAAGATCTTGGCTTGATTTATAAGTCCTTGGATGGTTGGTTGTTGTAGCTTGTAACCTTATTGTGTGATATATATAAGAGAACCAAGTTACAAATCCTAGAGCCTAACCAACTCTAGGTAGTGGACTGACATTGCTCCTAAGTTTAGGATATGGAACCACTCTAAACCACCTGTCCAAGTGCATGCTATTCCTTGTCTCTTATCCTTGCTTTGTATGCTAGTTTAGGACATCAAATTGCTGTTTTGGTTTAAGTTCTGCACTTAATATAATTTGGTGGTATAATCAATTTTGTGAAGTTTGTGAAGCTCTATTCAACCCCCCCTTCTAGAGCCCATTGATCCAACAACAGATACATCTAGTTATGCAAGTGGGAGGGATAAAAATCTCGTTACTGGTATTATTACATATTATGGACAATTAGAGGAGGTCATTGAGCTATGTTATGGTCCAGACATAAAAATACCATTGTTTCGGTGTGCTTGGTTTGATGAAAGTTCTTCTAACGGTTTGCGCATTGAAAAATATGGTTTCACACAACTTAATTTCTCAAGGAGATGCAATCTAGATGAGCCATTCACTCTTTCATCACAAGAAATGCAATGCTTTTATGTAAAAGATCCCGATGATGATAATTGGTTCACTGCTTTGAAACTTCCACCTCAAAATTATTCTGAAGTACCTGTCGTTGAGGATTATCTAAGTGGGACACAAGTTCATAGTGTTAACAACCACACAAGTGATGATATCTCCTGGTCAAGGAATGATATGCATGGATCATTTGTTGCTATGGAGCCTGAGGAATAAAGTTGTTTTAATTAGTTGTTGCAAACCTTAGTGAATGATCGTCCTTGCAATATTTTTCTTTATGGATTATTCTGTGTTGGTGCAAGGATATTGCCTTGATATTTGTCCCCTTTTTGATCTTATGTAGTATGAGAAATATTTTGTGTTGATGTGATATTTTTCTTTGCGGATTATTACATATTGGTGCAAATATATTGCCTTGTCATTTGTCCCTTTTCTTTGTGGATTATTATGTTCTTAGAATGTTGTACATTTATTTTATAAATTGATGGACTAACCTCTTGTGCATTGCTACAATTGTTTTGTTTTCATCTTATGTAGGATGAGGAACACAAGGTCAACTATGAGAGCTTCTACAACTCCACCACAACCCACTGCTACTTCAGGTATAGTCTCCTCTCCTTCAACTGAAGTAGGAGATGACCATGAGGAACTTGAGGATGAACGTGACCACCATAGATATGGTAGAGGCCCTGCAAGTGAGGTCAATCTAATTCCGAAACCAGGAGAGAAACGACACACGGTGGAGTGGAATGCAACAGGTAATGCAGTTGGAAAGAACAGTATAAAGTTGAACAGTTACTGTGGCATATTAGCTAGAAAACCACAAATATGGAGTTTAGATCTACAATGGCGAGAGCAACAGCAACTAGCATTTGAAGATAGAAAATCATGCATTGAGGTACTTATGTAATTACAAAATTTCTTTAGTCTAGATTTAGTGTATATTTTAAGAGCTTTTTATTATTTCTTAACATCTCCACGTATTTTTTAGAAATTCTTTGATTTGGGAGATCATCCAAATGCATGGAACTATGTAGATGATCACATTAACAAAGCTTTACAAAGTTGGAAGTCACGAGTTAAGAAAGATTACTATCTAAAGTATAAGGATGATCCAGATTTGATGAGGAAAAAGGTTGAGCAGAATGCATCATTAGATATACGTCAATTTGATAATCTTGTGAAACAGTGGTCTTCTGAGAAGTCTGAGGTATATTAAATTAATATGTAATCATTTATCTTTCATTTATAGTGTTAAGTAAGTAATTTTTTTGTTTGTATAGAAAATTGCTGCCACAAATAAGGTTAACAGGTCAAAAAAACAAATGCATCATACTACATGATCCAAACCATGGAGTTGTTATAGGGAGGAAATGGTATCACCTTTCACTTTGTATTTATTTTCAATGAGTTCTAAATAAGAAATTGTCTAGTTAGTATTAATAATTCTATTATTTGATTTATGAAAGAAAACTATCGAAGGGGAGCCAACTCAAAAAGATTTTTTGAAGAAAGTATATGAGAACAATCCGTTGGTGGTAATTTATTCAATATTTTAAATCAATAGTATATTACATTTTCAAATAAAACTTGTCTAGTTTGTACATTGACTTTGTTCAAATAATGACAGGATGAGATAAATGATATTGTTGAAAATGAAGTTATAAATGGTGAAGTAACTGATCCAACACAAATCGATGAGGTGACATGTCGTGCTTTTTTGCATGTAGTCAACCCTGTAAAAAAGAATAGGGTTCGTGGTATTGGACTCGGACATGCCGCAGAAGGGAATACTGGAAAAGCTGCCAAAATTCGGTATGAAATGTTATTACGAGAAATTATTGCAAAAGATGTAAGTAATTTAATGAATTTGTAAGTATCATATGATATTGTAATTATTGTCTTCTAAAAATATATTTCATTGTAGGATAAATTAAAAGAGGCTACTCAAGAAATGAAAAACATGCAAAAATCTTGGTCCCAATTTATGGCATGGGTGCAGCAAAATCAGGTTATTTGATGGCAACAATCGAGTATCAGATCAAACTTATTGATATAATATTGCAACATAAATATAATTTATTTTATTCTCTTCTATATTTTCAATAGGTGGAATCAACTAGAAGTACACAATTTGGCCCGATGACTGTGTTTCCAAATCTACCCCCTTCTGGAGTATTTCAAAATAGTGTTGGTACAACATCGTCAAATTTTGGAGCACATGTACATATTCACAAAATTAAAGAATTTTTAATTTTTTATAAATAACAAAAGTTGAAAATGAGAATCTTGTTTTAAAGGCTCAAATATTTCCAAACGGGACTTCTCCTGGTGTGATTTCTACTCAAGCTCCCACAAATGGTATCAATGGGTCATCGTTTACATTTCAATCACATGTATGATATTACATACATTGTTTATAACGGTTTATCTAAAATAAACTACTTCTCATACTATCAATTTTTTTTGAAGCCACATTTTTTTTCAAAATGGACCTCCTACTATTTTGTTTCCCGCTCAAGGTGGTGCAAGTGGATCCCGGGTATAAATAAATAATATATTACTGATATTTTCCTATTCACGTTTAACTTTATTGAAAAATTAAATTATTTTCAAGCATCAATTTTTCCCAAATGGTCATCCTGTTGGTGTGTTTTCCGCTCGTGGTGGTATAAGTGGATCACAGGTGTATATATATAAATGTATTATCAAATGTCTAGTTATTCATATTCATCTTAAATTGAAAATTTAAATTCTTTGTCAGCCTCAATATTTTCAAACTTCAACTCCTACTGGTGCATTTCCTTCTCATGGTGGTACAAATGGAGAAAATCATGCAAGGGATACTGCAGCGGAAGACTTGCATAACGCTTGAAGAATTTTCAACAATTTACAATAGAGTTTTTAAGTGTAGTGAAATTTCACAATTCCTTGGATATAGATAGTATTTAGAAAATGTGTATGAATTTTATCTACATTGTCATTCCATATGTCATCTCATTATTGATAAAGTTTAAATTTAATTGACTTGGGAGTAGTTGGACACTCCATATGAGACATATGAGGTATTTATATATATTGATAAAGTTTAAATTTAATTGATTCCGGAGTAGTTGGACACATGTGAGTTTAACAGAATCTATAACAGGTACAATCCTCTCTTCAAAATCTTTACTTTCATTTTGTTCAATAACATTTCCATGGGTACACACATAGACAGTTTTGTTATTTGTTAGAAAATCTGACCGTGACCTTTTTGTGACAGTTTTTGTGAGGACATGGGTGCTTAGACCCATATAATGAGCAACCAATACTTTTGGAGAAAGGCTGCATCAGATTTGAGCATGTAAGAAGCTATGCACGTGTCTTATTATATTATAGAGATTGTTCTATATGTATTTCATTGCCTCATATACTATTTCAACGCTTCTGAAAATGTTGCTTCTATATACTATTTCATTGCCTCATATACGATTTCTTTGAATGAACCTCTGTTTACTCTATAAGGTGCACAGGGTACTATCGGGAATAAACATTATATAGATAGGGAGATACATGTATTTACAAAGCGTGTCTTGGTTTTATAATTTGTGCATAACAAAGAAGAATTAGTATCTAGTCTAGGTTCTGCATAGTTCATGGACAAAACAGGTCATTGGTTAGCTAGCTTGTCACTTACTAGCAGCACCTGCGACTTGTTGTGCCCACCCACTGAGCGCTCACTGTAATTTGCTTTATGTGTTGTGTGACTTCTGATCCAATGATAAACTGATCTGCTGGTAACTTACGCCCACGATCCAGTTGTTGGATAGGTTCTGGATTTCATGTTTATATGCTTCTCTTATTATTTGTTTATGTGCATTGCCACATCTGGATTTTGGATGGAGTGGCAAAATCTGGTCACTGCATCCCAATGGATACCCCTACTAGGCGACCATCTACGAGACCTATATCTCTAGGATTCTCAACACATTATCTTGATTTCTTTCAGGTGATTCATACTCAAGCAAAGCCGATTGGGGATAAAGATTTCATGTATAAATATTAATCTAAGAATGTTATATTTGTTGCCACTGCTACTCCCAAAGCTGCAGGAGATATTGGATCAGTTAACCCTAAAGAAGCTTGGTTAGTTGCTTATCTTATTGATG
The DNA here is from genome assembly GCA_963693085.1 of Alisma plantago-aquatica. NCBI lineage: Eukaryota > Viridiplantae > Streptophyta > Magnoliopsida > Alismatales > Alismataceae > Alisma > Alisma plantago-aquatica. The sequence continues at coordinate 1,698,869,854 of OY856409.1, read as the reverse complement.
TTGTTACTGGTTGGGTTCTGCATCATTTTACTCACCATGGTGCTCAAGGTCTCGTCAATGTGGTGAGAAAAATGAAGTAAAATCTTCCAGAAGACTTATAATTTTTATAAGAACACTGGTCTGATCAACTATTCTGAAATTTGTTTTGCCATGTTTTCGGTGAAAATTGGGTTGTTTATCATTACTTTAACCTCCGAGTTATATGAGATGGCGGTCTTTGTAATGGTTGTGCCTTCTACAGAAAAAGGCATTACATCTAAATAGCTTCTTATTGGCACTATTGGTGATCAGGTAGGTTTTAAAAATAATAATGATTTGGTTAGTTGAGACTCCATACATTTTCTCTCTTATAAGTGATGGTTTCTACTATGATTTTTTTTAAAACTTTTTTTGTCATGGAGTTTCTATATTTGTTTTACCAATTACGTACATCAAAATACCACAGCTTGTAATCTTGTTCCTCGGTGATATATCAATTATCTGTTTATGATATTTTGTTTTTAAATCTTTATACTATTGGATGATCTATTGCAAACTTGGACCAAACAGAGATTCTGTTCATTCTAGTCGAACAATCTAAAACACAATTTGAAATAAAAGCTATTGCCTGGGGATCATATTCAACGTTGGGTACTTATAATGGATGTATGAACTTTATGTTCACACACTCCGAACAGTCGAAAAAATTAAATTGTCAGACTTCTTAGTAAATGAATTTGTTGCTAGTGCCATGGTGTTTTTTGTAAGATCTATCTATTATATATAATAAAATCACAAGAAAGTATTTTGAAGGCCTTTGGGTCTGGCTGAAGAGTCTGAAGATCATGTTGTTGCCTTGTATCAACTTTTCAGTAGTTTTTCTTCTGACTTGTTGTTTTGTCTAGTTGAACCTGATGGTTTCTGTAAGGACCATGACCTGCGTTTAGGGTTTACCCTATTTGTTTTGCTTGATCTTGGTGCTTTGGTGCTTGCTAATCACCTTTAGTGGTGATTAGGGTTCTTGTTGTGCTTTGTTGAGAGTTCGAGGGGCTACTTGCAAATAACCCAAGTCTAGGGTTTTGTGTGCAAGTTTGCCATCTTGTGAGATGTTTTCCCCTCTTTGCTTCCTTTAGGATTGAGAGGAAGGCTTGGGCTTGTTGTTTGAGTTTCTTGGGCCTTGCTTGAGCTTGTTTGGGCCTTGAGGTGCTTTGTTTGGGCTTGCTTGAGCCTTGTGTCGGCCAAGTGAAGCTTGTGTCACCCAAGGAGTAGTGTGTGTCACCCTAGGTTGGTTTGTGTCGGTCAACAAGGTGTGTGTCGCCCAAAGGAGCTTCTAGTTGTGTCGTCCATGTTGCTTGGTCCAACCTTGACCATGTTTGGTGGACACTTGGTATGTATCTTTGACAAGTGTCTCTTGGTATGCTAGTGTGTTGGCTTGAACCCTAGGACAAGTGTCCCTTGGGTGGATGACACTTAGTATGGATCTACCTTGGTTTCTCCTCCCCTTCTTTCTATATAGGTAGCTCTTTCCCTTGCCTTAGCTTCCTTTGCTCTTTTGGTCTCTCCTCCACCTTGAGTGCACGACACTCCTCCCTCTCTTGCTTGTGTCGGCCGAGACACTCTCCTGGAGTTGCAGTGGTGGCCGATACCCTCTCCTGAATCAGCTTTGGTGGTCGACATCCCTTGGAGCTTGAAGTGCATCTTCTTCCTTGGAGCTTGGAGCTTAAGGCAGGTTGCATAACTTCTAACCCTAACTCCTTTACCTCTAGCTATGATCTTGTTGCATGTTAGTAGTTTAGCTTAGTTCCTTGCTTTTATACCTTGCTTGTGTACCTTTGGTGGCCGACCCCTCTCTAGGGTTTAGGGTTTCCTTGTGCTGGAGGTAGGTGATGACCCTTGGATGGGCGACACCCTCTCTTGCCTTGATGATGGGCGATATCCTCCCTTGGTTTGGGTGTGTTGGGCGACACCCTTGTTCTTGTGATGGGCGACATAGTGGTGTCCTTTGTGTTGGCCGATATGGTGACCCCTGTTGGGCGATACCCTACCTTGTTTGTGTGTGTTGGGCAACATCCTCTCTTGTGATGGTGTTGGGCGACATGAGTGTCGTGTGTTGGACGATAGGTTAGTATGATGAGTTAGTCGACATGGTGAGCATGATGGGCGAGATGGTCCTTCTTGTGTTGAGAGATATCCTCTTGCTAATGGTAGACGATAGACCTAAGTTTCTTGGAGGTTTGTTGGTCATGCTAACCGACACCCATGATGGCCGATAGCCCTAATGGCCGATAGCCATGGTGGGAGACAACCTTGAGTAGTGTTGGCCGATAGGGTTGGTGTGTGTGTCGGCCGATAGGCCACGATAGGCTTTAGTGAGGGTGGTGATGAGTTATGGTGAGAGTCTTGTAAATCCTATAGTAACGGTCCTTTGTGATGAGGAAGTGGTTAGCTATGCACCAATAAACGATGGTGGTGTCTTGTTAAGTAATAACCATAATGAGTATGATGCCTTGCAATAATAACAGTACTAATACTAGTAATGATGCCAATACTCATATTGTGGGTAATGATGATAATGGTAGTAGTGATGATAATAAGGAAGGTAATGGTAATAAGATGCATGATGTGATCCTTATGCTTATTTGATAATGATAAGGAAGATGATAGTAATATTGTTGATCATAATAATGATGGAAATAATGATAGTAATGATATAGTAATCCTTGTACTTAATTGTTAAATGAGAATGGTGTTAGTTACACTAGTAGCTTGCGCAATGATATGGTAATAATGATGATAGTGGATGGTGACATAATGGTAGTGGTAACAATAGTACTTGTTCAGTATGTTTGAACATCTTGATTATTCATATAGTTCTGAGATAAGGATAAGTATAGATATCGTTTGTTGATGATGTACTTTATACACTTGATCAGCAAATAGTGTAAGAATGATAAGTAGAAGTATCTTGAATAGCATTTCATGATGGTAGCATATTCCTTATGATTGAACCTATGATTATTGGGTACTCTAACCATGCAGGTGATGATTAGCCTTAAAAAGGGCTATGAGACACATGTGATGAGTAACATCACTGGGTAATTACTCTGGTTAATAGAATGATATGTATAATGTGTTAAGTTCCATGATGATGATGTGAGCCTTGAGAGGCATTGACAGTACATGATAAGGGATTGAGATCCCATGGTATGTGATGATCCTCGAGATGGATCTTGATGGTTGGCAAGAGGCCAAGTGGTAACATGTGATGTGGGATCCTTGTAATGGATCAGATTGATGTGGTTTCCATAATGAATATAATGTTGTTTACTTTCCGTTATATCTTGCATGTTATACAACTTGGTTGAATCTTGCAATCCATCTAAAAGATACTAATTAATCACAGTGAAATATATCATGTAGTTGCCCTGGCCATAGATCCATCATCGTCAGGACTTGGTGATGGTGAAACAGGTTCTCCTACGGGTTAACCTGGAAGCGCATATTGTTGAATATGTGTAGGTTGCTCCTAGCCTGAAAATGAGGAGGTAAGAGTGTAACTTTGGTTACAGACTCAGATATGTATGAAGAGCATGGTGAACAGGCCCATGGCTCAGGATATGTGATGTGAGGAGCATGAATGCATTCATGGCTCAGAGCACGGTGAACAGGCCCGTGGCTCAATTTTACTAGCGCCGAGACCTGTACCAAGGCGGGCTAGAGTGAGGGTAGCCTATGGAGCTAACCCTATGGCTTAGACCACTTCAACATGTGACTGCGGTCCTGCTTGTGTTGTACTCATGTACTGACCACGAGGTGGGAGGTCGTGGAGTCCGGCTCTTCCATTGACCTTGTATGGCACCGGCTTGGGTTTCATAACCGAAGGTTGGATTTGAACGGTATGGTCCAAATCCTCAGGGCATAATAATACGTAATACAGCCGTTTAGTATTTACTGCTTAAGACAAACACGTAACATTGGTTGAGGCCTTGTTTGTGTAATATCTTTGATTTTATCTTGCAGGTTATGTGACAATATGTCTTATCTTAATAAGCAGGTTATGTGACATTATATCTTGTTCTGATAATCATGTTACATAGTGATACATTTTATCTTGCTAATCATATTCCGTAAGATATATCTGGTTATATGCTTTTGTACAGTAGGTAAGCTTGTCGGTAAGAATAATCAGTTTTATATAGACTGTTCTTGTTATACCTGTTGTTAGATATCTGATGTTATAGTATATCTTGCTGAGGTTCTGTAGTTGCGGTGGGGAGTATGTTTCCCGCTGGGACAATTGTTCAATTGTCTCACCCCGCTGGTTTAACCCCTTTTTAGGTGGTCGAGGTAGGTGTGGTCGTGGTCGTGGTGTTGCGGCCGAGCAGCTTGAGGAGCAGTAGAAGGCAAGCAATGGATATGCTGCTGTTTTGGATGTTTTTTAGTAGAGTCTAGAGTCATCTTTGTACTCTCAGGTCCTAGGCAGTGTTTTGACGATGTTTTACGATAAACGATCGATGACATTTGTATATCCTGCTGTTGGCCAGATGTGGGCCTTTATGTATGTGAACAGGTGGTGAACTCATGTGATGGATGAGCAGTTGTTTCTGTAAGCTGTAGACACGTATCAGATCTCGTGTATGTATATATATGTGACATGTTTCTGTGCAGGATGAGGACTGGAAAGTAATAGTTTCACAGTTTATCTATTTTCCGCAATCGGTTTTAATTAACCTGTGTTTTCATAATCTGTGGTTATGGTGATTTCCGCACGTTTTCGTGTAACACCTTGTTATCTGTGTGATAATGGGATGTGTTGCCACAAGTTTTGGTATCAGAGCCTTAGGTTCGCTGAGTCTATAGGGATTTAGGACTAGGTTGAGTTGTTCTTATGAGTGTCCAAGTTTTCTTACAATATCTTCTGCCCTCAGCGGAATAAAAGTCAAGATGTCTGGAAACCATGAAGAACACTCTGTTGAGTATAGTGATGCTACATCGGTTGATGGAGCAGATAGACAGGCACATGAAGATCGGGTGCCTGAGGTTCCCCAATTTAACCCAGCCATACTTGAACATCCTGCTTACCAACAGCTTATGGGGCAGTTAATGGCTACGATGAATCTCATGGTTGAGTGAATATCAGTGCCTCCTCCGCGAGCACAGGTTCCCCATGGAGAAGCATCGGGTATTGGGAAGACCTTCGAGCGGCTTCGCCGAGTTGGAGCTTCGGATTATGCTGGAACGGCTGATCCAGCGGATGCAGATCTGTGGCTGACAAGTCTCGAGAAGGCTTTCCGGATCCTTGACATCCCCGAAGCAGACAAGGTAAACCATGCTATCTACCTTCTGAAGGGTAGTGCTGGTCACTGGTGGACCATCGAGGAAGAGAAGCGGCCTGGTGAGGTGATCTGTTGGGAAGTGTTCTGACGCGAGTTCGTCACCAGATACTTTCCGAAGACGTATATGGATGAGAAGATCAGTCAGTTTGAGAAGTTGCGGCAAGGAACGATGAACATCACCGAGTATGAAGCCAAGTTTATGGATCTGTTGAGGTTCTGTCCTCACATGGCGGTAATAGATGAGGAACGGATCAGACGTTTCGAGAAGGGTTTGAGTGCTGAGTTGACAACCCCTGTGTCTGCGTTGGAGAATCGAGAACGGTTTGCTATGTTTGTGGAATCAGTTCGACGGATCAAGAGGACAGTACGGGAGAAAAGAGAGTCAATGTCTCTTAAAAGACCTGTTCAGTTTCAAGGATGTAGGTTTGGTGGCTTTAAGAAGCCCAGGTTTTCAGCACCGTCAGCAATGAGAAGTTCTGGTGTACCATCTCAGTGGTCTCCGAGTAAGGGGAGAGGTTATGTTTCTTCACCGTCTAAGGCGCACAGTTCAGCTTCTGTGGCAGTGACTGGGCCAGCTAGACCACGGATTGAGGACAAGTCATGTCATCTTTGTGGACAAGTCAGGCATTTCAGGCTTAATTGCCCGAATAGAGACGTCGAAGTGACACAACAGCCGAGGCACAGTTTTCAGAGGTCAGAGAGACCACCGGCCAGTGGTAGCAGAGGTCGAGGACACGGTCAAGCGTCTCAGGCTGGATCGTCTGCTCAAGGAAGCAGAGGTCGTGGACAACAAGCAACGGCTCAATTCTATGCCATGAGTCAGCCGGAGGCGATAGTCAACCCGCGAGTGGTGATAGGTCAGATGGAGTTATTTCATTCTGATATGTCTTCTTCTTGCTTTATATCTGTTCTGGTTGACCCGGGTGCTACACACTCTTTTATCGCCTATAGTATGCTTGAAAACTGTCGTTTACCTGTTAGTTGTAAGAAGGATAGCTTGTTGTTAGAAACCCCTCTTGATGGTTCCTCTTTGCTTAGAGAAGAGTGTCCATCTTGTGTTTTGTCTTTCTCGGGACACCGCATCCAAGTGTATCTTGTACCACTTGATATGCATGGTTTCGATGTTATCCTTGGGATGGATACCTTGGAGAAGTATAAGGTTGTCTTGGACTGTGGTTCCAAGCAGGCAGTGTTTGATGTCGCTGGAGAGAAGTGGACATTCCAGGGAGATAGGAAGATTCTTCCGACGTGTTTGGTATCAGCTATGATGGCAGATAAGTTGTTACGACAAGGATGTGAGGCGTTCTTAGCTCACGTGGTGGACACAGTTGTGGTTACCAAGGTGAAAGGTCCTAGTCTTGAGGAGGTGTTAGTGGTTCGAGAGTTTGCAGACGTGTTTCCTGAGGAGTTTCCTGGTGTTCCTCCACCCCGAGAGATTGATTTCGAGATCAATCTGGTTCCAGGGACACAACCAGTTGCACAGTCAGCATATAGGATGGATCCAGCAGAGATGGCAGAGCTGAAGAAGCAGTTGCAAGAGTTGTTGGAGAAAAGTTTTATCCGACCGAGTACGTCGCTGTGGGGTGCTCCCGTGTTGTTCGTTAAGAAGAAGGATGGCTCGATGCGGTTGTGTAAAGATTACCGATAGTTGAACAAGGTCACGATCAAGAATAAGTACCCGTTGTCGAGGATAGATGATCTGTTCGATCAGTTGCATGGTGCTACAGTGTTTTCGAAGATCGATCTACGGTCTGGATATCATCAGTTGAGGATAAAGGCGAATGACATACCAAAGTCAGCTTTCAGAATGAGGTATGGTCATTTCGAGTTCGTGGTTATGCCATTTGGGTCAACCAATGCACCTGCAGCTTTCATGGATCTGATGAACAGAGTGTCTCGTCCGTTCTTAGATCAGTTTGTTGTAGTCTTTATAGATGACATCTTGATCTATAGTCGGGACAGACTAGAGCATGAACAACATCTTCGTCGAGCGTTGACTCTTCTTCGTCAACATCAGTTGTATGCCAAGCTCAGTAAGTGCGAGTTCTGGTTGGAAGAAGTGACTTTCTTGGGTCATGTGGTATCTGCTGAAGGCATCAAAGTAGATCCGAAGAAGGTGGAATCCATTGCGGATTGGGAACAACCGAAGACGCCGATAGAAGTTCATAGTTTCCTTGGTTTGGCTGGATACTACCGGAGGTTTATCAAGGACTTCAGTGCGATCACGTTGCCGATGACGAAGTTGATCAAGAAGGATGTACCTTTTGTTTGGGATGATCGATGTCAGCAAGCTTTCCAGAGTCTGAAGGAGAAGCTGACCAGTACTCCAGTGTTGATCTTGCCAGAACCTGGGAAAGGCTATGTCGTTTTCTGTGATGCTTCCAAGAAAGGTTTAGGTTGCGTGTTGATGCAGGAAGATCATGTGGTTTCTTTTGCCTCGCGACAGCTCAAGAAACATGAGGAGAACTACCCGACTCATGACTTGGAATTGGCAGCATTGGTTCATGCGTTAAAGATTTGGAGACACTATCTGTATGGGGAAGTGTGTCAGATCTTTACGGATCATAAGAATCTGAAGTACATCTTTACGCAACAAGAGTTGAACATGCGACAACATCGATGGATGGAGTTGATCAATGATTACGACTACACGATCGAGTATCATCCTGGTAAGGAGAACGTGGTAGCCGATGCGCTTAGCAGAAAGTATTCTTCTCTTTCTTCAAAGAAGGCACATTTGAGTTCTCTGATATGCCATAGGCGAGATATGTTTGTTTCTTTGCGGCAGATGAATGTGCAGATAGAAGTTTCTTTGTTGTATGGTCTTTTCGCACAGATGCAAGTTAAGCCTACATTGAGACAACAGATCAAGGATGCCCAGCAGATAGATGATGCAGTACAGTTGATTAGATCAGAGTTCGGCAGCGACAAGCGTGATGGGTTTCATGAGTCCGAGGATGGACTAGTTTGCTATCATGATAGGATGGTGGTTCCAGATGTTGATGATCTGAGGAAGTTGGTGCTTGAGGAAGCACATACGTCGATGTATGCGATGCATCCAGGTGTCACCAAGATGTATCATAGTCTAAAGGACTTGTATTGGTGGCTCGGTTTGAAAAGAGATGTAACCGAGTTCGTGGCGAGATGTGCGGTGTGTCAGCAAGTGAAGGCTGAACATCAGAAGCCGGCAGGTACGTTGCAACCTTTGACGATACCACAGTGGAAATGGGAGCACATAACCATGGATTTCGTAGTTGGTCTACCCCGGACAACTAGGAATCATGATTCCATTTGGGTGATAGTGGACAGATTGACTATGTCTGCTCATTTTCTACCAGTAAAGACGACGTATACAACTAAGAAACTAGCTCGAGTATATGTGGATGAGATAGTACGTTTGCATGGTGTTCCAGTGACGATAGTTTCTGACAGAGGTCCTCAGTTTATGAGTCATTTTTGGGAACAGTTGCACAGAGCGTTGGGAACGCAGTTGAGGTTCAGTACAACTTTTCACCCGCAGACCGATGGACAGTCTGAGAGGACTATTCAGATTTTGGAAGATCTCCTTCGAGCTTGTGTCTTGCAGTTTCTAGGAAACTGGGATGTACATCTGAGTTTGATAGAGTTTGCCTACAACAACAGTTATCAGCAGAGCATTGACATGGCTCCTTATGAAGCTTTGTATGGAAGGAAGTGCAGATCTCCTTTGTGTTGGTATGAGTCTGGTGAGTATCAGCTTTTGGGTCCTGAGTTAGTACAACAGACGACAGAAAAGATCAAGAGGATACAACAACAGTTGAAAGTGGCACAGGACAGGCAGAAGTCTTATGCAGACAATCGCCAACGACCTTTGGAGTTCCAGGTAGGAGACAAAGTGTATCTCAAAGTCTCGTCATGGAAAGGTGTGCTAAGGTTTGGTCTGTTAATCCTCTTAACCCAAAATTTTAAGGTAAAGTCCATAATGACTTTATCTAATTGTCAACAAGGTCTGAGACTAAAACTCAAAAACAAAAAGATGCTTTTCTTAATATGTAAGGCTTCTCTTTATAAGGCATATTTTAGGCATAAAACAATCATGTTCTCTTTCTATATTTTCTGTATTCTTTATGTTGATTCTTATTATTATTAGAAACCATGTGGAACCGAAATACAACCATTAGTGATCATCCATACCGCTTTCTAGAGAATTCCACATATTCCTTACAAGCATATCTTTTATCATCTATAATCTTCCATCTTTTTCTTAATATTGGATTTTCTTCTCTTCCTTTTACCTTACATTCATTATTAGACTATCTAACATAGTAGAAACCAAGAAATTTATGACAAAGGGAATTTTGCAAAAAAATCCTTACTTTGAAATAAAGCATACCAAATTTCCTATATGCCCTTTTTATTCAAATAAGTGCATTTCAATTATATAAATACATGTGAAAAACCATGTTATAACAAGTAGACAGTTAAATCCAATTATAGGTGCAGGCCAAGGAAGCATAGACATGTTTCTAGTCATGGATGGATGTGGAACACAACAATTTTTTAAAGTATAGGATACGACACTAGATGGGGGGAATTGATATGTATATGTGTGTTTAATGCTTGCAGGTTTTGGGTTTACTTTAAATAATGTATAGGATTATGTAATTGTGTGTATAACTGTATATGCAAATGAATATGCATAAAACGTATAGGATTATGTAATCGTGTGTATAATTGTATATGCAAATGAATTCACATATGTTTGCATGTAGAAGAAACAACATGAAGTAGACAACAAAACATTTGTGTTTGACTAAATAAAAATAGTTGATTTGATGAATGAGATATTGAGTCTACATTACTCAATCTATAATTTGATTTGACCAAACTATTATGCATGATATCTAGTTCATCATTCACCCAAAGGAATGTACATTATGATAGGCATATTCTATTTACATAACCTAGACAGTATTTAAACAATCTCAACTTAATCATTTATTATCCTAAGCATAATTTTAAATTCTAATACATAAAACATGAACTCTCATAGAAAATCATAATATAATGTATAATTTAATGACTTTAAAATAATACATGCATTTTCATTACAAAAAATATACAACTGAAAACATAAAAAAGACCTTTATTGGAACAAGGTGATCAGCATCGTTGGAGCACTAATGGCCGATGGAAAAGTGAAGTGGAGCACCACTCGTCAGCAGTCAGTGGAGAACCAGTGGCCAGTGTATGGTGGATATCGGTACAAGAAGAGCGACAGGGATGGAGGAAGACATCAAAAACTATGGCGGAAGTAGAAACACAATGAATGCCAAAGCCAGGTATCGAGGGGATGAAATAGAAAAATGGGGGAAATGAAATTTCACAGGTGCTATTTAGTGGAACTTAGTCATCAGTTTCTACCAAAAACCAATGGATGGGTATTTAGTCATTGTTCATCTAAGAAAAACCAAAAACCAATGGATGAGTATTTAGTCATTGTTTTTCTAAGAAAAACCAATAACATAGTTCAATCCCTATCATCACTTCTTCATATGTACTTATCCCTAATAAAAAAAATGCCAACCTCACTAATACATGTGTTGTCTGTAGTCTAAGAAAATCCAACAACATAGTTATCTCTCTTTCATCTCTTCTCCACCAACAAAGTGATGTCATATGTACTTCTCCTTATTAAAAAAAGCCAACCTCACTAAGACATGTCTTGTCAGTTATCTATCAAAACTGATGACATAATTCATTCTCTAATTTCAGTTTTCAAACTAGAAACTGGAGACATAAGTACTTTTCCCTACTAAAAACACCAATCCTCTAAGATTTGTATCATCGATTTCTAGAAGAAAAACCGACAACATAACCCAATATTGGGGGGGGGAGGTTTGGAACATGACCATAACCCTTTGTAGTCGGTTCCTTAATAAGAAATTGACACAGCATGCTTTTCAGAGGTTAAAAAATTGTGGTGGGCATGACCTACGACATCAATTTTTTAGGAAACCCGACTACAAAGGATTTTTTAAGAAAAAATTATTTGACGGGAAGATGTGCATTGTCACTTTCCATACATCATATGTTGAATGCCTATATCAAAATTTTTCTATGAAAAATTGAATTTTGTGGGTTGTCTGTGACGACAATTCTACACCAAAAATCCATGTTATTAAAAAATTGTACTTGTGTTTTTTTTAATTGGCAATAGTTGACAAGTAGTGATGTTTGTTCTTTACCAACCAATTCTATAGGCATGTAGTGTCGATTTCTTATTAAAATCAATGTTAAGAAAAGTGACACTACATGTCAAACATGTACTACTGCCTTAGGTGGAGAAGACATTAGTTGAGCTTGAGTTGCAGCATCTTCAAGAGTGTCTATTTGCTTGAAGATTGATTGGAGAATCTAGGTTTCCCTCTATAACCTCTTAACTATAGTTTAGTTTTCTTTTATATTTACCCCATGTGGTGATGAAACTATGATAGTAATGAGAATTGTAATAGTTAGATGTTTATTTTTGTTGCAACACTTTTGGTATTTGATACATTAAATACTTGAAGTTTTAGTCTACCATCCTTTGTGAAAAATTCATTGTGAGATTTGGCATTGGAAGTATTCTAATATTCCTTTAAATAAATGATTGGATCCCCTATCAGGTCCCACTCCTTACAATTATAGTATCAGAGCCAAGGCAATCCGTTATCCAAATATTTCAATATTATCTCCTTTACTTTGTCTACCTCTCCCATAAGTTCCTTATGGGATGCTTAGCTTATGTGGAAGCTCTTTTATGATATACATACCCTAGTATATACCTATTCTAGGATGATAGAGGTACATAGAATTTTATGAAGTATTAGGGTTATGTTAAGTAAGTTACCCCTTATGTTTTCATACATCATTTTTTTTAGAATAGGAGTGAGGTACCCTTGTATCCCTTATGTGATTATATGAATTAAGCTGACACATGTGAATTGAGGATGATTAAGTGGTATGATATATAGTTTAATGTTGTGACTTGATTTTGTCTTAGTTTGGGGCCCCATGTTCAATTTTGGATCAAAAAGTTTAGCCATATGCTAAATATTTCCCTTATGCTACTATATGTATAGAAAAAGGGTATCTGTATTTATCATTTATTTCTTGAGCCAAGTCACAATTGAAGAAGTGTGAAGTATTAGTAGACTCCTTTGAGTAGAACCACATGACTTGGTAGACTGACCCTTAAAATGTAAGCTTTTTTCAATAATGAAGTGTATGAGAAACTAGAGTATGATATAGTATAGTTGATGTACCATTGGCACATCTTTAGTTTTTTGGTTGAGAAGAATATTTTCTAGGAGTGGAGCATAGTATATGTTGGATTATGGATAAGCTAATTCTGGGGATAAAATCCTCTTTAAGGGGTGGAGTCATGTAACATATCGAGATTTGTATATCTTGGCCCTACAAACCCTGATCCCAAGATTAGGAAGACAATGTGAGTGGATATTTAGAATCGACCAAATAGGATAAGAATATACCTTAATACATATGCGTGTATCTTAACGAACATTTAATGCATGTAACATGAATAACTCAAACCATGGATACATGTGACTCTAACCATGCTTCAGATAAGAGAACACTAATTAATATGATTATGAATTAACTATATGGGATCTAACCTTGGACTTCATACATGTTGATGAGGTGTATGTGATATAGTGTACTCATGTTGACCAAAACCCTTAGTTGTAATAAATAAACCCTAATGCATACATTCTTATTATCATATGTGATACATTTTCTGACAAGGAGTAGCTCAAGTGGTCAAGATTGGTGTCTCCTAACAAAGGGACCCGGGTTCGAATCCCAGTTGCCACCTTGGTTTACCACCCTCCTAGATGTTTGGCCTCCATCACGGGCGTGGGAAAGGGAGAGAGAATGCCTCTCTTAATCCCATATGTGATACATTAGTAACATTTGGTATTTAATCACATTACACATCTCAATACACATGAAATTGACCTACCCAACCATGACTTAATACATAAGACAGTTCATTAAATTCGTAATATGTGTCACCTTGTTCACTAACACACATATAATGCCTTCCATTTGATTAATAAATAATTATATGGACATATATATGTATAAAATGGATAATGTCGACTTAAATGTGTTTATTTAATAATATAATTTGAAGGAAAGATTAATTTTGAATATAATGTGACTAATATATATGCATTTGAACAATAACTGTATATTTAATGCTAGTGGAATATCTAATGTGCTTTATGTAATTTAATATTGAATAAATGCACTTAATGGGTTATATAAGAAATATTGAAATTCAAAAAATATAATACACTATATCTTTCTTAACAACAAAGTAAGGATAATAGGACTCTAGATTATAAATGTTGATGCTAAATATTGTAATATAATATTAATTGTTATACCCTAAACCAATTTGATTCAATAGAGGATGGTCTTAAAAGACACATCTAACTTGAAAGTCAAGATCCAATTGGTTCAATTAGTTTAGGCACAAAGTTATAACCTAATTGGACTTCATTTACTAGCTTAATTTGATTGAAAGATAAAGATGCATATGTTTAAGTTCTAATGAAATTGAACTATCATTTTTGTTCACTTCTCATATTTCTATTTCTAGCTTGATGTTCTCATTGTCACACTCTCTTTTGGTCACTATCTCTATTGGAATCGGATCTGTGGGTGATGCCTCATTGGTCATTTCCCTGAGCTAAATCCTAACCTGACTGGGACTCTACAGTCTAACTTTCTCCTTCTTACATCCCCCTTTCTTTTTTTTCCTTCATCATCTTCTCTTATTTTCATTTGTGTTATCTTTCACCTACAATTCCAAAGTCATTTGCTTCCTAAATTGTTGGATTCCTCACCCCAACTATATCAGAGCTTGAGATACCCTTGACCTCTATTCCCATCTCCATTAGAACTCTTACCACCCTAGGGCTTATGGCTATAAGTATAAACCCTATAACATGCAATGCACCTACAAGAATCTAATACATTGATTTATCCTTTGTACACATATCATGTTCTCAATCACCCAACTCCACCTTGCTACCGACCTATATTGAGTTTGACTACACATTAGAATTTGTTAGAACCCCCTCTGACCATTTCCATCATCTTGTTGTGTCACTGAGGAGATCTTGCAAGAACCACTGGATCAAATATTTGGTAATCTATGTGTTTCCCTTTTTCTACCTTTTTCATGCCTACGATCAACTTGACACAACAATTGGATATTTTTATGATCTTTATTGCTTGCTTTCCTATTTGTTGTCTTTGTGGTGTTGTTTAAAACTCTCGACATGGGTTAGTAGTTGTCTTCTCATGTCTCTTTGGTGTTCCCCAATCCCCTTCTTCAAGCCTATCATGATAGGGTATGTTGTATGAGATTCAACTTATATTCAAGCCTCTATTTAATTTTGGTGTTTCCAGAAGAGACTGGGGAAGAAAGAGGATATTTCCTTTGGTAATATTTGGGAAATGGATGATGAGATTTCTGCTCACCATCTTGCTTTGTTGAAGGCCTGGATTTCACAAAATGTGTCTATGAAGTGAAGAAGATTTTTTTTTGATGGAAAGCCAGCGCTTTATATTAAACATGGTTCCTTACATCATCTGTTCTGATTTCGAAAGGAAAACTACATGTTAAGGTACAACCAATGTCAACACCAAGGCCTATTTTAGCAAGGTTATGAGCATCTTGGTTACCCTCTCTATGGATGTGGGAGAACTCAACTTGACTGAAAGCTCTTGATATGGTGTCAATTTCCTTAAACATTTTCATAATGGGGATATCACCCCTATTCTTCGAGTTTATTCTATCCACCACATTTTTTGCATCTGTGAACAAAATCACCTTAGTGTGCCCTTGTTTAATAGCCACCTGTAATCCATGAAGGACTCCTATTGCTTCTGCCGTAAAAGGTTCCCAGCAGCCAACTTTGGTCCTAGCAGCCATCATTTTTATATTTTCCTGGTTGTCCTTGAAGACGGCTCCCATGCTGACCTGAGAATCTAAAAGGAAAGCAGCATCCGTGTATATTTTTATTGTTTCATTACATTCCCTCCTAGCTTCTGTCCTCATCCTTACAGCAATAGGGGTTCTTTTCGTCATTTTTTTCCGCTATTCTCTTCTGTAATCAGCAGCCCATCTCATGAGGCCATGGGCAACAAGAAGGGGTTGTACTGTTGTGTTGCTGAAGATGGTACAATTTCTGCACATCCAGGTTGCTAGGCAATTGACTACTACCTCAGTAATGGTGCCCTCTTCCCCTTTAGCGAGCAGCCATATAATAAAAGATTGAAAGTTTGTTTTTGGTGCACCGGACAGCAGGTTTGCATTGGGCGAGCTATCCCATATAATTCTAGCATAGGTACACTCTAGTAAGGCATGCACTGTGGATTCTATGGACTCTTTGCAAACCTCACAACCATCCTCCTCCCTTGCGTGTCTGGTCTTCAAGTTTTGATTGGTAGGGAGGTTGTTCAAACAACATCTCCAGATAAAATGTTTGAGCTTTGGTGGTATATTGATTTTCCATACATATTTCCAAACATCTTGTTGTGCCAGAATGCTATTGTTCATCCAATCATCATTATGAATGTTATAGCCCAGCCAATATGTTGTCTTCACAGTAAACAATCCATCCAAAGTAGGGTACCAGTATTTCATTTCATCCTCATTGTCGATGATAGGGATACTAAGGATATGGGGAATCTGCTCAGCTTTTAGAAACCTTCTCAAGGTCTCTCGGTTCCAAGCCATTTGGTTCTTGTCTATTAACTCTTGCACAAAACTTGGGCGGTAGGACATTCCTTCTTCATTCATACTGCCTGTGTCGTTCTTGCTATGAATCCAATTTTCAGTCCATATCTTAATATTTGAGTTTTTGTTTATGTTCCATCTGAGCCCCTCTACAAGGAGGGCCTTGGCCCCCCAAATGCTACGCCATGTAAAGCTAGGATCATGTCCTCTGTATGCCTCAAGGAAACAGCCCCTATTGTAGTATCTCGCTTTAAGGACCTTTGCTACCAAGGTTGTTGGGTTTTTGAAGAGCCTCCAGACCTGTTTTGCAAGCAAAGCTGTATTGAAAGTCTTCAGGTCGCAAAACCCAAGACCGCCATTCCTTTTAGAGAAGCACATTTTCTCCCAAGCTAACCAGTGCATTTTTCGCTTCCCATCCTTGGTTCCCCACCAAAAGTTTGATATCATCCTGGTTATGTCATCAATTTTTAGAATCAGGAATTCTGAACACCCCCATCATGTAATTTGGTATAGCTTGTATTATTGATTTGATTAGTACCTCCTTTCCTGCCTGACTTAGCATTTTTTCTTTCCACCCATTGATCTTTCGCCATATCCTATCCTTCAGTTCCCCAAAAATATGTTTTTAGATCTCCCGATAATAGTTGGTAGGCCCAAGTATTTCTCATGGACGTTGACATGCTTTACATCAAGGGTGGCTTGGATCTGATTTCTTGTCATCTCTAACACATTCTTGCTAAAAGAAACCTCCATCTTGCTGAAGTTGATTTTCTATCCTGAAGCCTTTTCGTAGCAGCCAATGATCTCGGTTATTTTCTCAGCTTCTTGGAGGTTGGCTTTGGCAAAGAGGATGTTGTCTTCAGCAAAGAACAAATGGGTGATCCTTGGCCCCTGTTTACACGCTCTTGCTCCTGTGATAGAATCATTTGCAGATGCTTTGTTAATAAGAGAAGAGAAAGCATATGTGCAGAAAAGGAAGAGATAAGGTGAAATGGGGTCGCCTTGGCGCAGACCCCTTTGAGGATGTATTAAACCCTTTCTACAGCCATTAAGAATAAAAGAGAAGGAAACACTACTAATACACTCTTTGATTTTTTTGCACCATACTCTTTGCCAATAGGTTCTCAACTTTTTCCTGGTTTTGATTTCATTATTTCACGCTTATCATGAGGGCTTTATTACGCTTTTGCCTCTGGTTTCAATGTTTAATTATGAAATATTTGATGCCATCTTCTTACGTATATGCCATGTCACACTGCCTTATTAGAATTACATAATGCAAGGGTACGATGGTATTTTATCATTGATTTTAACTTCAATATATCAATAAATCAATTTACTTTCTAAGTTCCTAACAAATGATTTACTAATCTAAATATATATAAAATATATTTGTTAGAATTAGAAAAATATATCTACCTAATTATATATGATTCAAAACCTAAATCTAGTGAGAAATAGACTTATACTTTAGAGTTTTATGTATATACATTAACTAATTTTAATTATACTTGAATGTAATAATAGAAAAAGTGTAACATCCCGAATTCATGAATAAAATAAGTTTAGGGTCTTTAGTGCAAAATTTTCAACTTTTAATGTCAAAACCTAAATAATGATGCAAACCACCTACATAATTAACACATTACTTGAAAAATGAAATCAAGAGAGAGAAAACGAAATATCCCCCTTATTTTCTTTTCTTTACAATCAAATGAACACAAATAATAATTCATTTTATTAAAATAGTGGCATATATGAGTTTGATGAACAAAAGGTAAGTAAAACCTAAATCTAATTGTATAAGAAGATTCTAGACCCTTTTATTATCTTGTGATCCAAATTTGAAGTCATTTGGACTTTGTTTGACCCCTAAACTAATTTTGGGAAGTTTTTATAAAGTTTTTACCCTAAAGCAATTGATATTTGATTTATTCGAGTAAAGTTCTATTTTATTGTGTTGTCACATGCTTTTATCTATCACCTCCCTTCTCAGCCAGATCGTACGACCCTCTTTATATCCCGGATCACGCAGACTCTGTGGACGATGGATAGCATCTCTCCCTCGCCCGAATTCAAATCAGATTAGAAGCGACAGAGCCCCGTGCTCTACTCCCCCTCTGATCTCCCTCTTTATGAAACCACAACACAAACAAATCAACCCCTCACCATCCTCAATCCTTCCTGAACCTTCTCATCCCTTACAAAGTAGGGTTTCGTGTCCTAGATCCCTGGGTTGACTAGGACCCTCTCTCCTTTCCCTTGTTTCTTTCTCTACAAGCAAAGTTATCTCACATAGGTCTCGAAACCTATATATAGGGCCCTGAAAACTATCCCCAATCTTCATGGAATCAAATCCCAAACCCATTTTGGTCTTGTTTGCCGTGCAACCCCATCTTCGACCTCCAGTTCTCCCTCCAACCTAGAGGCGGCCCCAGGCGAGAGCACACAACACTGCCAACCCCGTTGACACAACTTGGTGATTCAGAAAATCCCCAAAGAGTTTTCCTTGCCTTCAATTCATCCCCACAGAGCTTTCCTTGCCTTCAATTCATCCCCACCGAAGGTATTTCACAGTTTCCCCCTTTCACCTTCCATCTGGTATCTGGGAGCAATGTTGAGGTTTTTGACTGCATTTTAACCCGAGTTTGAGCTCTTTTTCTTCACGCAATCATGGGAACTTGCCCTTGACCTTGGTTTCTCACAGGGTCCTAGTTTGATCGATCTACCATCAGGGATCTCTCACTGAGTATCTTGGCTATTATTCGGTTGAGAATGATGAATTGGGATGTCAATTTCATGATTTAGCCCTGAAATCTATTTCTTTTTGTCACACCCTAGAAGGGTATTAGGGCATTTTGATGCTTTGTCCAAACACACAGGTTTCAAGCATGAGCCAGGCCATGTGGCTGCGCGCCTGTGGTTGGTCTAGCTAGGCGACGCTGGTAGGTTTTTGGATAATGCTAGCATGGTTTTATCCTGCTCTATGATTGGTCAGCTCTTTGTAAATTCACAGTAAATTAATGGTTTATCGAAAAAATACCCAAAATTAGTCGTTGGAAAGGTTTTTCAAAGAGGAAGCTGATTTCAGGGTTTTTAAACCCTAATTCAATTGTCTCTGATCATGTTTTCCTAGAAGACCCAAATTAGGGTTTAGGATGGTGTTCAAGGTGATAATTAATATAAATATTGTAATTTTAGGGAACATAGGATTTACTCAAGACTAGGGAGACTAGGTTAGGTTTTGTCTTACTCGAGGTAAGCGGGTCATGCCACAATACATATGTAGCTTGGTTGAATTGCATGTTATGTATGCTTTATGATTATTCTTCAAATTCCAAGTTAATGAATGAAATAAAGATAATGATCACATCTCCAATTATAGTACTGCCTATTGTTTGCTTTATCTATAAAGTCCTATGTTTATCACAAATGCTCAATAATATTTATGTTATGATCATGTAATAGTTAAGGCATTGAAGAAAAATCATCTAAATCATTTAATATTAAGATCATGAGGGAGAATCCCATTATGTTAAAGATTTAATGTTTAAATTTAAGAATCATGCTATAAGAATTTGATTAAGTTTTATATGCTCTCACCATCATGGACCTCAAGGGGTTGTTATGGCCATTCATGCCAATTATGGGCTTTCATAGCCAATCATGGACTTTAAGGGGTCGTTATGGGCTTTTTAGCCAAATCATGGGTATCTGTGCCAATTATGGGCTCTTAAGTGGGCAAATCATAGAGACTGTATATTTTACTTATTCAATTCGTATTTATGTCAAGTAATTAATTTCAAGAATGCTGAAGTTAAATTCATGTCAAAATTTTCTTTCAAGCCAATTATATGTACTTTCTTTTCTTATAATGTGTATAGTATCGCTTACTTATATTGTTGCTTTATTTTGCATGGTCGTGGGATGAGATGTCCCTAGATCAAGGAGCAAGAGGGAATTGAAGTGACCTACAAGTGTAGCTGACTCAAGGAGACTTTAGCTTGGTGGGGTGCCATCTACCAATTGAATAGATTATCTTGTTTAGTTTTAGTTCATGTTTTAGATTTGTTTAGTCTACATGTATTAGGCTTGAGATCAATATGAGACAATTTATGTTTTTCCCCTTTAAAGGACAATGTATTAATCTATATTTTGAGTTAATGCATGGTGTTTCATTTATCTTATTGCAATGTATATCATGTTTTGTAATTGTTCCTCCAAGCCAAGTGACCCATATTATGGAGAACATGAGGTTTGCTTCTGCTGTCATGTAAGTGTTGGGAGGGGTGTTACAATATGGTATCAAAGCAATGAGTAGATGGCCATTGAGCTAAAGAGTCATATGTTCTAACACTAGGTATACCTTGTTTTTTTAGATGGCTCCTAAGAGGTCTGGCAAGGGAAAGGATAGGGAAGATGGTGCTAGCTCTTCTAGTGAGGGAAGTGGATCAAGGAGGAACCCTAAGGCAACCTTGGAGGACTTAGTACAACTGCTGAATAATGCCCTAGGATAAGGACAATGTCAACCCATTCACCACGATCTGACCTTGGTGGACTTCTTGAAGATCAGGCCTGACTCCTTTGCTAGAGAAGGAGAGGATGATGTCATCACCAAGGGAGAAGAATGGATTATGAGCATGGAGCATTGTTTTCATGGCCTGGACTGTCCTCAACAGTCTAGGGTTCTCTTTGCCACCTACATGCTGAAGGGAGCAGCCCGTATATGGTGGGAGAACTTCCTCAACTCAAGAGTAGTTGATGCACCTGCACTCACATGTGAAGGATTTGTTGAAGCCTTCCAGGAGCACTATGTGTCTGAAGCCATGATAGAGAAGAAGGAGCTAGAGTCTGCCAATCTAGCTCAGGTGGGTTACATGATAGTGACCTAGTACACCATGAAGTTTAGGATCCTATAAAAGTACGGTTATGATTATGATGAGCGACGTAGGACAAAGAAGTTAATTCAAGGACTCAAGTCTGACCTAAGCTTCACCCTATCAGGAAGAGGTCACAGGACTCTTCAGGCTACTCTTGATGCAGCCCTAGAGCTGGAAGACCACCCCGGAAGGTCTTACAAGAAGGAATCTCCTTAGAAGATCAACTAGTATCAACCTCCCAACAACCATAAGAGGAAGGCACCTGAGCATGTTGTAGAAGTAGAGAAGCCCTTATGCCCAACATGCAAGAAGAACCATGCAGGTCCATGTAGGTATGGTACAGGAGCATGCTTTTACTGTAGAGAAAATGGACACCTCAGGTCAAGTTGCCCAAAATTGTTGAAGAATGAGGCAAATCCAAATCAGAATAGGAACCAAGATCCTCCACCTAAGAGGCAAGCTAGGGTTTTTGCCATGGACTTAGAAGATGATGATCAAGGTAACCTTTAATTCATATTTTTTCAAGCCCTACGTGTTGAATACATGCTTTTATTTTGAAAGTTATGAAACTTAAGAAGGGATAATTGCACCATAAGGTGGGCAGTAGTATAAGAACATTTTGAGGACGAAATTTAACTAAGGTGGGTAGAATTGTAACATCCCAAATTCGTGAATAAAATAAGTTTAGCATCTTTAGTGCAAAATTTTCAACTTTTAATGTCAAAACCTAAATAATGATGCAAACCACCTACATAATTAACACATTACTTAAAAAATGAAATCAAGAGAGAGAGAAAAAGAAATATCCCCCTTATTTTCTTTTCTTTACAATCAAATGAACACAAATAGTAATCCATATTATTAAAATAGTGACATATATGAATTTGATGAACAAAAGGTAAGATCTAATCATTTAGGAATATTCTAGACCCATTTATTAGCTTGCGATCCAAATTTGAAGTCATTTGGACTTTATTTGACCCTTAAACTAATTTTGGGAAATTTTTATAAAGTTTTTACCCTAAAGCAATTGATATCTGATTTATTTGAGTAAAGTTATGTTTTATCATGATGTCACACACATTTATCTATCACCTCCCTTCTTGGCTAGATCGGACGACCCTCTTTATATCATGGATCATGCAGACTCTATGGACGGTGAATAACATCTCTCCCACACCCGACTTTGAGTCAGATTAGAAGCGATAAAGCCCCATGCTCTACTCCCCCTTCGATCTCCCTCTTTACAAAACCACAACACAAAAAAATCATCCCCTCACCATCCTCGATCCTTCCCAAACCTTCTCGTCCCTTACAAAGTAGGGTTTTGTGCCCTAGATCCCTGGATCGACTAGGACCCTCTCTCCTTTCCCCTGTTTCTTCCTCCGCAACCAAAGCTATCTCACACAGGTCTCAAAACCTATATATAGGCCCCTAAAAACTATCCCCAAGCTTCACAGAATCAAATCCCAACCCCATTTCGGTCTTGTTTGCCCTGCAACCCCATCTCCAACCTCCAGTTCTCCCTCTAGCCTAGCGGCAGCCCTGGCGAGAGCATAGAGTACCACAAACCCTGTTGACACAACTTGGTGATTCAAAAAATCCCCACATAGCTTTCCCTGGCTTCAATTCATCCCCACCAAAGGTATTTCATAGTTTCCCCCTTTCACCTTCCATCTAGTATCTGGGAGCAATGTCAGGGTTTTCAAGTACCTTTTCGCTTGAGTTTGAGCTCTTTCTTCACACAATCATGGGGAACTTGCCCCTGGCCTTGGTTTCTCACAGGGTCCTAGTTTGATCGATCTTCCGTCAGGGATCTCTCACTGAGTATCTCATTTGTTCTTCAGTTGAGAACGATGAATCGGGATGTCAATTTCACAAGTTAGCCCCAAAATCTATTTCTTTTTGTCACGCCCCAGAAGGGTATTAGGGTCTTTTGATGCTTTGTCCAAACATACAGGTTACAAGCATGAGCCAGGCCATGTGGCCACCTACGGTTGGTCCAGCTAGGCGATGTTGGCAGGTTTTTGGATAATTCCAACATGGCTTTGTCCTGCTCTATGATTGGTTAGTTCTTTGTTAATTCATAGTAAATTAATGGTTTATCAAAAAATACCCAAAAATAGTCGTTGGAAAGGTTTTTCAAAGAGAAAGCTAATTTTAGTGTTTTCAAACCCTAATTCAATCATCTCTAATCATGTTTTCTTAGAAGACCCAAATTAGGGTTTAGGATGGTGTTTATGGTGATAATTAATATAAATATTGTAATTTCAAGAAGCATAGGATTTACTCAAGACTAGGGAGATGAGATTAGGTTTTGTCTTGCTCTAGGTAAGCGGGTCATGCCATCATACATATGTAGCTTGGTTGAATTGCATGTTATGCATGCTTTATTATTATGCTTCAAATTCCAAGTTAATGAATGCAATTAAGATAATTATCATGTCTCCAATTATAATATTGCCTATTGTTTGCTATATCTATAAAGTCTTATGTTTGTCACAGATGTTCAATATTTTTTATGTTATCATCATGTAATAGTTAAGGCATTGAAGAAAGATCATGTAAATCATGTAATATTAAGATCATGAGGGAGAAATCTCATAATTTTAAAGATTTAATGTTTAAATTTAAGAATCATGCTATCAGAATTTGATTAAGTTTTATATGCTCTTGCCATCATGGACCTCAAGGGGTCATTATGGACATTCATGTCAATTATGGGCTTTCATATCCAAACATTGACCTTAAGGGGTCGTTATGGGTTTTTTAGCCAAATCATGGGCATTTGTGCCAATTATGGGCTCTTAAGTGGGCAAATCATAGAGAGTGCATATTTTACTTATTCAATTCTTATTTATGTCAAGTAATTAGTTTCAAGAATGCTTAATTTAAATTCATGTCAAGATTTTATTTCAAGCCAATTATATGTACTTTCTTTTCTTATAATGTGTAGAGTGTCTCTTACTTATGATGTTGCTTTGTTTCGCATGGTCGTGGGATGATATGTCCCTAGATCAAGGAGCAAGAAGAAATTGAAGTGACCTTCAAGTGTAGCTGACTCAAGGAGACTTTAGCTTGGTGGGGTTCTACCAATTCAATAGATTATATAGTTTTAGTTTTAGTTCATGTTTTAGATTTGTTTAGTCTACATGTATTAGGCTTGAGATCAAGATGAGACAATTTAAGTTTTTCCCTTTTAAATAACAATGTATGAATCTATATTTTGAGTTAATGCATGGTGTTTCATTTATCTTATTGCAATGTATATCATGTTTTGTAATTGTTCATCCAAGCCAAGTGACCCATGTTATGGACAACATGAGGTTTGCTTATGTTATCATGTATGTTCTAGGAGGGGATTTACAATATGGTATCAGAGTGATGAGTAGATGGCCACTAAGCTAAAGATTCACATATTCTAACCCTAGTTATACCTTGTTTTTCTAGACGGCTCCTAAGAGGTCTGACAAGGAAAAGGATAGGGAAGATGGTGCTAGCTCTTCTAGTGAGGGAAGTGGACCAAGAAGGAACCCTAAGGCAACCTTGGAGGACTTAGTACAACTACTGACCAATGCCCTAG
This sequence comes from Alisma plantago-aquatica, assembly GCA_963693085.1. Taxonomy (NCBI): domain Eukaryota; kingdom Viridiplantae; phylum Streptophyta; class Magnoliopsida; order Alismatales; family Alismataceae; genus Alisma; species Alisma plantago-aquatica. The sequence continues at coordinate 1,698,845,278 of OY856409.1, read as the reverse complement.
GACAAGGAAAATATCAACCCAACACCACAAGCTAACCTTGGTGGACTTCTTGAAGATTAGGCCCAACTCCTTTTTTGGAGAAGGAGAGGATAATGTCGTCACCAAGGGAGAAGAATGGATTATGAGCATGAAGCATAGTTTTCGTGACCTGGGCTGCCCTCCACAATCTAGGGTTCACTTTTCCACCCAAATGCTAAAGGGAGCAGCATGTACATGGTGGGAGAACTTCCTCAACTCAAGAGCAGTTGATGCACCTGCACTCACATGGGAAGGATTTGTTGAAGCCTTCTAGGAGAACTATGTGTCTGAAGCCATGATATAGAAGAAGGAGCTAGAGTTTGCCAATCTAGCTTAGGTGGGTGACATGACAGTGACCCAGTACGCCGTGAAGTTCAGAATGCTACAAAAGTACGGTTATGATTATGATGAGCGACGTAGGATGAAGAATTCATTTGAGGACTGAAGCCCGACCTAAGTTTTTCCATGTGTGAAAGAGGTCACAGGACCCTTCAGATTACTCTTGATGCAAACCTAGAGCTAGAAGACCACCCCGGAAGGTCTTACAAGAAGGAAGCTCCTCAGAAGATCAACCAGTACTAACCTCCCAACAACCATAAGAGGAAGGCACCTGAGCATGTTGCAGAACTAGAGAAGCCCTTATGCCCAACATGCAAGAAGAACCATGCATGTCCATGTAGGTATGGTACAAGAGTGTGCTTTTACTATGGAGAGAATGGACACCTTAGGTCAAGTTGCCCAAAATTTCTGAAGAAGGAGGCAAATCCAAATCAGAATAGGAACCAAGATCCTCCACCTAAGAGGCAAGCTAGGGTTTTTGCCATGGACTTAGAAGATGATGATCAAGGTAACCTTTAATTCATATTTTTGCTTGCCCTAAATGTTGAATACATGCTTTTATTGAAAGTTATGAAACTTAAGAAGGGATGAATGAAACCCTAAGGTGGGTAGTAGTATAAGAAAAATTTGAGGGCAAAATTTAACTAAGGTGGTAGAATTGTAACATCCTGAATTCATGAATAAAATAAGTTTAGGGTCTTTAGTGTAAAATTTTCAACTTTTAAAGTCAAAACCTAAATAATGATGCAAACCACCTACATAATTAACACGTTACTTGAAAATGAAATCAAGAGAGAGAAAAAGAAATATCCCCCTTATTTTCTTTTCTTTACAATCATTTGAACACAAATAATAATTCATTTATTAAAATAGTGGCATATATGATTTTGATGAGCAAAAGGTAAGAAAAACCTAAATATAATTATATAGGAAGATTCTTGACCCTTTTATAAGCTTGTGGTACAAATTTGAAGTCATTTGGACTTTGTTTGACCCCTAAACCAATTTTGGGAAGTTTTTAAAAAGTTTTTACCCTAAAGCAATTAATATCCAATTTATTTGAGTAAAGTTCTATTTTATCGTGCTATCACACACATTTATCTGTCACCATCCTTCTCAGCTAGATCGTATGGCCCTCTTTATATCCCAGATCATGTAGACTCTATGGACAGCGGATAGCATCTCTTCCTCACCCGACTTCGAGTCAGATTAGAAGCGACAGAGCCCCCTGCTCTACTTCCCCTCTGATCTCCCTTTTTACGAAACCACAACATAAAAAAATCACCCCCTCACCATCCTCGATCCTTCCCAAACCTTCTCATCCCTTAAAAAGTAGGGTTTCGTGCCCTAGATCCCTGGGTGGACTAGGACCCTCTCTCCTTTCCCCTATTTATTCCTCTGCAAGCAAAGCTATATGCATAGATCTCGAAACCTATATATAGGGCCCTGAAAACTATCCCCAAGCTTCACGGGATCAAATCCCAGCCTCATTTCAGTCTTATTTTCCATGCAACCCCATCTCTGACCTCCAGTTCTCCCTCTATCCTAGTGGTGGCCCCAAGCGAGAGCACAGAGCACTGTGAACCCCGTTGACACAACTTGGTGATTCAGAAAATCCCCACAGAGCTTTCCCTGGCTTCAATTCATCCCCACTGAAGGTATTGCATAGTTCCCCCTTTCACCTTCCATCTGGTATCCGGGAGCAATGTCGGGGTGTTCGACTGCCTTTTTGCCTGAGTTTGAGCTCTTTTTCTTCACGCAATCATGGGGAACTCACCCCTGACCTTGGTTTCTCACAGGGTCCTAGTTTGATCGATTTGCCCTCAGGGATCTCTCACTAAGTATCTCGGTTGTTCTTTGGTTGAGAATGATGAATCGAGATGTTCATTTCATGATTTAGCCCTGAAATCTATTTCTTTTTGTCACGTCCCAGAAGATTATTAGGGTCTTTTAATGCTTTGTCCAAAAACATAGGTTACAAGCACGAGCCAGGCATGTGGCCACCTACGGTTGGTCCAGCTAGGCAACACTGGCAGATGGTTTTTGGATAATTCCAACATGGCTTTGTCCTGCTCTGTGATTGGTCAGTTCTTTGTAAATTCACAGTATATTAATGGTTTATCAGAAAAATATTAAAAAAATTCATTGGAAAGGTTTTTCAATGAGGAAGTTGATTTCAGTGTTTTCAAACCCCAATTTAATCGTCTTTGATCGTGTTTTCCCAGAATACCCAAATTAGGGTTTAGGATGGTGTTCAAGGTGATAATTAATATAAATATTGTAATTTCAGGGAACATAGGATTTACTCAAGACCAGGGAGATGAGATTAGGTTTTGTCTTGATCCATGTAAGTGGGTCATGCCACTATATATATGTAGCTTGGTTGAATTTCGTGTCATGTGTGCTTTATGATTATGCTTCAAATTACAAGTTAATGAATGAAATTAAGATAATGATCATGTCTCCAATTATAGTAATGTCTATTTTTTGCTATATCTATAAAGCCATATATTTATCACAGATGCTCAATAATTTTTATGTTATGATCATGCAATAGTTAAGGCATTAAAGAAAGATCATGTAAATCATGTAATATTAAGATCATGAGGGAGAAATCACATTATGTTAAAGATTTAATGTTTAAATTTAAGAATCATGCTATAGGAATTTGATTAAGTTTTATATGCTCTCACCATCATGGACCTCAAGGGGTCGTTATGGGCATTCATGCCAATTATGGGCTTTCATAGCAAGTCGTGGACCTTAAGGGGTTGTCATGGGCTTTTTAGCCAAATCACGGGCATTCATGCCAATTATGGGCTCTTAAGTGGGAAAATCATAGAGAGTGCATATTTTACTTATTCAATTCTTATTTATGTCAAGTAACGAATTTCAAGAATGTTTAAGTTAAATTCATGTCAAGATTTTCTTTCAAGCCAAATATATGTACTTTCTTTTCTTATAATGTGTATAGTGTCACTTACTTATGTTATTGCTTTGTTTCACATGGCCATGTGATGAGATGTCCTTAGATCAAGGAGCAAGAGGGAATTGAAGTGACCTTCGAGTGTAGCTGACTCAATGAGACTTTGGCTTGGTGGGGTGCCATCTACTAATTCAATAGATTATCTAGTTTAGTTTTAGTTCATGTTTTAGATTAATTTAGTATACATCTATTAGGCTTGAGATCAATATGAGACAATTTATGTTTTTCCCTTTTGAAGAACAATGTATGAATCTATATTTTGAGTTAATGCGCGGTGTTTCATTTATCTTATTACAATGTATATCATGTTTTGTAATTGTTCCTCCAAGCCAAGTGACCCATGTTATGGATAACATGAGGTTTGCTTCCACTGTCATGTATGTGGTGGGAGGGGCCTTACAATATGGTATCATAGCAATGAGTAGATGGCCACTAAGCTAAAGATTTACATGTTCTAACCCTAGGTATACCTTGTTTTTCTAGATGACTCCTAAGAGGTCTGGAAAGGGAAAGGATAGGGAAGATGGTGCTAGCTCTTCTAGTGAGGGAAGTGGATCAAGGAGGAACCCTAAGGCAACCTTAGAGGACTTACAACTGCTGTCCAATGCCCTAGGACAAGGACAATGTCAACCCAGACACCACGAGCTGACCTTGGTGGACTTCTTGAAGATCAGGCCCGACTCCTTTACTAGAGAAGGAGAGGATGATGTCATCACCAAGAGAGAAGAATAGATTATGAACACACAACATTGTTTTCGTGACCTGGACTGCCCTCAATAGTCTAGGGTTTGTGTTGCCACCCACATGTTGAAGGGAGTAGAATGTACATGGTGGGAGAGCTTCCTCAACTCAAGAGCAGTTGATGCACCTGCACTCACATGGGAAGGATTTGTCGAAGCCTTCCAGAAGCACTATATGTCTAAATCCATGATAGAGAAGGAGCTAGAGTTTGCTAATCTAGCTCAGGTGGGTGACATGACAGTGACCCAGTACGCCATGAAGTTTAGGATCCTATAAAAGTACCATTATGATTATGATGAGTGACGCCGGACGAAGAAGCTCATTCGAGGACTCAAGCCCGACCTAAGCTTCACCCTATCGGGAAGAGGTCACATGACCCTTCAGGCTGCTCTTGATGCAGCCCTAGAGCGAGAAGACCACCCCGAAAGGTCTTACAAGAAGGAAGCTCCTCAAAAGATCAACCAGTACAACCTCCCAACAACCATAAGAGGAAGGCACCTGAGCATGTTGCAAAAGTAGAGAAGCCATTATGCCCAACATGCAAGAAGAACCATGCAGGTCCATGTAGGTATGGTATAGGAGCGTGCTTTTATTGTGGAGAGAATGGATACCTCAGGTCAAGTTGCCCAAAATTTCTAAAGAAGTAGGCAAATCCAAATCAGAATAGGAACCAAGATCCTCCACCTAAGAGGCAATCTAGGGTTTTTTCCATGGACTTAGAAGATGATGATCAAGGTAACCTTTAATTCATATTTTTGCAAGCCCTAAATGTTGAATACATGCTTTCATTGAAAGTTATGAAACTTAAGAAGGGGTAACTGAAACCCTAAGGTGGGTACTAGTATAAGAAAATTTTGAGGACAAAATTTAACTAAGGTGGGTAGAATTGTAACATCTCAAATTCATGAATAAAATAAGTTTAGGGTCTTTAGTGAAAAAAAATTCAACTTTTAATGTCAAAACCTAAATAATGATGCAAACCACCTACATAATTAACACATTACTTGAAAAATGAAATCAAGAGAGAGAAAAAAGAAATATCCCCCTTATTTTATGTTATTTACAATCAATTGATCACAAATAATAATTCATTTTATTAAAATAGTGACATATGATTTTGATGAACAAAAGGTAAGAAAAACTTAAATCTAATCCTATAGGAAGATTCTAGACCCTTTCATTAACTTGCAGTCCAAATTTGAAGTCATTTAGACTTTGTTTGACCCCTAAACCAATTTTGGGAAGTTTTATAAAGTTTTTACCCTAAAGCAATTGATATCTAATTTATTCGAGTAAAGTTCTATTTTATCGCGTTGTCACGTGCATTTATATGTCACCTCCCTTCTCAAATAGATCGGACGACCCTCTTTATATCCCAGATCATGTGGACTCTGTGGACGGCATATAGCATCTCTCCCTCACCTGACTTCGAGTCGAATTAGAAGCGACAGAGCCCTCTGCTCTACTCCCCCTCTGATCTCCCTCTTTACGAAACCACAACACAAACAAATCGCCCCCTCACCATCCTCGATCCTTCCCGAACCTTATCATCCCTTACAAAGTAGGATTTCATGCCCTATATCCCTAGGTCAACTAGGACCCTCTCTCCTTTCCCCTGTTTCTTCCTCTGCAAGAAAAGCTATCTCACACAAGTCTTGAAACCTATATATAGGGCCCTGAAAACTATCCCCAAGCTTTACGGAATCAAATCCCAGCCTCGTTTTGGTCTTATTTACCCTGCAACCCCATATCTGACCTCTAGTTCTCTCTATATCCTAGCAGCGGCCCCAAGTGAGATCATAGAGTACTGCGAACCCCGTTGACACAACTTGGTGATTTAGAAAATCCCCACAGAGCTTTCCCTAGCTTCAATTCATCCCCACCAAAGGTATTTCATAGTTTCCCCCTTTCACCTTCCATCTCGTATCTGGGAGCAATGTCAGGGTTTTTGACTGCCTTTTTGTCTGAGTTTGAGCTCTTTTTCTTTGCACAATCATGGGGAACTCGCCCCTAACCTTGGTTTCTCACAGGGTACTAGTTTGATTGATCTTCCATCAGGGATCTCTCGTTGAGTATCTCGGTTATTCTTCAGTTGATAACGATGAATTGGGATGTCAATTTCATGATTTAGCCTCGAAATCTATTTCTTTTTGTCACGCCCCAGAAGGGTATTAGGGTCTTTTGATGCTTTGTCCAAAAACATAGGTTACAAGCACAATCCAAGCCATGTGACCACCTACAGTTGGTCCAGCTAGGTGACGCTGGCAGGTGGTTTTTGGATAATGCCAACATGGCTTTGTCCTTCTCTGTGATTGGTCAGTTCTTTGTAAATTCATAGTAAATTAATGGTTTATCAAAAAAATACCAAAAAATAGTTGTTCGAAAGGTTTTTCAAAGAGGAAGCTAATCTTAGTGTTTTCAAACCCTAATTTAATCATCTCTGATCATGTTTTCCTAGAACACCCAAATTAGGGTTTAGGATGGTGTTCAAGGTGATAATTAATATAAATATTGTAATTTCAGGGAACATAGGATTTACTCAAGACCAGTGAGGAGAGATTAGGTTTTGTCTTGCTCTAGGTAAATAGGTCATGCCACTATACATATGTAGTTGGTTGAATTGCATGTTATGTATTCTTTATGATTATGCTTCAAATTCCAAGTTAATGAATGAAATTATGATAATGATCATGTCTCCAATTATAGTAATGTCTGTTGTTTGCTATATCTATGCAGTCCTATGTTTATCACAGATGCTCAATAATTTTTATGTTATGATCATGTAATAGTTATGGCATTGAAGAAAGATCATGTAAATCATGTAATATTAAAATTGTGAGGGAGAAATCCCATTATGTTAAAGATTTAATGTTTAAATTTAAGAATCATGTTATAAGAATTTGATTAAGTTTTATATGCTCTCTCCATCATGGACCTCAAGGGGTCATTATGGGCATTTGTGCCAACTATGGGCTTTCATAACCAGTCCTGGACCTTAAGGGGTCATTATGGGCTTATTAGCCAAATCATGTGGGCATTCATGCCAATTATGGGCTCTTAAGTGGGTAAATCATAGAGAGTGCATATTTTACTTATTCAATTCTTATTTATGTCAAGTAATTAATTTCAAGAATGCTTAAGTTAAATTCATGTCAAGATTTTCTTTTAAGTCAATTATATGTCCTTTCTTTTCTTATAATGTGTATAGTGTCACTTACTTATGTTGTTGCTTTGTGTTGCATGGTCGTGGGACAAGATGTCCCTAGATCAAGGAGCAAGAGGGAATTGAAGTGACTGTCAAGTGTAGATGACTCAAGGAGACTTTAGCTTGGTGGGGTGCTTTCAATAGATTATCTAGTTTAGTTTTAGTTCATGATTTGTTTAGTCTACATTTATTAGGCTTAAGATCAAGATGAGACAATTTATGTTTTTCCCTTTTAAAGAACAATGTATGAATCTATATTTTGAGTTAATGCATGGTGTTTCATTTATCTTGTTGCAATGTATATCATGTTTTGTAATTGTTCCTCCAAGACAAGTGACCCGTGTTATGGACAACATGAGGTTTGCTTCCACTGTCATGTATGTGTTGGGAGGGGCGTTATAGAAAGATACCCTGATCGGACCTAGGGTTTGATCCTAAATTATTGAGACTAAATTTGAAGCATATCACTTCTCTTAATGAGTCATATTGGATGATCATTTTTGTTTCTCTCTCTCTTAGTTGTATGTTGGTTCTCAATATGAATCATAATGGATAATTATTGTTAATTATATATTTTGGTTATATGTAGCTTCTCTTATGATTCATATTGGACAATTTCTTGTGTTTCTTCTTTCTTTGGTATCAACCAATGTATTTTTCATTGAAAATGTCTCTAGTCTACTGGATTGACATTGATTGGGAAACTTTTATTTGACTTTTATTTATTCACTTTGGAATCATTAATAAGTGAAATGGATCCTAAATTTGATGTATCATGCCTAGACTTATTTAATTTACACCCAATCACCTTGCTTCATTTCAGTGATTCACTTAATTATGGAAACCCTAAATTTAATTATTTGCATGGATTGAATTGCTTCTATATAAATGCATGTTAGATTTTTTAGATTGTCTTTATCATTTATAGTCGTACATTATGGGTTTGGATCCCATTATTCAACTTCTGTCATATATGGGATTTTGGTGCTCTCACCTAGCCCCTGGTTTTCTCACCTAATATTTATATTGTTACATAGATGATTGTGAGTTCTATCACATGCTTCCTGGGCAGGATATGTGGAAATTTTATGGTCCTAGTTTTGGATGATTATAGTGTATAAAATAAATTGCATGTAACTGAATTTCATTGATTTGATTGGATGGATTTCTATGATTGTCCTTTATAATCGTTAAGGCAATACTTTCATATCATAAACTTTGTTATTTCTTTGTATGGTCTCTTCAGTTTACTATATGAAGATTACTTTTGATATTCATTTGAATGTATTACACCCCTCTTCATTGGGAACCATACTTATCTTAAATTAGCATACTTCATTAATCCATGTTGTGCAATCTCTATTTTAAGTGCATACTGTATTTTATTATTAAAGTTCCACCTTGTCTTATCTTGTGGAGCGACGCTCCCAACCCCTTAGGTGTACAAGACCTTGTTTAAGCTTGAGTTGTAGTCTGCTCAAGAGAATCTATTTTCTTGGAGATAGATTGGAGTAGCTAGGTTTCCCTCTACAAATTCTTAGCTGTAGTTTTGTTGTCTTTTGTATTCACCATGTGTGGTGAGAAAACCATGATACAAATGAGAACTGTAATAGTTAGACTTTTATCTTCTCTTTATGCACTTTTGGTATTTGATACATTATATACTTGAATTTTGTCTACCATCCTTTGCAAAAAAAAATCACTGCTACGTTTGGCATTGGATGTATTCTAATTTTCCCTCGAGTAAGTGAGTGGTTCCCCTACGGAGTCCCACTCTATACAGTGTACTTGCATGCCAAGATGTTTACCACGTTTGTCTTTTGTTGTCCAACATATGAACCTTGTCATGGCGATGTTTCTCGACCTAGGGAATGGGGTGTAATTTGTCTACTTGCCTTGCAAGGTCTAACCTCAACCTGTCATTTTTTTGTCTTCTTTTTATCACAGAAAGGCTTTCCAGACCCCCAAAAAAGGGTGCAAGCAATCCACATGCCCCTTACAGTCTTTTCTTTTGTATGGCCTTATGCCCTAGGGGGGTGATTGGGCCCATGATAAAAAAAATACTTGGTTATCATATGGCCTAACTGTCTAAGGGTTGTTGGCCATCTACAAATTCAAGGGGCATCCCACAATAGATACTCTCCTTTTTTTGTAGTTTAGGAAATTATGAGTGAGTATAATGAATTGAGATGATCATATGTCTGGGAAAAATGGAGATAGTTCTACGAATGAGCTTGTCTAGAAACCAAAGTGGTCATACTCAATTTCATTTCATTTTATAGGTGAATCATCCTCATGTCTCCTTCCCCAACCAATAAATCACTTTTTTGCAACCTACGAAGGTTATTTGATAACTTTTCTCTTCCCTTGTTTGTTTTTCTTTATGTTGTTTTTGTCTAGGAGTTGTTTCTTCTAAATCTTCTAAAATAAAAAAAAAATGAAAAATAACATAAAAGGATAAAAAAAATCATAGGCATCCATCAAGGGTAAGCCCCATTCCTACAACCTATAGACATATGACAATGGCATGACTTTTTATCATGTTGTTTCTGTAAAACTTATGCATGACGCTCTATGCTCTTATATTTTGTTGTCATTTTGAAAGATTCTTACATGAAAGCATCTTTTAATAAAAGAGATTGCATGAAATTATATTAATGTTCCACATTTTTTACTTTACCATCCACTATCCAATGATTTTGAACACCCTTTCATTGTCATATTATTACAAAAGTGAGTCTTGGGTTTTAAAATGCAACACATTGCACTTAACAATTTCCCCTTCTTATGGTGACAAATATGGAAGAGAAGCACTCATGTTGCTTGACCCAAAATACACTAGGTGTTGGTATGTATGCCCTGAGAGCCAATCATGGGATGATGGGTGGGATACATTAAGATTGATTTGATAAATATCAAAGGCAAGCTTCCAATTCATTTTGGTTCAGTCATATGAGATAATAATAGAACAGATTGAATGTCTAGAGAATGACAGTACTCAATGACGTATGCTTTCAGGTTCAGGACCTGAACGATGAGATCATACAGATGCTAAGAGTTTGTACATTCTTATTATGTCCCTAGTCGGATGCCATTGTGGAAGGTAGATAAACAACAATGACACACAAGACTAGATTGTGGTGTTGGTTGATGATAGAATCTCATTAGTCATGATATAGAGATATCAAACCAAACACATAGGTACTTGTTAGAGAACAAGTTTACCAGACAGACCCACTGTGAGTTTGACACATGGAACCATGACATGGTAGTCACAGTCAATTCTCACAGTTATGGTGGTGAGTGTGATTCTTTGACCTGAAATCACTACACTCAACACATGTCGTTGGGCACACTTTGACATCATCAAACGCAGTCCTGAAAATGGGTTATTATAAAGGTGATGATTGGGTGGCTTTGACACATGGGGCTTTTGAGGGGTGAGTGATAGATATGGGATTTGTCCCTCCCGAGGGAGTTTGATATCCATGGCCACTTGATGAGTAGGATTGAGAAAGGCATGCACGCATGTGTGAATCGGTATGTGATATTGATGTCATACATATCTCCTCCAATCTACTGTGAGATCAAGAAAGTGAATGAATGTTGACAGGATGATTGTTCCATTCCTTGAGTTCATTCGGGATATCAGTGACAAAGAAATTATACATTCACTGTAACACCATTCACGGATTGTAGGATTGAAAGTTGTTCTCCAACTTTCTATTTCACTTGGGTAGCACTGATGTGTGACTAGGCACTGCTCTTTTCTTGTGAAGTCATAAGTGTTATGGACTTTCACTGCCAACGTGAAATCGACCTGCAGGGTCACACACATAGGATTTAACGTGGAAGAGGAGTTCATCTACAAACAATGTTTAGATTGATTACTAAAGGAGTTTAATGTTCAATTAAACACTCAATCAATTGATAGCTCAGTATCATAGTGTTCAAGGTTTTGGACCGATTGATTAGAGTATCAGATTGATTGAAACTGTGATTGACTAATTTTGTACAGTCTGCTGCTCCAACCGATCGGCTCATGTGATGAACTGATCGGCTCAAGTTGGTGAACTGATCGACTCATGTGATGAACTGATCGGCTCAAGACAGGCTGAGATGATCGGTTCAAGGGTTGAACCGATCGGCTCAACTGACCAACCGAGATCGTTTGGAAAAATCAGAAGACTATTTTGCAAATACAATTTGTTTCACTTGTATAAATTCGATTTGGACAAGGATTATTATTTGATTAATCAGAAACAAATATGAAAGTCAATTTGAGTTGGATCAGGACCAGGAACCGATCGGCTCAGAGCACCAGACGTTTGGCTCAGGTCCCAAACGATCGACTCTGGGCCTGAAACTATCGTTTTAGGGTGTGAAACGATCGGTTCAGCTGGCGCAGATTGGTTGTTTTGTGAAAATTCTCGAACCCTTGTACTCCTGCTTTAACCCCGCATTTACAGGGATAGAGAACCCTGTCCCATGACCCTTTTATATATATAGGGGTATTGGGGGCTTCTCAAGGACAACAACTCAGAATACCAGTTGTTCTGCAAAGTTGTCGTTCTCTCTGGTTTTGGTAACTGAGAGAGAGCCCGAGCAAGTGCTACCCGATAAGGGAGGCATAGCAAGGGAAAGACAACTGTAGAAAAGCAATTGGTTGCAGGAGAGTGTGTCGGTGACTAGTACACTGATAGGAGGGTGTGAATCCTTCTTATTCCTTGTGGGACAAGGAGATCAGAGTTCCAGGTGGTCCGTGTGGACTACTTTAGAGGCGGGAGACTTCTGCCGCTCAGAGGACAACTGTCAATCCCGATAGTCCCGGTGAGACAAGGAGCTTCTCAGACACCGTCCAAGACATGAGGTGAAAACTGCGCAAGCCATGAGGTAACGTCGCCGAGCAAGCCTCGGGACAAGGTACGCCTCTAGAAACCATCCTTCCTATTGTATAGACGTTGATGCGATTCCTTTATTCTAGGTTTGGGAGAAGAAAATTTTGTTTTCGCTGCCTTCTCTGTCTCCCATAAAATCCAACAGTGGTATCAGAGCCACGTCAACTCCTTTATACTTTAGGATTATTGATGTGATCGATTTTGGTTTGTCGCCTTTATTTATTGCATACGATGCGAATAAAATTGGCTTTATGCATGTCCAATCCTAAATCCCAAAATACATATATTATATGTAATATGAATGCACTCGATACGCGTCGCCCTTAAACGAGTTTTGTGGTGGATGTATAGTGTGGTTATGGCTAATAAACCCTATGTATGTGTGCTTGGTTGTATGTGGTTGTTTGCATCTCGGTCTGCGCACCGATCCCCTATCTCTTATTCCTGATGTAACTTGAGATAACTCGAGATTTCTTTCCTACCTTTGCTCCCCCTGAATGTAACACGGGGTTTCCCGATCCAAATGTAAAATAGGATAGATCTTTTTATATTTCTTGTTATGTCAAAGAACGGCGGACAACCTGACGACAACTGAGACGATCGGTTCAAGGCGTGAACAGATCGGTTGGCAATCCAGACGACCGGTTCGAGGAGCAAGATGATCGGGTGGTGGCCATGAAGAGATGCATGACGACCAGGCGAATCGATTGGTTAGAGGAGCCAACTGATTGGTTGGTGGCACCCAGACGACCGGCCAGGGCGAGCATGTCATTCATGTGATGTGTTGATCAAATCGGATGGCTATAGCACTTCATCATGGACAGGTTGCATGTGATGTAGACCTAGATGACCGTGATTCCTCTTGGCTCGAGGAATCACATTAGGATGGTCATAATCATCGCTTTTATCATATCGCATGTTTTTGTGGGATATAGCATGTATATGATACATACTATGTATTGTGCTGATTGGATATGTATATGTACCTATAAAACCAAATCCCTCATCTAAATATTAAGTCTTATATGCCTTCCATTAGTGGCACACATGAAAAACTTGATCGACCAAGCGTAGGTTATGCCAAAGCATGGTGTGCCATCTATCTCATGGAAGTGTGAAGGGTAAGCATGTAGGTTCTGCCAAAGTAGGGTGTATGTTTACCGTGTCGGCTTTTGGGTTAGACTTAACTGGTGATTCTTAGAGCATCTAAGCCCAGAGGCACGGAATGTTCATGGCAAGGTGTTGCGCATGTTCATTCATCAAGAGTTGCATATGATGCAATTGGCATGATGGCCTACCTAAATAGTCAAGATTATGGGCGATCAACCAAAGCTGACTCATGACTTGATGAAATATGGATCTTGACCCACTAGAAGATTGTATGATGCAATCTTATGAATTGATGGTCAGGGCTATCAATTTGAACAAAAATAGTGGGAGCGATAATTAATTAAAGTCCTAATTATATCATCAACCTTTCAAATCAATCAAATAAGTTAAAACTGAGTTTTGGACTAAATTTGCATATATTTCCTTTTGTAGTACAAATGACAACAAACAACAATCACTTTTCATTGTGATCGGTCCTTGAAAAGGACAATCTGAATGGGACTAACTTCCACGACTAGTTTAGGACATTGAGAATTGTTCTCACTCAAGAGCGAAAGCTCTATGTCTTGGATACTCCATTTCCAGAGGAACCTGCTCCTACCGCACCAAAGGCAGAAAGGGATGCTTACAAGAAGCATTCTGATGATTCCATTGATGCAAAGTACTTGATGTTGTGCTCCATGAACCACGAGTTGCAGAGATAACATGAGAACATGGGTGTCATTGATATGATTCAGCATCTCAAGAACATGTATGAAGATCAAGCACGGCAAGAGAGATATGATGTCTCTAGGGTGCTGTTTAAGTGTGTCATGACAGAAGGAGATCCAGTTGGTCCTCACATGCTCAAGATGATTGGGTATGTGGAGAACCTGACGAGACTGGGATTTCCCCTGAGCCAAGAGTTGTCTATTGATGTGATACTGCAATCGTTGCCAGAATCCTACAGTCAGTTTGTGATGAACTACAACATGAACAACTTTGACAAGCCGTTGACATAGTTGTTAGGCATGTTGAGGACAGCCGAGACACAGATGAAGAAGGACATGCCTAAGTTTGTGATGATGATCAGCAACAAAGGCAAGTCCAAGCGCAAGGGCAAGGGCAAGGCTAAGAAAGGTTCTGATGCTAGCCAGCAGCCCAAGACGTCTTCAACTCTCAAGGCCAAGGGAGGTGTGACCAAGAGAGGCAATTGCCACCATTGTCAAAAGCCAAGACATTTGAAAAGGAATTGTCCACTCTACCTAGAATAACTAAAAAAGAAGGATGTGACAGATGTCTCCACCTGAAGGTGTCATAAAAAATAAACTTGTAACACTTTTTAGGTGTATGATACCAAGATACAAAATGTAAAGCACTCAATAAATGGGGCAAGTGTTGCCACCATATATAGGAGTACTTTAGTTTATTTTCAACCTTGAAGGCCTGTAATAGAGTTATGAACTGATATTTCATATTTGCCAATGGATAGAAACACATTATTTTTGCATATTGTATGAAAATGATAGCAATTAATAAAGTTGATGTTTCAATCTATGTGACAATGCCTTGTTTATCTTGTGGTACTTGTTATGCATAAGATAAAATGATACCTAAAAGTTATTGATAACTCCAACAAACAAATTAGCATAAATCATGAGAAATTCATTTCTAGTTTGCATATGATGGATAAATCTAGACTCTTTTGGTTAGAAAACCAGTAAGAGACATGAATCTCTTAGACATGATTAATCAATCTTCACTAGTGGTAGTGGGAGAATGATTATCCTATTAGGTATAATACATGTGATGTATTTACATACCTATTGGAGTTAATGCTAATACTTCAAATGGTATTTAGAGAAATACCAATATGGATATCTTGAAGTGTTCAAGAATATCATAGATGAAGTACGGATTTGGTAAAGTGTTAATTCTTGATGAGATCAATGAATGAAATACTTGAACCAAATGTTTGAGATCCTTATGAGTGATTATGATAGTGTATCATAGTGAACTCATGATTAAGGCATGGTGATGTCTAAATCAAAAGGAGTCATACTCTAAGGAGTTAGAGGATGATTATCAAATAACTAATTTCTTCTTAAATAAAGAATACCATACACTAATAAAGGACATTAAGAATCACAAAGAGTTGTGAGTTCTTATATCCTTGACAGATACACCTCGATTATCTATGTGATGAGTTGGTCATGATATGAATCAACTATCTAGATAAATATGAGGAACTGGATTTTGAGTTATGGTTTATGACCATTACATCCTAAATGAATTCCATGTGAACCAAAAGGTATGACCTTGATGGTAGCACCCATTATGATGAAACTCATAAGTGCAAATGAGTCTTAAGTGTTAAGACACATGGATGAAATTTTGAGAAGGATGATGCTTATTGATTGCAACTTAATGGCATACAGATACTAAAACCACATTCCTATGAGGAATAAGACAAGGATGTGTACGTGACACAACCTATAAGGTTTATGAATCCATTAATGCAAATGAAGTCTATAAGTTACTATGAACTAATCGATGTGATTGATTAAGTACAAGCAACTCAGAGCTGGATCTTCACTTTGATGATATAGTCAAAGGGTTTGACTGATATGTCAAAGATAAAGAGAGATCTGTGATTTAGTGGGAGCGTATTCACATTCCACATGTTGATGTGAAATGGAAATGTTCTAGAATGGAAATCCAAAGTGGAAATTATCTTTAGGGAAGATAGAGACGTTTCCTATGTGATGGGAATAGATATCTATAGAGGTAGTTCTTGAAAAACCTCTTGACCTGAAAAGAGATAGCATACATTGGCAATCTATACTTAAGGGTTCAGTATGCACAGATTCAGTGGGAGAAAAACTTGTCCATGCTACATGGAGTTAGTATCACAAGGCCAAGTGTCCAATTCTTATGAAGAATGGGAACACTAAGAATAGATATGGATCTATCATATATGCAATCATCCCATCATCTTGCATGTATGGACATGGCGAGAACGAATGCATTTATCATCTTGTATGTAGGACACGACAATATGATATGCTCATCCTGATAACTCGTATGTGGAACATGACAAGTAGATGTTTGTCTTATTCCGGTAAGGGTTACTAGAATACCATAAGAACTTGATAAGTACTTGAGAAGTACTAGTTCTATGGAAATAAGGAAGGGTTCACTGTAAAGAGTTACACTGATGCAAACTTCTGAAAAGGATAGAAAATTAATCGCTATATATATATATATAAGTGAATGTTTGTTGATAAATGGAAACGTTCCAATTAAGTTGTTTAAAAGGAAAAGCCGAGTATCCATGTGTTAGAGAACATTAGTGGATACTATATGGATCTGGAAGTTCATAGAGATGAACTTATAGATATTCCGATCTTTGATGACAAGTAAGGAGTACTTGGTCATGCAATGTGGCTAAAGGTTAGCAAAGGAATACTAGATCGCATATTACGGAAACTCCATCTCATATGTATAGTACATCGAAGAGATGATAGACATGCAATTAATACCGACCTTGACAAGGTGTTGCCATAACTCACTATGTTAGCACTAGAGCACACTATCATGTGGGACATGTTTAAAGATCACTATGAATATGATTCAAGGGTGATTGGGTCACAGTGCAAGTGGGAGTCTATTGGTATGTATGCCCTAAGAGCCAATCATGGGATGATTGGTGGGATACATTAAGATTGATTTGATAAACATCAAAGGCAAGCTTCCAATTTATTCTGGTTCAGTCATATGATATAATGATAGAACAGATTGAATGTCTAGAGAATGACAGTACTCAATGACGTATGCTTTCAGGTTCAGGACCTGAACGATGAGATCATACGGATGCTAAGAGTTTGTACATTCTTATTATGTCCCTAGTAAGATGTCATTGTGGAAGGTAGATAGAAAACAATGACACACAATACTAGATTGTGGTGTTGGTTGATGACATAATCTCATTAGTCATGATATGGAGATATCAAACCAAACACATAGGTACTTGTTAGAGAACAAGTTTACCGGAAAGACCCACCGTGAGTTTGACACATGGAACCATGACATGGTAGTCACAATCAGTTCTCACAGTGATGGTGGTGAGTGTGATTCTTTGACCTAAAATCACTACACTCAACACATGTTGTTGGGCACACTTTGACATCATTAAACGCAGTCCTAAAACATGGGTTGTTATAAAGGTGATGATTGGGTAGCTTTGACACATGGGGCTTTTGAGGGGTGAGTGATAGATATGGGATTTATCCCTCTCGAGGGAGTTTGATATCCATGGCCACTTGATGAGTAGGATTGAGAAAGGCGTGCATGCATGTGTGAATCAGTATGTGATATTGATGTCATACATATCTCCTCCAATCTACTCTGAGATCAAGAAAGTGAATGAACATTGACAGGATGACTGTTCCATGCCTTGAGTTCATTCGGGATATCAGTGACAAAGGAATTATACATTCGTTGTAACACCATTCACGGATTGTAGGATTGAAAGTTGTTCTCCAACTTTCTATTTCACTTGGGTAGCACTTATGTGTGACTAGGAACCGCTCTTTGCTTGTGAAGTCATAAGTGTTATGGACTTTCACTGCCAACGTGAAATGGACCTGCAGGGTTACACACATAGGATTTAACCTGGAAGAGGATTTTATCCACAAACAATGTTTAGATTGATTAATAAAGGAGTTTAGTAGTTCAATTAAACACTCAATCAATTGATAGCTCAGTATCATAGTGTTTAAGATGTTGGACCGATTGATTAGAGTATCGGATTGATTGAAACTGTGATTGACTGATTTTGCACAGTCTATTGATCCAACCGATCGGCTCATGTGATGAACTGATCGGCTCAAGTTGGTGAACTGATCGACTCATGTGATGAACTGATCGGCTCAAGACAGGCTGAGAAGATCGGTTCAAGGGTTGAACCGATCGGCTCAACTGACCAACCGAGATCGTTTGGAAAAATCAGAAGACTATTTTGCAAATACAATTTGTTTCACTTGTATAAATTCAATTTGGACAAGGATTATTATTTGATTAATCAGAAACAAATATGAAAGTCAATTTGAGTTGGATCAAGACCAGGAACCGATCGGCTCAGAGCACCAGCCGATCGGCTCAGAGCACCATACGATCGGCTCAGGTCCCAAACGATCGGCTCAGGGCCTGAAACGATCGTTTCAGGGTGTGAAACGATCAGTTCAGCTGACGCAGATTGGTTGTTGTGTGGAAATTCTCAAATCCTTCTACTCCTGCTTTAATCCCGCATTGCCTGAGATAGAGAACCATGTCCCATGACCCTTCTATATATAGGGGTATTGGGGGCTTCTCAAGGACAACAACTCAGAACACCAATTGCTCTGCAAAGTTGTCGTTCTCTCTGCTTTTGGTAACCGAGAGAGAGCTCGAGCAAGTGCTACTCGATAAGGGAGGCATAGCAAGGGAAAGACAACTGCAGAAAAGCAACTGGTTGCAGGAGAGTGTGTCGGTGACTAGTATGCCGACAAGAGGGTGCGACTCCTTCCGATTCCTTATGGGACAAGGAGATCGGAGTTCCAGGTGGTCCGTGTGGACTACTTCAGAGGTGGGAGACTTCTGCCGCTTGGAGGACAACTATCAATCTCGACAGTCCTGGTGAGACTAGGATCTGCTCAGACACCGTCCAAGACCGGAGGTGAAGACCACGCAAGTCGTGAGGTAACGTCGCCGAGCAAGCCTCAGGATAAGGTACACCTCTACAAACCATCCTTCCTATTGTATAGATGTTGACGTGATTCCTTTATTCTGGGTTTGGGAGAAGAAAATTTTGTTTCCGCTACCTTCTCTGTCTCCCATAAAACCCAACACTAGGACATTAGTAATTGTAGGAATCCCACACAAGTAAGATAATCTTTAACCCAAAATGCCCACTCTCTCTAACCAATTATTGATTATAATCACTTTGTCCATAAGGTAAGGGTAGTAGTCTATCCTAGTGATCCTAGAGACATGTGTAAATCAAATTAAATTATACTTATAGAAGATCTAATGGCATTCATTTTACCTACTACATGTATATGTGTTTATTGAGGTTGCTTGTATACTTTTGAAATTCATGTGGGATAAAATGGGATAAACAATATTTTTATGATGAACATAAATATAGTGTAATAAACCGCCAATTCAAAACCCAAGACACAATCAAAATGTCATCAAAATTTCTACCCTTGGTTTTTTTAACATGAGCTACATCAAGCCTTTGTGAGGTATTGATCTCAGTAAACCCTTTTTTTGTGAAATTCAGGATATCATTGAAATTATTTTTAACTTTTAACTAGTAAAACCCTTAATCCAAACCAAGATATCATAAAAATGACACATAACTTTTGACCCTTAGGTAAAACATATTAGAAAGCCCAAGATGCAACAAACCTTTGTAGCGTATTGATCATAATAAACCCAAATTTTCAAAACCTAAGATAATGTTGAAATTCCACCAAACTATTGAATCCATGGTCAACCCATTTTGCAAAACCCAAGATAGCATCAAAACACTACCTAAATTTGACCCCTTCCATGAAATTTTTATTGAAAACCCAAGCTACATCAAGCATATGTATGGTATTAATCTCAATAAATCATTTTTTGGAAACTGAGATAGTGTCAGAAATGTTACTATAATTTTTACTCTTCATGGCCCATTGAATCGAATAAAGATTCCAATTTATGTCTTTTATTAAAACCTTTTAAAAAATCCAAACAACATCAAACCTTCTTAAGGTTTTTGACCTTGGATAAACCCATTTTTCTAAAATCCGATTAGGTTGAAGATTTCATTTTTGACCTTTTTGGTATATACCTTATATCCTTTTTCAAAAATTCAGTTGCATCATGTTCACATAAATGCTTGATCTTAGTTAACAAATTTTCAAAACTCAAAAATAAATTGGTGGAGTTCTAATAAATTTTTGATCGCCTATTTGGCACTATGATTTGCCTATAAGATCTGGAATAATCAAGTACTTCAATCCCCTGAGATGGACTCGTATGGCACATGTGAACAACGAAAAGCATAAACCTACTTAGAAGCATGCCAATATGTTGGTATGACTAATATTATAACCTTGAATCACACTCGATTACAAATATATAATAAGATATGAGCCCTGACGTTGTAAAAGAATAAGAGATCAAACATTGTTAGGCATATTCTCATGAAAATAGATGAATGTCAATTGATTTCCTAAATACATGTCGAGGAAGATTCCATAATAGTTATTTTGGCCAATGATCACTCTTATTTGAAGGCTTGTAAGGAGTAGGGCCAAGTAGGGGACCACTCCTTACTTAATTCAAGAAAACAATTTGCATATAACCCCATGAACACAAATATGACCAAATAAAAGGGGTGCAATATTTTTTTCTCAAAAAGATGAGTATAAAACATAGTTTGTGGTGGTGGAAAATAAAAATCTAATTATTACATAATATCATTGTTCATCATAACATTGGGCCTTATAGTCAAAGTCTAAACTATGAATCTAATTATCATGATCATATTGTGGTGAGAAACCTTCCCATCTCGTAACTCATCCTTGCACTTGGTTCTGAGCATAGCCCTCTCCACCCAAAACCTAGGGCTGAGATAACTCTGGGTGGGTTGAAGAACAACACCCATAAAAGGGAAAATACAAGGAAGTATGTCAGTGAATGTTGAGTATGCACAAAGTAAAGTAGTTAGGTATTAATTAAAGTGAGAGAAGATTTGAAATAAAGAGATGTCCATAATGAGATGTCCAATAGATAAGAGCTTTTCAAAAAGCTTTAACATGATCAAAAGATGATTCATTTGATAACCAAGATATGATAATTAAAAGGATTCTTGCCATATACTTGTACTTCACAAAATAGACAATTGCACGTGTCAAAATACTGACTAGCATATCTTAAAAAGTAGGATAGAAGTCCATGTACATAATACCAAGGGTAGGAGGACTAAAACCTCTATGTCAAACAACATATATTAGCACAAGAGGACTAAAGCCTCAGTGCATTGGTAGGAGGACTAAAATCTCAGTGCCCAAATTAATTAATTGCAGAAGGACTAGAATCTCAGTGCAGTGGCAGGATGACTAAAACCTCAGTTCCTAAAATAAATATGGTGTCACTACTTCTAGTTATTAATAGTCAATTATCCATGCTTATAAGATAGGAAAGAACAAGATGAAGTAGTATTCATGGAAAGGGTAAGAAACAGAACTTATCATCTGGTTGGATTAAAGGACCCAAATAATTAATAAGATTAGGTTAGAAGACCATCAATGTGTCATTCACACATCATTGTCATGAGTCAGGGAAATATTAAAGAAGAGAATTTCCATAATATGATATGAATATTCACAATTTGATCAATGCCTCATATGGGAAAAGGTTGTTAGTCATAATCGTATGCCCAATTAAAATAGAGTAGATGTACATACCTTATCTTGAGTTACTAAATCATAGATTAAATCCTAACCCTCCAAGTATAAAATCAACTCAACCTACATATAGGTTTAGATCTATCGGTTAGGGTTTATGTATATGTATTGGGAAAATCCTAGAAATCCAAATCCATCGGTAAAACCCTAGATTGGCTCATGTTAAAGATCTAACAGTGAATTCACAGTCTCTTAATGAAATCTTGACCCAAAATTTCAACTTTATTAATTATGATGTCATCTTTAGTTATTTTTAAGATCCTAAGTGAGATCAAACTTTAAAACTCATATCTTTGGTAAAAACCTATATTGACACATGATTGTATTTTAGGGAGTAAGTTCAGGGTTATTGACCATGGATGTGAATCTAGGGTTGTCAATGGGTAAGGGTAAACCTGTTTACCCTTTACCCATACCCTGTAGGGGAAGGGTAAGGGTAAAGGATTTTCTTACCCTTTACCCACCTACCTTCTACCCTCTAACCTACTACCTTAGTGGGTAAGGGTAAGGGTAAGCCATTACCCATACCCTCTAACCCGCTACCCACCAATATTTATGTATAATATATTGAATGTATGGTCATATGTTGTTTGGATCTATGTAATATTTAATTTTATTGGGTCATCATTTTAAATAATACATGATATTCTTTTCTACTTCTTATATAGTTAACTTGGTTGTGTATGCAACACAGTTTTGGAGATGCAAGGCACATGTATATATGTAGTCTATGTTCCATTAAATTATTTGTGGTGCAAGGCAAACATGTATATAATAACAAGATTTAATCTTTAATGTATCATTTAATACATATGTGAGGTAGTGTTATCTATTTTATTTGTGCTTTATTTTTTTGGATGCTACAACATTTTAGAGGGTATAAGATATGCATGTTTCTAAGAATAACTCTCTATGGCATATTGTCCTTTAATATCATTTTAACGTAGAAGTCTTAATCTACTAGGAATAGTTTATTTTTTCACACACCAATGTTAGGGTACTACCATTTGTACATGCATTCAATACAACAATTGTAGAATATTACTTAGAAACATTTTGGATATTTAAAATCCATTATGGAACATCTTGATATTTCACTCAAATAAATGAATGTACTAGCTAGACCATTATTGTTAATATTACCACAAATTTGAAGATGGCATATAAATTCCCCACTTAACCCTTACCCTCTCCATTTACCCTATGGGTAAGAGGGTAAGGGTAAGGGAAGGGTAAGGATATTGGTGGAGTGGGGAATTACCCATACCCTTACCCGCCAGACTTGGTGGGTAAGGGTAAGGGTAAGACCTTACCCTCCCCATACCCTCCCCATTGACAACCCTATGTGAATCCAAGATCTCACTTTATCTTTTAAAATCCACCTTTAAATATTAATGTTATTTATAAATATTTAAGACCATAAAGTCATAATTCCATGGTTTGGATGCCTTTGGAATTAGTTCAAGAGCAAATTTTAAACATGGTGTAAACTATACCTTTTTGAAGTTTGACACAATGGTAATAACATATAGATTAGGTATTATTTTGATGTGTAATACCAATGAACTAGAAACAATGGGATATTTTCATAAGAAATCCCAAATCATACAATGTAAACAACTCATACACTTAAAATGGAATAACCAAGTGTAATGTATTATTTAGAAAGTACTTTGACAATGCATGTCATGTTAAAGAATTATTAGATTTGCATAATGAATAATACATGCATGTAAATATGGTATATCTCACTACCCTCAGTATTATAAATAATGGAATGAATAAGTTTTATATTGACTAGTACAAAACTAAAGTTTTCTATACATTGGATATGATGCAAAATACATTAATAGGCATTGAGCAGGATGTATAATCATATATTAAAAGGATTAATTGACTTAAAAATGGAAAGTATGATAATAGTTGTAAATATGAATAAGGAAAGTGTGTCATGAGAAGATAATCATATATCAAACCACTTAAAAAAATATTCTAGAAAGATATTGATTAGAATGAAAACTAAAAGCAACGGCAAAGAATTATATAATCACTTAATGGATAATACCAAAAAGGAAACTTGAGTATAATTGGTATTAGGCTTGTGTTGAAGTGTTTGGTGACAAAAAAATCCTTAAACAAATTAAATCCCAAATTACTAGAGAAGTTCATTAATTAAAATAATGTATTGTCAATAATAGCTTTACACTATAAGGTATTAAATAATTTGATGATAAATCTTTTTTAAAAAAAGAATTCAAGGACAAATTCATAATCCACATGCTTTAATTAGTCATGACCCCCAAGTTTCACCTAATTTCAACATTGTTTGATAGTTGAACTAATTTGTAGAAGAAAAATGCAAAAAAGGAAAGAAAAGATAATCTATTTCATTCTAATACATATAGTTTCTTGAGTTGTTGGATTCTCACACTAAAGTCTACATTTTCCAATTTTCTTATTTATGTGTCCTCCTTTAGGAACTGTTGGATTTGAATCTAGGGATGAGTGTCATCTTCTACCTCAGATCCCTACCTTGGATATGCCACACAATGCATATATTTTCCCGCATTAGAGATCTCGTGATCCTATCCTCCTTTTCTAGTATTTCTTTTGCATTGTATACCCTTCTATATGATCAATTTCACTCAAGTTTCCTTTTCCATTCTAACCCACCCGATGTCTTTTCCCAAACCTCTTGACATTGACGTAGTTCTCATGACCACATTGTACCAATTGTTGGTTCCAACACCATCTCATGAGGATCCCTGAGATGTCTAGGGGGATCAGAGCCCCTCAGCCCTATGCCCAGCATGTTGTTAAGCTCCACCTTGGTGTGTTTTTCAGAGATACATGGGTACATGGATCATGACACCCCTTTCATGTGGAGAAGGCTCCATTGAGTTTGGAGAGGCCTCTGAATATTCTTCCATTGGGGTTCATCCTCATATATGTTATATCTACCCCTTTATTTTACCTTCTTCCTTATGAGTTTTTCAAATCTCTATGTATTATGTAGTGGTGGAAGAGACTCTCATTCTCTTTCTCATCCCTAATGTCATTTGATGTTGGTTCTTGACCTTGTTCCCTTTTATCCTTGCCCTATCCTTTCTTTTGAGCCCCTTCTTCAAGCCATTAATAGTGTAAGAAGATATAAAAGCTTCACGTCATCCCATGTATCCCCTAAGGTTTTCCTAGGACCGCCCAAGCCTATAGAACTCAGTGAGGGAGCTCCTTGATGATGATGATCCCCTAATTAATTAGGATATTAGAAACCTAAATCAATCCCTAGAAGCTCTGAGTGAATAATATGTAATAGGAAAGAATTAGAGCACTGAAGTCCCTAGATCACTGTCACATTCATTTATTTTGTAATGCTATTTGTGGTCATTCTGGTATTTTTTATTACTTAGCAGGTTGTGTCATGCTAATTTTTGAGTCATGAATGTACATGTGTACCCTTGTCCCATGTTATGTTTTTGCATTGAAAACACATATCTTTTGGTATTCTTGTCCCCATTTGTTTATAATATTTATAAATTCATAACTAATTATAGGAATGTCAAAAAATATAATAAAATATATTTTGTAATCATAATGATATTCTCTACATGATGTTTTGGTTCATGTAATCCATTTCTATCATCTTTAAAAGGTGATACTTTTAGGGTTTATGTAACTAATGAGAGTTTAGCCTTAATTTTATGTGTATGTTTAATAGGTGGCTTGTGACCTTGTTGTAGGTTTGGTTTAGATATTTGAATCCAAAGAATGAGGTACGTTACATCTCTATGTGAGTCTTATTGAGCAATATTTCTTTACTATTTCTCTCTCTCGTACCTCTCTGAGGCAACATTTAACTAAAACGTGTCCTTCATATCTCATTGATCTAATTTGGTATGATTTTCTAAAATATAATCCACAATATTCTTAAAATATAGGAAATTGGTGTTGGAGTCTCAAAGTTGTATCCTAATAATTTTATCACATGTTGTACCCTCATTTTTTGTTTTAATTAAATTGTTTATTATTGCAAAATGGAACCTTATTTTCCGTGTGATTGCCTACTATTGTGTATATGATCTATTTGATTCACTTCTATCTTGGAAACACTTATTTGCCCAATTTTGTGATGGATGTCTTATATGTTCCATTATCCGGATGGAATATCTTATTTAATCCATATTGTGACTAAACTCTCACTCGCCTCTACACTATTGCATGCTTGTTGATTCAGTAGTACTAGTGTTACATAAATGCCTTGGTTGTGATTTACTTTTTTGAATGTGTGCCCATGCTATATTTTTGGGATAGTGGTTGTATGCCCCATACCTTATGCTATGTTCCAATGTTATATTTTTTAGGGATGGTGGTTGTGTACCCATGTTGTTTTGTAATTTTGGTTATGTGACATTCTCTATCATATTTTGAGTTATGTGCCTAACTTCCTTTGTCTTTATATCTACAGTAGACTGTGTTTATCTTAGATGCATGCTAAAGTGCTAACTAATTTGATGGGTTCGATGCCTTGATTTATTTGATTTTGCTTATGTGGCACATGTTGATATTTTGAAAATAGAAATCAAATCTCTTACTCTGGACAAGTTTCTCTAGATATCCACTTTGAATGATTCCATAACTCTCTTTTGATGTAACCCTTGATATATTATTTTTTGTCCTTTTTCCTTTGATATTCCTAAATTCCTTATTTTATGCATTACTAACTTTAGCTGACATTTTCACTATTTCTTCTTTTGTGCGGCACGCTTCAAACCCCTTAGGTGAAGGATGGAAGACTTGATTGGTTGACCATGACTTCATAGTGAGGGTGATCTTTAGGAGATAGACTTGAATTATCCAGGATTACCCTCTTCTTTGTTTTAATAGCTATGACTCCATGTATTCACCCATGTGGGTGTTCAATGATGATGTCTTACAAAATTGTAATAGTCATTTTATTTCATTACACTGCCATTTTTTGTGTGTTTTGAACATAATAAATTGTATTAATTATGTTATTATCCCTTGTGAAAAATTATTTTATGTCTTTTAAGCCAATAAACTATCTATTCATCCCATCCTCCTCGTGTGAGCCAAATTCCAAAACATATTACATAAATCATTTGGTTGCGGAATTGAAAACATGGTACTACTACTACCATTACAATACACCCCAGAACAGAGGAGTAATACCCTATCAAGTGGTTTTAAATACCTAAACGGTCCCTTTTTGAACTTAAGAACATCTTTGGCCAACCAGTCTACTGCCATGTTCCTTTCTCAGTCCACAAATAAGATTTTCCAATCCTCTGTTAACAAACTTTGAATATTGAGAACCTAGTTGATACATAACATTTTGGATCTCTAATCCTCAGAAATTAGCTTCACTACACTATGGATATCTGGTGATAATAATGTTTTCAAAATTGCATTCATTGGCTATCAAGCACACCAACTCTATGACATGCAACTCTATAGATAAAGAATCTCTAGATATTTTAGTATCACTGATAACCCTAGCCAATTCCTTATGATGTCTTTAGCAATAGTTGTGATAGATCCCTTCTTTCCCTTTAATGCCACATAAGTATTTATAACAATGACTTTGTCTGGTAGTTGTGATTCTGAGCATTGAGATGGACTACACACGACTGATATATTGATTTCTCTGACAACTTCATGCATTTGTATCTCTTATGAAAATTGTTGGGCTATGATAGTTGGATTTATTTCACATTGAAGACGAGGTTATTCCTTCTCTTCCATACAAACCAACACACAATGTTGAACAACATTGCACGTTTGTTGTGCTCTACATATTCCTTCTCAACCACTGGCCCAGATCTTTATCAATCATGAAATCATGTAGGTTATCATTGGAGATAATCCATGGCCAAACTCCTCAGATGTGAGGGCAGTCCCTCAGTGCATGTAGCATGGTTTCCTTCAGTGCCTTGTAATGGAATCAATTGTTGCCTTGTGTCATCTTCCTCATCCACCTCGTGTGGTTGGTTAAGATAGAGTTATGGATCAACAACCACATGAAAGTTTTCACTTTCTTCACAACTTTCAAGCGCAGATCCCAGACCATTCTCCCTATGATGGTACTTCCTTTGGGCCATAAAGGACCATATAAGCTAATTTCATTGTGTATATGCCATTGCCAAAGTGCCTCCAATCTTTCAAATCTAACTCAGAGCAATGAATAGGGGGTCATATTGCATTAATCAATGTATAATCCCCTCTAGGAAACAATCCCTCGGGATGCTAGTGTCCCATTGTCCATCTTCTCTAACAATGTTGCTAACTCTAAGATTGTTGAGTTCCTATGGTACTGGTTTCATTGTGTGAACTCTGAGTTTACTGCACTCCACCATCCATTTATTATCCAACACATTCACAGCCTTTGCAATGATAAGCATGTTAAACAAATTTTGGTTGATGAAACCCTTCCCTTGCAACACGGGTCTACCTAGCTGAGAAAGTTGATATATAGTTTTTTCTGTGTACCCAATGTATATTTTCCTCATGGCCTGACACCATAGCAGTGTCCTACCGCTACTAAATTTCCTAGGCATTTTTAAGAATTTATTCCTAGTTCCATTCTCTTATTGATTTCAACCCCAGGTCACCATTCTCCTTTCTACTCGTCACTTTATCCCAAGAAACTAGAGAGACTACCTTTTGATTATTCCCACTACCACATTTGAATTTACAGATTATGATATCCACCCTATCACACAATTTCAATGTCACAATAGTTATACACATTACATAAGCGGGTTGTCTACTAATGTAACTTTAGTCAAGCACACTCTACCACATGGGATATGATGAGACTTTCCAACTGTTACATAATTCGATGCGATTTTTTCATATACAAACATTTATATTTGATGTTGAGAATTCGCTACATTTCCAGGCTTTCTCCGAGTTGAGAAAGGGGGAAACTACTAAGAGAGCATTGATCATGCTTGTGATTTTTTTTTAAATCTTGCTATAGGTGATATTAGTTACCCTAGAATGGATAAAGGGAAACCCCATGTATTTAACTAGGTCACATGTCTTCTTCAAGTTGTTCGTTTCACATATCATAGTTTTGGTAGCATGGGGGACACTTTTTAGGAAGAAGATTCTTGACTTCTCCATGGATATAGTTTGGCTTGATGCTTCCTTAAAATCCCTAAAGTGGATCATACTCGTAGTCATGTTCTTATTGTCCACCTTCGTGAAGAGAATCAAGTTGTTCTCAAAAGTGAGATGCAAAATCTCGATAGTACTGATTGTGACTTTTATCGGTTGCCATGCTTTGCATGCTACTTACTCCTCAATCAACTGACTTGGTTGTTTAATGCATGGAAAATATGTAGGGGGATGAGGGGTCCCCTTTTCTAAGTCCTTTTGAGTCCTTGAATGGTGGCAATAATTTACTATTCCAATTGATTGAAATGTTTCCTATTAATATATCTTATTTATATTCATCTTTATTATATTTTTAAATTTCTATATATTGCTGGATTTTTATGTAATATCCCCAAGTTATCTTATTTATAAAAGGGAGATGTCACGTTGCTCCTCTCTACACGCTGCATTGTAGCACCCTATATTTCTTGTTCACATGGTACCAGAGCAACAAGATCCATGGGAAGCGTAGCCATTCCTAACCCTAACCAGCAGGGCAAGCCATTGTCGGGCAGTAGCAGGCGCCGCCACCGGTAGCAACAGGTCACCGGGTAGCAACTGCACCATCAGTAGCCCACCGCTGACAAGACAGTGATGTCGGAGGCCCATCACTGTCAGCCAAGCAACCTCCAGGCAGCTTTTTGTCGGGTTGGTTTTCACTGGTTGAGGGGCCAAACACAATTGATTTTTGACCAAAAGGCGTAGACTCCTTCTACCTCTCCAATGGCCTTCTAAAAGTACAAATCAAGCAACTTGTGTCTATTTAGAGAATTCCTAATCATGTCTCCTCCATGTGTGATTAGGAAATACTCACTTGGAGGTTGTTGATGTATCAGAAACATATCATCTCATCTATATCTGGGTGATGTGTATCTCTCTGTCACTCCCTTCCACAATGTGACGTGTATCTTTTTGTCATTCAGTTTCTATCTTGACATGTATCATCCTACCATTCTATTTTCCATTTAGATCATGGAGGACACCAAGGCATCTACCATCTATAATGATATGTCACCTATCCCCTCCATCAAGTTGAACAGGAAGAATTATCTCTTGTGGATGAATGTTGTCCATATAGTGTTGGAATCCTGAGACAAGGCAAAACATGTTGATTCTGATCCTCTGCTTCTACTGTCAAAGTCTATGTTGAATGGAAGCATCATAATAGTCCACTGAAGACATGGATGTGGGGGATCATGGAACCTAGAATTATTGCTAGGTTCATGTTCTACACTACTGCCAAAGAAATATGAGATGCAGTAAAGAAACACTACTCACAAGAAAAGAATTCTCTTTGTCAGTTTATGATATATGATCATCTATTTGCCAAACGACATGGACACAAGCCTTTGGAAGAATATTGGAGTGATCAAAGGTATTTCTCAAGAACTAAGATTCTATCATCCAGTGACTATCACTGAACAAGTCAAAGATAAAGATGACTTGATTACAACAAAATTCTTATCTGACATGATGCTTCATGCTATTCAGTCTGCAGTGTTATCCTAGCTTCTAACAAACTTCCCAGCTTGGAAGAAGCTTACTCAAGGATTTTACAGTCAAATTTTGAACATGTTGATCCTATAACTGTCCCGTCTCATGGACATTCTCATGCATCTATAGCCATTACATTTAGAGGAGGTTGTATACGTACAGGTCGAGGACGTAGCACACGTCATGAGTGCACTTTCTGTGAAAAAACTGGACACACAGTTGAGAAATGTTGGAAGAAGCATGGCAGACCTGCTGCACCACCTGTGGGGGAAGCAAACTATGTTGGCACTAATGAGTCTTCTGAGCCTTCTGCTTCAACTTCTGGATCTTCTAGCATCACACTCACCAAGGAGGAATATGATAGATTTATTTTGGCTACCCAACATCTGAGTTTGGGATCATCTTCTTATTCAGCAAACTTGGCATCTACTACTGGTAATCAGGCTACCTCTTTACTGGTTTCTGGTTCAACTTCATCATGGGTGGTTGACTCTAGAGCATCATAGCATATGACTGGTATGAGGAGACTGCTTCATTCCATTGATTCACATATTCCTCACCAATATGTAATAATAGCATATGGTTCGGTGAGGAGAGTGTTAGCCAGTGGATTTGTTTCTTTGACTCCTAGAATTGATCTTAAATTTGTACATTATGTGCCTACATTTCCATTTAATCTTCTTTCTGTTTCAAATTTATTGATACTATGAAATGTACGATGACATTTAGACCTTCTTATTTTGTATTACATGATCTTAAGAGTATGAGGACAATTGGTGGGGGGCATAGGAAAGGTGATCTCTACCTCTTCCATGGTGAAAGTCTACCTCACCAAGTATTTGATCATGGTCCAACTATCCTTTTGAGTGGTTCTCCCTTACTGTGGCACTACAGATATGGACATACTTTGTTGGAGAGCTTGAGAAAGTTAGAACATGAGTTAGTCCACAGTGATGTTTGGGGTCCTATAAAATACAATAGCTATACTGGTTTTTGCTATTTTATTTCCTTTATGGATGATTTTTCTCACATGAAATGGATTTATTTGTTGAAGATTTGAAAGTCTATGTTATCCATTGTCAAGCATTTTCATCAAGAAATAAAAGTCCAATTTGATTGCAATATTAAAATTATTCAATCTGATAATGCCTTGGAATATGTTCAAAGTACTATGGCTGATTTTTGTAGCTCTGTTGGGATGACACATTGTAGGTCATGTCCCCCTCAACAAAATGGGGTAGCTGAGAGGAAAAATCATCACCTTCTTGATATTGCCAGGACAATTTTGTTTCGATCCAATGTTCCTAAGAGATTCTAGTATGATGCTTTACTTATTGCCTATTTCCTTATTAATAGGCAGTCCTCTTCTGTGCTTCAAGAATGTACTTCGTTCTCTATCTTAAGTCCCAAAGATCAACCCTTTCTTATTCCCCTTAGAGTGTTTGGTTGTACTTCCTTTGTCCACAATTTTGATCCTAAGGCTGATAAATTATCCCCTTGGTAAATTAGGACTCTTTTTCTTGGGTACTCAAACACTAGAAAAGGGTATAAGTGTTATTGTCCCAATCTCCATCGTATGTTTGTGTCTAGAGTTGTAACATTTTATGAATCCACTCCATATTTCTCTAGTGTTCCCAATAAGGGGGAGTAATTGTGTGAGATCGAGAGAGAGCCACCATCAGACATCAGTGAGAGAGTGCCATCACCACATTAGAGTGAGAGAGTGCCACCTGTCATTCCTGACTATATTGTAGTTCAGGAAGAGTAGTCAACAAATGGTACCTTAATTCAGCAATATTCATATGTTCACAACAGATGAGGTAGACGGGATCCAGAGGAGGTGGAGACTCCAATCTTTGACCCTTCCCCATATCCCTCTACTCAAGAGACTCCTGAAGAACCATCTGACCCTGATGTTCCCATTGTTGTCCATGAAGGTACTCATTCCTGTACTATTTGACATCCTATTGCAAGTGTGTGTTGTTTGTCAAAATTATCTAAGCAGGCCCATATATTCACTCTTAGGATTGATTATGTGGTCATTCCAAGAAATCATCTTGATGCTATGAAGGATACTGGTTGGAAATAGGTAATGCATATGGAAATGTCTGCTCTTCTACATAAAAACACCTGGGAACTTATTGACTTACCTCCAGATAAAAATGTTGTGGGATGCAGATGGGTATTCACAATAAAACATAATCCAGATGGTTCAATTGAGAGGTTGAAAGCTAGATTCGTGGCAAAAGGTTACACTCAGACATATGGGGTTGATTTCTTTGAGACCTTTTCACCTGTGGCTCATCTGAATTTAGTGCGGATTCTTATTTCTCTGGCTACTACTTTTAATTGGCCTCTATTTCAGCTTGATGTCAAGAATGCCTTTCTTCATGGTGATCTATAAGAAGAGGTGTACATAGAGCAACCTCATGGTTTTGTTTCTCAGGGGGAGTTTTAGAGATGTGTAGATTGAAGAAAGCCATCTATGGGTTGAAATAATCTGCTAGAGCTTGGTTTGATAAGTTCAATGATGTTGTACTAAAGATGGGCTTTTCTGGTTCTATGACTGATCACTCCTTATTCTATTGTAGCTCTCTTGTTGGATCTATTATTATTGATGTATATGTTGATGATATAGTTATCAACAGTTGTGATTCTATAGGCATATAACATGTGAAAGAAGGACTGTAGGGGCATATTCATACAAAGGATCTGGGAAAATTGAGGTATTTTCTGGGCATTTAAGTACTTAGATCTCATGCAGGTACTAATTTGTCTCAAAGGAAATACGTGTTGGATTTACTACAAGAAGCAGGTATGAGTGAGTCCAAGTTGATGTGTACTTCTATGGACTATCATGTGAAGGAGATGAATGATGATACTGATTATCTAGATCCAGGATATTACAGGAAAATTGTTGGTAAACTGATACATCTGACAATTACTCGCCTTGACATTTCCTTTGGTGCAAGAGTGGTGAGTTAGAGTAAAGTTTCACTGAACAGATGAGCCTTTGAGTAGTTGTACGTCTTACCTCCACACTTCTTAGATGGTATGATGGTAGTGTTAAAATCACCTAAACAATCCATGGATCTTTGAATCTATGTCCCATATCCACCAAGTGTTTCCATAAAAGACTTTTAACTACAATGTGGGGATTAGCATAGACGAATGTGATCAGTAAGGAATTATTGATCTTACATGTTATGAACTCCTAATGAGTGTTAATGATCTATAAATGACATTGTCCCTCATTCTAGCACACCTAGATACCACTTGCACATCCTTTGTCTTTCTCTCTATGAGAATGTGAGAAGCCCAATAATTTGATTGTAGTCATGGTGTTCTATGCACTGATGCATGGTTCAGGAATGTCGACCAATGCATGTCTATTAATGATTATGTACTCATTAAGTG
Organism: Alisma plantago-aquatica; assembly: GCA_963693085.1. Classification (NCBI taxonomy): domain Eukaryota; kingdom Viridiplantae; phylum Streptophyta; class Magnoliopsida; order Alismatales; family Alismataceae; genus Alisma; species Alisma plantago-aquatica. Next base: position 1,698,811,411 of record OY856409.1, on the reverse strand, counting down.
TTTGGCAAGTCTCATAGCTCCCAATCCCCCTCATGTTCCAACACATAATTTCTACCATGTAGCCAAAAAGACCAGCTAGGGTTGGAGGTTTTGTGCTAAAACCATCGAGAGGTGGAGTCTGGTTCTCCTAATCACTCCATGTGTGCACCGCTTGACCCTATATCTCCTCAATCTCTTCTTGCATTGATTTATTTGTCAGTCTTGGGCTTCACCTCCTAGTTTCATTGGTGTTCCATATTGTTCGACTCCTCATTTTTGTGTCACTTCTTTTAATCATCCTCCATGTTGATTTCTTAGGAGTGGCAACTAACTTGGTCGCCTAGCTTTCATTTACTATAGGGATTTAAATTGGGAGTTGATTTGTGTGTGAGACATCCTTCTCTGCATCATCTTGGACAATTACTACTTTGATTACTTCATCCACATCTAGGTTCACCATTGTGTGTTTGTTAGATTTCTCCACTCAATCCACTAGCATGGCCTCCTCAGTCTATTGAATGTTACTAACATTTCTAAGTATCTCACCTAGCATAGCTCATTTCTGATATGTAGTCTCCACTGGAATGGACATTTTATTCTTCTTCCAAACTTTTGATGTTCTGGTAGGAATCTCGTTTTTCCTTACCTAGGTAGTCTCTGATGTACACCTAGTTTCCTAAGCCCAGTATCCTCATCCTCAGACATACTTGCAAACCTATTAGTATTTGGGTCATGGTCATATCATTTTTTTATTCCTTCCCGAGTCCTCTCCGACTCTTCCTTTGGTTACATTGAGTCTGCCAATCGTTGGTATGAGCTTTTAAATATGGGATAGACAAGATGCTAGACTCCTGCTTTGAAGGTTCTTCTACCTTCTCCTCTTGATGAAAAATTTCATTGTAGTGCTTTGACATGTAACCCTCCTTACCACATAGCCATCAAGCGAAAGGTGAACTTTCGTACTTTATCTCAAATTTGATACCATTAATGAGGATAGCAGGTAAAAAGCTTTTCCTTGTGTTGACTTCCACAACAAGACTAGTGAACCTGCTACGAGTCTAGATAGTTGTGTGAGTGTCTACCTTCATCAAACCTCCCTAGGATAGGCCGATATATTCAAAGATCATAGGCACATATAGATGGAGGGGCATGCCACACCATGATGTACTCAGGAAAATCTTTAGATGTAACAAAGGAAAGTGGCCATTTCCAAACTGCCATGTTGCTACCAAATAGCTTCCAAGGGCCCCTAGATGGGAAGTCCTGAAGTCTTTCCTATAATAGAGTTGTACCACAAAATGACCAAGTTCAAGATCATACACGTTCTATTGCCTATTAAATCCCACAATGGTTTCAACCTTCTTCATGGTCATGTACCCTATCTCTACACTAACCAATCTTGCAACAAGCACATACTTCCATGATGATGCCAGATTCTCCTCTGAGTCTAGGTTGATTTCTTGGGTTGGCTTTCCTTTGATTTCCCTCAACGTGACATTGATGAGTGACAAATTCTCTTTGAAAAGTTTATCCAGGAAGTTTGTATCAGAGTACATGACTCTATCACCCGACACCTTGCTTGCAAATGAAACGTTTGCCTTAGCCTCAACTGATCGATCTGTTCCCCGCCAATCCTTGTCATAATGGCCAGATCTTGATACAGAAGAATTGTCCTAATCTTCTCCATTGGTAGAATTTGCATGTGGAATGTTTATGTTAACCATGTTGATTAGATCATCCCTTTGATTGTTCATGGACTATGCATGATTATGGTTTTTCCCCCACACATCCCTAAGAACTGAAGCAATAGGCCTACTTCGAGTACTGGGATGCCCAATCCGGTATATCCCACCTCCTTCACTACTTCTGATTTGTTTCCATCCTACTTCTCCCAAATGGTATCATCTCCCCCTTCCTTAGCATTGACAAATCCAACAAAAAGCCCTGAGGGGTTCTCCCGCTACAGTCAGAGATCCCATGCCCCCTAGGTTTTGCCATCCCTCCTATCCTTTATTTATTTTGTTGTTTGGGATTATGGGATGTCTTACTATTATTTGGTTGAGTAAGTGAGTGGCTCCCCTATAGGCCCCTAACCCTTAAAGTTTATAGATGTTATTTATGATAACATATGGAAGTAGACTCAACCCAATTGCTCAAAAGGGAACCTCATCCAATGATTAAGTCATCCACATATGAGGACTCATTTAACTAAACCATACTAATTTTTTAACCATGAGAGATGTTACATCTTTATACATATGCATAAGGATAAGCAATCATATGTTAAAAGAAGACCCATGGGTAACCAACAAAGAAAGTGATTTAACTCTATTGTTGGGATGCATATCACATCAACCCATAAAGTCAACTTAGGACTATTTGATGCAACATGTTCATCCTTATCCACTCATTGTGAATCAATGTGCCAAAGTATTTTTTCTTTTATCTTTCTTTTATCACTAGCCCACAAAAACATGAGAAAAAATTAAGAATTCTAATCTTAACCCCTTCATATAGAATGGATTTTTCCTCTCTTGTTTACTCCCTTGGTTCGGTCATTTGATTATTATTGCTCCCTTGCCACGTTAGGGGTAAATTTAAACTTTGTAAAATTTTGTGACTAATTTCAATGACCCCCTTTTTGGAAGGGAACTTTTTACTTACATCATCACACTTAGGCTTAAAAATCACAAAACCTAGTTACATAGAGTTATAAGTACGTTCACCACAGGGCTTGTGACTATAATCTACCTATCGATGAGGTCCTTATTTGCTTTGTTCTTGCACACATCCAATATAAACTAGTAACATAATGCCTAGAGATAATCCTCATATCAAGCCCCATTAAATTGATGAACTAGTCATTCAATATGAATGCTAGGGATGTTGAATATAGAAGGACCAAGGCCAACATGTCTTCCACATGCCCTTCTATGAACAATTCATCCTTGAAAACTAGTGGACATCGACCTTTGAAACCCCTATCATCCTTCATGCACCGACTAACCCGACAAATGACAAATGAGAAGGGCAAATAACGCTTCTGGAAGATGACTTAGACAACTCAAATAGTGAAAAAAAAACATGACACCATTTCCACAATGCTCCACAAAATCATGATTCCTTCAATGGTGGTATTCAAGAATGTCATCTTATCGCCAAAATTACCCATTAGGGATGCCCATAGTGAACCTTCCATGACACATGCAACCCAATCATCAACCAAGTAAGGATTTATTCTCAACACCTCTTGCAATGCTGATAATTTTACTAATAGATGGAGAATTTGAGATTCAGATAGTATGAGATTATCCAATTAAAGGACCTACATGTAGCATTGATCCACCCAAGAAAAATATGGGTAAGGGTCCCAATAATCCAAAATCATTGGTCACTCCTCCCTTACTAACAACACCATTCCTACCATGATATATGCATTTCTAGTAGTACAACATGATTATCCATAAGTTGGGGTCCACTGATGATGCCACCTAGGTGTTAGGCTACCCATTGTAATGATGGTTATGACATCATTCAAGAACTTGAGATCATTTTAGAATAACTAACAAATAAGTTGAAAGATAATTAGGGATGGACTCCTACTACTCAATGGTGGCATATCTGTCCTAGAAATGTTGAGGCTCCAAGTTCTTGATATACAAAGGGCATGTAGATGCACAATTCCATATTTGGACCTAATACTTGGACATAGTCAAGATGCAAGATGATGAAAAGTTCTTGATGAGGCTCTATCAAATTTCACTCAAAGGACTAGCTTTGTCATGGTACAACTAATAGAAACTAGAGACATTAAAATCTTGGGATGAGTTAGCCAACTATTTCATTGGGACGTTAGCATGGAACATTGACTGAATTCCAACTAGAGATGACCGCAAAGCCCTCACACAATAGTCTAGGGGATCTTTTATCAAGTTCTTCAAAGGGTAAAGAGACTATTGAGAATAATCCTGACAAGGAAGGATTATGTATGGTCATCACATATGTATCCCTAATGCTACTATGTTGACAATCATCATACTAATGATTTGTTGATCATATCCAAGCTAATACTAAAGTAAAAATCACAATTAGAAAATAGGTTTAAAAGCACATCAGGCTCACCCTCAATAATGTCGTCAAAACTATAAGTAAGGTGGGTGTGAAATCTTTGTCTGCAACCATCAAGCCCATTCTCATTCTAGGAACATTTACAAGAGATAGAAAATATATCCAAACCATCTATTGTAGTGACATCTCATATGTCAAAAATCCTGAACCAATAATAACAAAACTACCAACACAAGCCAAACAAGGGTGGCAATACCTTATGGTGGATGCTAGTATCCCCTTCCATTCTAATTTCCAATACAACTACCAACTTTTCCATCATCAGCAGTCCCAATTTCAACACCCACCAACAACACATCGACAGTAGCTCCAAAGACCCATATGAGGGTGTGATTCAATTGATATTACATGCATATTCACTCTTTCTTAATTTTACCTTCACCTCAATGTTCCCTAATATCTGATCCATGCTCAAATTACCAATACAACCATTACTTCCAAACCCGCTCTTTGATAATGTTGACCATACAACATCATGTTAGTATCACTATTATGCAGGACATCTAATAGATGTGTTTCAAGCCTTCATGCATGTCATTCAAGATCTCATCAATGATGGAACACTCAAGATGAATCATGAATCCAACAATGATTTTGATTTCTTCGATGGTAACAAAAACATGATAATGCCTCAACAACTACTACTTCAAGTCCAAATAACACATGATACATTCTCTTTAATAGTTCCTCAAACTAACATGGAAACCACAGAGGGGTATTACTCATCAATACAATAGGAGAATACATACTTATTTCACACCTACTATATTTTTACTCCAGTTAAAATGTGAGTATGAAGCTTGCATATTGGGCCTACAAGTAGGCAAAACAATGGGCATTAGAATACTCAAAATCATTGGTGACTCTACTCATTGTGTCACGAGTCATATGGGAGAGGGAAAAAATGCATGAGCATCTTATCTCGTACCATGTTTTCCTCTCGAATATAAGTGTAAGAACCTGATGGGATACAATTTACTAACCACAAGAAAGAAAACAATGCATGTGCCAAAGCACTTGTGACCCTTACCTCTTGGTTTGACATTCAAGAAATAGAAAGCTTCACGACCAAAGTCAAAATGCTACCTAGATCAACTTACTGGAATGTATATCAAAGTATATTCTTTGGAAAATGAGTAAATATGGTTCCTAAAATCAAGCTATTACTTGAAAGGAACCCCTTCACTAAAGGCACCTCTAAATCTTATTAACAAGCATTGTGATACTTGACGATCAACTATGTCTCAGGAGTTGGTAAGTTGTATTGTTGACCTGCCAATCATCCTACATCATCTAAATGATATGGAAGCCAAAGATATCATGTAAGAAATCCACAAAGGAATTTGTGGTAGTCATACGGGTGACATCTCCTTCACTCAACACATTCAACACCTTGGATAATATTGAATCATGGTGTTGTTAAAATGCACACATTATGTCTACAAATATGAATTCTCCATATACATGCCAACCACATTCATATGCCTCTAGATCATATATAAAACATGACCATGCCTTTTCCATTCATTCTATGGGGTGTTAACATGATCACAAATATCCATCCAAAATCTTACAATGGCCAATTATTCATACTGGTTGCAATAACTACTTGATGTGGATAGAAGCAATCTCAATCTTTACCTCTTGAGCCTCATAGGCCATCAAACTATTTTACAAAAATATTGTCATTGTATATTGCATTCCCGGAGAGTTCACCTCTGAAAAATGGAACCAATTTCATCATGAAATTGTAAAAAAGTACCTTGATTCTTTTACATCAAGCACAACAAGACTTATTCTTATCAAACCCATATGAATAGAACAACTAAAATAGCCAACAAATATATCATCAAGATACTTAAGAATATTATTGAGTCCACTCAAAATTGGAACGAAGAGTTGACAATACCTCTCTAGGTGTATATGACAACCAGTAGCATATCGACTGGTGTGACACCTTACTCCCTCATATGTGGGACCAAAGTTGTTCTACTAGTCAAAATTGAAGTTTCTTCCTTACATATATCTCAAGAGTTATACATAAAAAAATCATGTTGGGTCAACAATCACATATACATGTTCAACAAGATTGAAGAATAAAGGTTTTGCTCCCTTAACCATGCATAGTGATACCAAGCATGGATGCACCAATTTTTCTCCAATAAGGAACACCCTCACTAATTTTGGATAGGAGACTTCATGCTATGCATGTACCACATCTCCAACGCTCAAGGTATTCTCAACCTAGAATGGGGAGGCTATACCCAAGCCAACAAAAGAATATGATTCTATATGCATGATAGTGGACATTTTTAATAGTTTTCCTTCCAGTTAGGCTACTCATATAGCTAATAAGCTAGCACAATTTTATGTAGATTAAGTAGTATGCCTATATGGAATACCCATTATCTATTATATTACATAGAGGATCATATTTTACTGGGATAGTCTAGGATAATTTTCATGAAATAATGGGTCCCCACCTATGATTTGATAACCATTCAATATGTACATAGATGGGCGAGAACCAACAATTCAAGTTGAAGAAGATATGTTAAGATCATGTGTATTAGAAATTTTGGGTAGTGTGGACCCTCGCCTAGTCTGAAATAACATGTATATCATAAATAATTTCAAAAGTTTATAGATGTAACCTATATGAATCCATTTATGATAGACAACATATATCTCCTATGATGATATGAAACTAGGAATAACATCTTTTGGGACCAAAGATAGCTCAACTAACAACAAAGAAGATCCATATCAACATATCTCAAGTTAGGAAAAAGTTATAATAAGATAAGAGAAAACAATCATAAGAATTTTAAGTTGGATATATGTTCGATTTGAAGGTTTCACATTGGAAAGAGGTTTCTTCATTCTGGAAACAAGGGGTAAGTTATCTCCCAAGTATATAATACATTACCCTATAATTTAAGGTATTTGTAAAGACATGTATCGACTTGAGAGACCACCTAAGTTGGAAATACTTCATTATGTGTTTCATGTATCTATGATTTTTAGGCGTCATCTAAAAATAAAGTAGACCATCCAACTTGTAGATGTACAATTGAAATGATATGAAAAAAATGATGAAAGATTGATACCTATTCTAGATAGATGAATTCATAAGCTAAGAAAGCAGGAATACCACTAGTTAAGGGTTTATGGTGAGATCATAGAGTATACAACATGATGTGAGAACTATAGGAGGATATGTGTTATATATGTACCACTCTTTTCTAATATTCCAAGACAAAATATTATAAGCAACGATGATTTATAACACCTTGATTGCAATTTAAGCCTTAATTTATAATTCACATGTAATTATTATTTTTGTTGTTTGATAATATTATTTTTTACTTGAAATGTTTATTGTTTAACTTGATTGCTTTTGGTTTGATTAAGTTATAACTCCGATGTATGAAAACCCTAATTTTTGAAGAAAAAATGATGTTTCAAGGGTAAAATGGCCAAATCACATGAATATTTGATGGAAATGGATAAATGTGCCTCCATTAAATTTACTAGAATTTTATACTTGTTTGGTAGTTTTCTAGGCTTTAGAATGGATTCAGTACAACCCTATATCCCAAATTTAAGCCTTCATTTGTAATTAACAAGTGATTATTATTTAAATGCAATTATTGTTTAAATAAGCTCAAAATGCTTGTTAGTGTTAGTTTGATACTTGAAATGTTTATATTTTAAGAGATGGTTTGATTATGTTAAAACTGAGAGGCATGGAAATCCTAATTTTTGAAGGAAAAAAATTAAGCTTCAAGGGTAAAATGGGAAAATCACATGAAACTATGATAAAAATTGCTAAATGTGCCTCCTTTATACTTTACTAGAAACATAGACTTGTTTGGTAGAGTTATAGTCCTTATATTGGGTTTTCTATAACCTTAGGTCACTATTGCATCTCTAAAAGGTTGTAGTAGGAATAGTGCAACGTTTTTCTAAACCAAACCATTTTGGTCTAACTAATGGAGTAGAAAAGGACGTATATTGGTAGTTATAAGATTACATAGTGATAGAGGGTCTCCTTTAAGAATAAAATTAGTCAAAATGATTAATATTTAGTTGACCAACTAGAGAAGCTTAGTCAGGTGAACCAAACCAACTTACACATGCCCAATCAACGGCATTAGTTGGCTGACTGAAGATAAGTCGACTGACTAATGCAAGACTGCTACCATTTGAAATTGATGATACTAGAAATGAAATTATCCATGTCACTACCAACCATCCCTCATAGTGGCTTGGTTAATGAGGTACTTTGGTGACGAAAGCCTTGAAAAGCTAAATATATTTAATGGTGTTTTATGCAAATTATCAACTCATGTATTTGGGTATAGATCCCTTGAATTTGACCTGACAAGAACCTACATGCCACTCAACACCTTAGATCATTAATTTCTATCTAGGATAAGATCTTACATGTGATTCTTGGATAAATTTCTACTTTTAAATGAAGGAAATAATTCTTAACCTTACTTAGCATCCTTCTTGGGTAAATATTTAGATTTATTTTATTTCTATCCTCATGTTCTCCCCTCTTACTTTTATTTAAAATTCTTCCTAATACTAATAATAAGTCCAAATTCTTTCTTCTAGATACTAACATCTTCATTGTTTAAATAGTCAAAATTGTGGATGTTAGATTACGTAGAAGAAATCTAACTTGGGAGGGATATCTTGAGGTGAAATTTTCAAAGGTTTTGGGTTACTTAGGTTGTTACAAGTGAGAGATTTAAATCTTGATTTAGTGCTTCCTATATTCAATTCATACTACATCAAGTTGAACATGAGTTTTAGAACCTTAGACTAAGTAATGTTTGAGAATAATAGATATATTGAAAGGGTCTGGTATGAACTTCACAATTTCATCATGTCTTGTTTCTAGTTGATATAAACTCAATAAATGAATTATAAATTTATAAATAAAGAAAGTTGCATGCATTTACAATTTAGATAAAATAAGGCAATTTTGAAAATGTGTGTCTTCAAAATAAGATGTAAAAAATTACACTATTAAGTAACCTTTGAATGTGTTTCATAATTTATAAATGACAAATTTAAGTGTTTTATTCTTTATTATAAAACTATAATGAGATTTATATGCGAGAAAATATATAGAAAGCTTATTTTAGATATCTCATGCAAGTTTTAGTTCATAAATGCACAATCTAGAGTTTTTTTAATATGTTATTTTTATTATAAATGAAATTATTAATATTGAACTAAGCCATAACTCATTTATTTAGCTTGCCTTAAGTAGCTTAGATCTTTAATTGAGGCATGAAGCAAGGAACTAAAACAAGTGTACATGTAATGGTCTAGATGGATATGATAAGTTTCCTTGAATCATGAATCTGATGCTACACCAAAATGTGGTATTTGAAATTCTTTAACATGGTAACATTAGAATGAGTTCTTCTATGACTTTCATATCAAGAACTTCTATTCACTAGTGAGAAGAGATATTTGTAAAGTTGGACTCGTCCTTTTGTGTATTAGTACATTGATGAGTTTGATCTTTAGCAAAATAAATCTTCAGTTTTTAGTATAAAATAAGACTACGTTCTGATTACCTAGAATACTAATTCCTCAAATTATGTAGGTCATGTGTTGATGTTCCCATACATATAAGATACCTCATACAAACTAATATGTGAATAGTCTTAGAGGAACAAAAAAATCTAAAACTTACATAGTAGGTTATTTAGAGACCATGTTAGTTCTGCTACCCTATTACATTGCCTTGATGTATGTACCTTACATTTTAAATAACTTCTTGCATTCTTTGAGATCTTGTTGAGTGTTGAGTCACTCATTGAGGCCTTGTATCTCATAAGGGTACTCTGAACTTTTTAGGATCTTGAAAGCAACAATATATAAATCTACAGAGGTGCAGTCTCAACAACAACTATCTCAGTGATAGTTGTTTGGAGGTTTTTCTAGTGGAATGTGTGTAATTTTTTTGCTAATGTTAAGATATTTAAATGTAAGAGGGGTTCGTACCACTTCTTCTTTAATCACTTGAATTTTGTAAGACAAATGCACTTTGTAAATTATTTGACAAGGCATGCATATGTAATCTTAAGTAGTAAAATTTTGTTATAATTATATATGTATGAATGATTGGTGGATGTATGAGGTTAGCCTTGTTTATATTAATGTTTGAACATCTTTAATGATACAAGTAATTTCAAATTAAAATTGATTACTTTTTCATAATATCATCAAGTATTAATCTTGAATCATTGTGTTTGAGGGTTTATTTTAAGGGACTTTGGAGTTAAAGCGTGGCCCAAAATCACATGGCATGTTTATGAGTGATCTCATATTTGGGTGTCAAATTGGTATCCATTTATACATCAATAGAATCAGATGTAGTTGACACTTTGTAAGAAGCTTGGCTTGGGTTGATTGTGTTTTGAGAAACTTTGCATCAACTTTATGACTCAAGATTAATCCAATATTAGATACTTACACCCTTACTTGTATATTGCCTCCTATCATCATGTTCTTGATGGTACTTACAATTATTTAAATTCATTTGTATTATGTAATTGGGCTTACTCTCTTCATGCCCATTAGCATTGGTCTATCTTATGTTATGTTGTGTGTTCGGTACATCATCTCTTAAGACAAGGCCATATATAAGACTCTCTGTAACCCTGATTCTCATAATAATAATTTCTATTCACATGGTACCAAGAGTAGCCATATAGTTTCAAAAAAAATCCTCCTTTTTCTCCCTCTTCTTCTTCCTTCTTCTTCTCTTCCCCCTAAGCCTGGTAGTGGGTCAGGTTTTGCTGGAATCCATCTAAATAGACCCAAATTAAAGTGGACCCAAACCCATACATACCCCACCCAAGATGGACCTAGACCTGAATGGACCTGAGTGGACCTGATAGACCTGATTTGAAGCCAACCAGACCCGATTGGACTCAAAAATCATAAAAAAAATACTTTATTACAAATATTATCAAAAAATTGCAAACATGAAACCAGTTATAGCCAGACCTGACTCAAATTATATGGATCTAACCGTACCTAATGCAAAATAAAATGAACTGAATCTGAACCAACTTAGAAAGTGGACAGACCTAGAATAGACCCATATTTTCAAGTTGGATCGAGTCAGGCCAGGTTGGGTATTTTTGCCACCCTTGTTTACCCCAACCATGTACCCACCATCTTATTGTCTCGTCTATAGGATCTCTATCCCAGTTTGCCTACTATACGTGTCATTTAGCACACCAATTCACTAGGGAACTTTATCCTAGAATTTGACCTCTTGTAAATAGAAAAACAACATATTAAAGTTAGATCATTAGTACAGAGAGGGTCGATCTCATGGGACAATGTTTATAAGATTGTACTTAAAACCCCTATCACTTTGAACAATTATTTGAATAGGAAAGTAAAGTTTGTTGGTTGATGGTTGCTTACACTAGAACAAGGAATGAAAAGATTATGCTAAGAATGAGTAAATATGTAAGGCTCCTGACCTAGCTTAATACTTAATTATGTTTTCTTGTATAATGAGATGCTTAAACCTTAATCTAATCGCTTGGGATGTCTTAATATCAAATGACATGCTTATATTTTCATTTTGGTCCAATTTTATTAATGTTTGAATTACTTTGGAATATATGTGCTTGTTTTGGACAAGTTTGTAAATTACCCATAAGTAAGGTTTATCTCGCAAAATGTCACTGGTGGAGAGTTTTCCTTATGCTTTAGCATCATGAGAGATAAGATGATGCAATGGGTAACTTTGTTATAATCATGGATGATGATGTGACATCATCATGTGATATTAGGGTTTCTAGGGTTTACATAGTTGATATGGTGATTGAATTACATTTTGATGTTATGACCCTACATCACTTCTGGTAAAGGTATCTACCACAACACACACCTTATATAGTGTTGTCTTGACCGAGACAACCTAGAGGTGAGGGTGGTCGAGACAAGTTATCCCTCTAGTGTCACGACCATGCACATTTATGACCTAGGGTTTCAACCTTGAAGTGTCTCGACTAAGACAAGAAGAATGTGATGTATCGACTGAGACAAAGGAGCAACTGACCTAGTAGGTTGCAACACTATGGTTGGATAAAGACTTTTATATTTTTTCATGTGTGGAGAGGAAATATTATCTCCTTGAAGGGCATGTGTCCTTATGATGATCTAGTATGTTGACACCTCAAACACCTCACTTCTCTCCTCTTTGGGTATATAACCCATACTCATCACAAGAAAGCAATTTTGTTGCCACACTTCTTCTTCTACCTTGAGATCGTCATTGGAAGCTTGAGGAGTATGGAAGGTCAGAGCTTGGACCTTGGGTAGCCGATCTAACTCGCTTGGCGAAGATCTTGTACTAGATCAACATCTTGGTGGTGATTTCATTGAGATTTCTTCTTAGGTAAGTGGTCTTATTCTTTATCATGATTCCTCTCTCCTAAAACCTCCATCTCCTTCTTCCTTCTTGGCCAAAGGCTGTGGAAAATCCATGGTGGCCGTTTGAAAGGAACTCCTAACCAAATAAAAGGATGATTATTTCTCTTTTCTCCTTTCTCCTTTGGCTCGACTAGGTGTGTTTTTATTCCTTCTTAAGCTCTGTCATGACCATGGTTTATTTCTTCTTCTTGGAGGTGGTCCCTTAGTTGAGGTTTTGAATCTTGGTTGAATCTTTTGGAGCTTGAGATCATAGGAGTTTGTTTCTTCTCAAAACATGTGAGATTTATAACTTTTTGTACCTCTATTATGTGCAACTTAACCTGATCTCATACTACTATCTATATGGTTTGTTATACTTGAGCAAATAGGAAGTTTTGGTATGTTTTATATGTATGAGAATTTTGGTTTTCTCTCTTTATAAATCACCTTTGGTGATCTTCAACAATCTGTGATTTAGGGTTGATGAACATCTTAGTTTAGAAGGTCTATTCATAGGTAATGCTTGGTATTCTTGGTCTGATCGCCTGCTTTGACATTGGTTCAGATCTTCTATGGAAGGTGTAGGTGGTCGAGACAAATTCTTGGTCTTGTTTCATGGTCGACATCTTTGGTGAGGTGGTTACATGTCCCTGGTGTCATGGTCGCTACGTCATTTTGCTAAGGGGTCGAGACGCCCTAATTTGGTGCTAAGTGTGACACCATATTAGGTTGTGTTATGGTAAAAACATCTAGTTGGTCAAAACTAGGTTGAATATTATTGGTGGTTACACTAGTGGTGATGGTCAAGACAAGTTGCTTAGTTGACCGCGACCTTGGGATGTGTCTCAGTTGAGAAACATGTGTTGTGTCTTGGTCGTGACACCCCATTCCATTGATGGTCAGGCTGATACCCATGTGTTGGGAGGCTGAGGCATTGGTGTTATGAGGGGTTGAGTCATAGAGGTGATGAGTAGTTGAGACAGTTATATATGAGTATGTACATGACCCATATGTTGTGTAATGACCTACTTAAGATGGTGTAATTATGAATGGCTAACCAACAACAATAATGCTTAATCCTCCAACAATATGGGAAGTGATGGAATTGTGTTTTAGAGGTGGTATGATGCCATTAAACCCTAATCGAGTACATATAAACCCTAACCCTAATTTGATGATAGCATGATAGGTGTGTTCACTTAATTTGAATATTGTTGTTCTATGGTAGTGTTTTCTCTCTCCTATTGGTGTATCACTAACTTGTATGTGAGATGAATGGCATAGCTAAGGGAATGCTATGGTGAGACCTATACAATACAGAGTGATGATTATGAGTAATGCTGAAGCTTTTTGTGATATTGAATGTGCAGGAGTATATGAATTGATCTAATGACCTAACAAGTGCCTTGTGTATATATTGAGGGATTGATATCCCATAATGAGCTAACATTGTTAATAACCTTTTGAATGGCAATATTACTAGTGCCATATGATGATGAGACAAGTTCTCACTTAATACGTTTTATATCTCGTGAAGTTGCATCCTACCTTAATTTTGTAGAGTTTGTTTAGGGTTAATATGTTGTAACTTGATTGATGCATTAAAAGATATTTAATTGGTATATCTAATCAAGTGAAACCATAATCATGTAGTTTCCCTAAACCATAGATCCATCTTTAGTGTCAATATTTAGCTGGATGGTGAAAAGAGTAACTCCTAGGGGAAACTCAGAGTGCATATTGATGAGTATGTGGGGTATCAATGGAGATAACTCCATGTACCCTTAAATTGTTAAATTTGTGGTATATTGTTTATTGTTGAACGGCCATGTGTGAGCCAATTCTCTAGTGTTGTGCCATGTACCAAGGCAGGCTAGTTGTTATACAGAACCATAGCCTTGTCTATGAGTTGTTGTCTCTACAGGACTGTAGCCTTGACTACAAGTTGTGAATGTGTCACTACATTACAGACTTGAACTGATTAGGTAGTGTTGGTGATGATCATGGAGTCCTTCTCTTCCATTCATATTTTATAGTACTAATTTTGACTTAGCAGTGGTCGGTTGATTTGTGTGGTATGCCTCTAATCCTCAGGGCATAAAAATGGTTAAACAAACATATAGTATAATTGTTTAGGGTCAAATACAAATCACATTGGATGACCCCACGCCTAATGTCTTGTATTGTTTAGTTTATAACTATCATACATATTCTTCATATTCCTTTTAATAGTATAAAATGTTATAATGCTCAGTTGTAACTACTTAAACTGCTCAAATAGTATTACCTACTTTATTCATTGTTCTTTATAGTACTATGCTTATAATAGACGTTGGCGAAGAGTTATAACTCTTGCTGGGACGTTTGGTCTCACTCTATGGGTTCCACAACTTTTTAGGTGCTCATGGATGAGGAGTTCAAGGTCATGGTGTAGGTGCAGAGCAACCGAGTGAACAATAGCTATCAGAGGTTGGACATGCTACTAGATAGATTTTTATAGTAGAAGTCATATGTGTCATCCTTGTACTCTCAAGTCTTTGGGGAGATTTTGTATTTTTGTATATCGATACATAGATTTTGGCTTTAGCCCATGTTTGTGTATAAATGGAATGTACATTTAAATAGTTTGTAAAATGTAAAAGTTGTAGATTAAAAGCTTGTGAACATGAGATGTAATCTTTTTGGTATATTATGAATACATGTAGCCTAGGTTGAAGGTTTTTTTATGAAATACTTCCGCTTAATGTACTAAAGTGCAAATGGTATCAATTTAACCTGTTTTGTGGTAGTATTGTGAATGGTAATAATTCTGCACTTTGTTTTAAGTAATCTCGCTTTGTGTGGCAAAGGGAGTCACAAATTGGTTGGCATTAGATCTACAGGTTTGTTGAGCCTACATGGACATAGGACTAGGGTTTGAGTTTGTTCTAGTGTCTTATGGTATATCTTATGGTCACTTCTTCTTATGTAGAAGAAGAAGAGAAGAAAAGATGTCTGGAGAACATGAAGAACATGTTGTGGAAAGTGGTGTTGCTACACCAGGAGGTGGTGTAAGAAGATAAGAACAAACTGTTGTTGTGTCCAAAATGCCTCAAGCTAACCCCACTGATGTAGCCAATCCTACTTTTAGGGATATGTTTGGACATGTCATGGCTACTATGGCGCACATGGTGGATAGAATGCCTATAAACCAACCTAGGGAAACAGTCTCAAGTGTTGAAACCCAAACTTTTGGAAATACCATTGAGAGACTTCAACGTGTAGGAGAGTTAGAGTATGTAGGTACATCTAATCCAACTGATGCAAACATGTGGCTGAGATGGAAAAGGCCTTTAAGATTCTTAACATCCCTAAGGAAGATAAGGCAAAACATGTTGTATATCTTATTAAAGGGAGTGTTGGTACTGGTGGGCCATTGAAGAGGTGAAAAGTCCGGGTGTCGTGATTACTTGGGAAGAATTCTGATGGGAGTTTGCAAGTCAGTACTTTCCAGGGACCTACTTAGACGAGAAGATTGTACAGTTTGAGAACATCAAATAAGGAACCATGTCAATCAGTGCTTATGAAGCTAAGTTTATGGAGCTTCTTAGGTTCTATCTGCATATGACAACAATGGACAAGGAGAGGATCATGCGCTTTGAGAAGGGTCTGAGTACTGAACTGTCAACCCCAGTGTCATCTTTAGAAAACTGAGAAAGGTTTGCAAATTTTGTGGAGTCAGTTTGGAGGGTAGAACGGTCAGTTATAGAAAAGTGTGAGTCAAAGGCTAAGAAGAGACATGTACAGTACCAAGGATAATCTTCTGGAAGTTTCAATAAACCCAGGTACGTACTTTGCACCTCAGTCTCAACAAAGATCGGTGACTCACTCACATTGGACACAGAGCATAGGTAGACGCCATAGTTTTCCACTTACAGGAGCTCCTAGTGCAATGTTAGTGTCTGTGACGGGGCCATCTAGGCCATGGTATGAGGGAAAGACTTGTTCAAGTGTGGAAAGGTGGGGCATACTAAGTGGTACTGCCCTATGGTCGCAACAACGACAACAACACAGTGGCAGAGGATACGGTTAGACATCACAAACTAGTTCTTTAGGACAAGCTAGTATAGGAAGGGGATGACAACATGTGACAACTAGATTCTATGTTATGAGTCAGTCAGAGGGAGTCATCAACCCAAGGGTCGTGATAGGTCATATGGAATTATTTCATTCTGATTTGTCTTCTTCATGTTGTGTATTTGTTTTGATTGACCCGGGTGCGACACATTCTTTTATCACTAGAGAAGTGATTGTTGTCTATTTCTTACCTGTTAGTCGTAGACAAGATAATATTCATCTAGAAACTCCTCTTGTTGGTTCCTCTAAGCTGTGGGAAGTATGCCCATCCTATGTTTTATCTTTCTTAGGACATAACATTCAAGTGGATCTTTTACCAGTTAATATGCATGGGTTTGATGTAATCCTTGGGATGGATACTTTGGAAAAATATTAAGTAATATTGTATTGTAGTGTCAAGATAGCAACCTTTGTATATGGTGATGTTTCATGGGTCTTCCAAGGTGATAGGAAGATTCTTCTAACATGTTTAGTTTTAGCTATGACAGTAGAGAAGGGGATGAGATAGGGATGTGATGCGTTCTTGGCACATGTAGTGGATACAAAGGCAAAGTATAAATGTAAGATTTAAATAAATAGTTGCAAGAATTGCTTGAGAAATGTTTCATTAGGCCGAGAACGTCACCTTGGGGTGCTCCCACTTTATTTATAAAGAACAAAGATGGTTCGATGAGACTATGAATTGACTACCGATAGTGAAATAAGATGACGATTAATAATAAGTACATGTTGTCGTGTATAGATGATTTCTTTGATCAGTTATCAAGTGCCATAGTTTTCTTTAAGATAGATCTAAGGTTAGGTTATCACCAGTTGTGGATTAAGGCAGATGACGTACCAAAGTCCACTTTAGGAAAAGGTATGGTCATTATGAGTTTGTGGTTATGTTGTTTGGGCTAACTACTGCACCATCAACTTTTATGGATCTGATGAATATGGTGCTCAAATCCCATTTAAACCAGTTTGTAGTTGTGTTTATAGATGACATCCTAATCTACTCTAGAGATGGCCAACAACATGAACAATACTTACGATAGGCTTTAACTTTACTGAGGTAGCATCAACTATATGCAAAGTTCAGGAAGTGTGAGTTCTGGTTAAAGGAAGTAGGTTTCCTAGGGCATGTGATATCTTTTAGAGGAGTCTATGTAGACCTAAAAAAGGTGGAGTCAGTGTTAGAATGGGATCAGTCGAAGACACCTAAGGAGGTTCGTAACTTTCTAGGATTGGCAGTATATTACATGAGGTTCATTAAGAACTTTAGTGTAGTAGCCCTACCTCTAACAAAGCTAACTAGAAAGGATGTGTCTTTTATCTGGGATGACAAATGTCAATGATCATTTATGACTCTCAAAGAGAGGTTGACCATTGCACCAGTGTTAGTACTACTAGAAGAAGTGAAGGGGTATATTGTCTTTTGTGATGCGTCTAAGAATGGTCTAGTATGTGCACTAATGTAGGATAAGAACATGATTTCTTTTACTTCACGACAGCTTAAGAAACACAAATAGAAATTTTTGACACATGATCTAGAGTTAGCTATCATGGTCCATGGCTTAAAGATATGGAGACACTACTTGTATGGTGAGAAGTGTCAGATCTTCACATACCATAAGAACCTGCAAAATGTATTCTCAAAGCAAAAGTTGAACATGCAACAATGATGTTGGATGGAGTTAATCAAGGATTATGATTGTACTATATATTATCATCTAGAGAAAGTGAATGTAGCAGCATATGCCTTAAGTAGGAAATCTTCTTTGTCATCATCCGTTGAGAAAGCACAGTTGATGTTTTGGTATGCCATAAGAGAGACATGTTGGTCTCCTTATTTTAGATGAATGTACAGTTGGAGGTGTCTATGTTAGTAGGTTTGTTAACACAGTTACAAGTGAAGCCAACATTGAATCAACAGATTAGAGATGTGCAGCATAATGATACTGTGATACAACATATTCGAACAGAGTTGGGCAGTGAGAAGCGTGATGGGTTCCATGAATCTGATGATGGGATAGTGTATTATCATGGTAGGGTTGTGACAACCCGATTACAAATCAAGCCATCACTAGTAAAAATTGTGGAATAACCATAAACAACAGAATTAATAAAAATCACTAAGAATTAAAACCATCTTTGCACATAGGTTCTTTTTCCAGTAAACTCTTACAAAAGGAACCAAAGCTTTATATACATATGGTTCATATTGTACATTCAGTGTACCATCTTTTCTCGAGGATAACAAGTATCAGTTGGTTTACTGAATTTATACATCAGTAACATAAACTTCGAGATAAGCAAACCAAAATCTCAAGTCGTTCGTAAAAACTACTAAGAACTATCTCCCAAGGACATGAGAGTATAGAGACAACACATAGACTTCTATCTACAAGACCCTGACAGATAGTGTACTCAACCTGAGCTACTACTATTGTCCATGCTGATACGATCCTTCTTCTGCAGTCTGGTTCCTAGTCCCTCGTCCGCATCCACCTAAAAATTGTGGATCCCATGGGGTGAGACTATTGTCCCAGTAAGAGATATAACTCTTTGCCAACAATATTATTGTCACAGGAAATAAGGACTAACAAAGGATATTTATGCAACTAGCTGATATATTTACAGTACAAAGCATAAATATTGATGACAGATCTATAAGTCATCTATTTGCTTTAAAAGGAATATGAAGAACATGTATAACATCTGTCTACAAAGATGTATAAAAGTAATGAAGCATCAACCAATGTTTTCCGTATTCAATCCTTAAACAGATATACTACACGGCTGATTACATGTTCTCATTCACAATTATACCCAGAAGAGATGATATATACCACTCATACTCCAACCAACCACTAGTAAGTCAAAATCGGTACCATACAAGGTCAATGGCAGAGCTGGATGTCAAGACCTCACCTTGTCTCAGTCTGTACGAGACCACTTAGATTTAGCATGACATCTTGTATCTGCTGTAATTAGTTATGTCGGGGTATAGTGGCATCTTCTCTATAGAGTTACAGTCGTAGCGTGTACTCTCTTCGGGAGAAGACCACTTAGCTTTCCCAGATTATCATGATGACCACTGAGCAATCATGATTTAGTTTTATCAGGAAGTCCACTGAGCAACCTGGTTTATTTGGGGAGTCCACTGAGCACCCTTATTTAGTTTGGGAGTCCACTGAGCACCCTTTTATAATTATCACATGTTCAAAAATATGCATTTTGAGTAAAACTCATTTCACCATTCAGCAAATGCTGACACTGAATGGATCTATGGTCTAGACAACTACATGATAACATTTATCTTTTGCTTAATTAATTATATTACTGTATCTTTTAGCATCAATCAAATTACAAATAAGAGTTATATCAGATGCTACAAAGAAAAGCATAATTGCATTTATCAGGTACTTTCATATTCACTGAAACACATAGATCACTTAGAATCTCCATCTCTTATCATCATCATTACTTGGGTATTCAAACCCTTAATTCATCACTGAGTATTGTCACCACTTAGCAGATGATCATTACTTCTAGGTCATCAGACCAAGGTATTTATCCACACAGTTCACGTAGCTCATTGAATCTGTATCACATAACATCATAGCTCTTACTTAGCCATGCTCATTGTCTTATGATACCTGCATGGTTAGTATATCATGCTATCAATAATTTCAAACACATGTCTTAACCATGAAATACTAAGGAACACATCCTCCCTAATAAATTAGAATTATAATCGACCGATTAGGGTTTCAAGATTTCATTATCAAAGATTCATACTCTACTCATCTCATGAGTACTATTATATGTCAATCACATAATTATCTTTCCAATCCTAGTTTCTCTCTCATCCCCACTAGGATGTAGATTACTTAATTCACCTCTTTAAGATATACTGGTTTATCATCATCAAATTGAATTAAACTAATTGTGTCTCAATATTGCATTAATCATATACATCTCTTAGAAAAACCTAATGAATTAGAGCATGTCTACCATATCAGGTAGCATGGTGGATAATGTTATCCTATCTTGCTTGAAAATGCATATATTATCATAACAAGTATCCATATTAACCATGTGGTGAAACCACATCATCATATCGGGTTTAGGGCATACCATATCGTGTAGTCATAATGGGTTAACTATTACTTTTAACTTTTATCATCTTTAGTCAACCTCATATCGTGTATAGGTTAGACTTTTGTCCTCATATCAGGTACAAAAGAATATTGGATTCTCATATAGTGTATGAGAGTACACCATATTGGGCACACCATTATGGTTTTACCATATAACATTCAAGATAATATTATATTGGTTCTTTACCTTAGTTTGTCATATCAGTTTTCATTATAAATTTCCATATCAGTTTTCCATCATATCGGTTTCCCTCTTAGATTACCATATCAGATTTCATCTTGGATTTAGCATATCGGATTCCATCTTGGGTTTAGCATATCGGATTCCATCTTGGATTTAGCATATCGGATTCCATCTTGGATTTAGCATATTGGATTCAATCTTGGGTTTAGCATATCGTGTCCCCACATTGGATTGCCATATCATGTTCCTATATTAGATAAAAACCTTGAACTCAAAACCTTTTTATAGTTTAGTTCTTTTCTCGACAAGATGGATACTAAATTTCTCTTCTACTCATTACAAGGTAATGGGGTATATCAGGTTTCAAAATAGGTTCCAAAACATATCGGGTTCCCATGTCTTCATCTAGGGTTTGCCCATATCGTGTAAGGGTATTACTCTTACCTAGTATCAAGTATAAAATATGGATATGTGTCTTCCATATCGTTCATAGGACCTATATTATAAAATATGACCTACCTTTATATCAGGTAAGCCTCTATATCAAATTCCATATCGGGTTTCAAGAGTCTTCAACCCATATCGGGTTTATCAATGATGATGTCATCATAATGAACCATAAGATCCTTTTCTAACTATTCAAAACCATGGATAACAATCCTAACTACTTATTGGAACTCATAGATATATAAATTGATCAAAGGAAATCCGAATTTGAAAGAAATCAACAAGTTGAACAATATTGAAGAAAAGATAATAATATAGATGGGTTCAAGTTATATAACCCGCCTCTAAATCTACTTCCAAGCTTCAAGCTTCAACTCCTCATGTCCCAAGGTTGAATATGAACCTCCTCAAGATACAAGACTTGAGCTCCTAGCTTTTGCATGATATCTCCAATCCCAAATGGCCGATATCACCTTACTTGGTTGCTAAGACCTACTTGGCCGATATCCTTTATCCTTGGCCGATATCAAGCTCTATCACTTAACTTTCCTCACTATGCACGACACAAGAGGGTATGCATGACACAAGAGGGAAGGTTTCTAACAAGATTTGAAAATCTTACTAACAAGTGAAGGGTAGGGTATTTATACTTGAGGTTTATGAAAAAGAGTGTAAAAGGTGTCATTAACTTAAGCTACTACATGCCACCTAGCCATGCATGGTCGACACATACATTTTCATGCACTCCATCATTATCTTTCCATGCAAAAACAAAAATTCAAGGATAATGTAGAGGATAAGGGTCGACTCTTGAGTTATCTTCTAGGGCAAGTCTTCTTCCACTCACTATATTATAATATTCAACATAAACTTTTCCAAAAAGAAGTTGCAAATCGATGCTTATGACTTCCTTGAAGTATCTTTCCCATCATGGGCAAAGCCAAAGCTCCACAAACTGATAGGAGACTCCTATTTGGCTCCATGGCCGATAGGGACTCCCCTCCTAAGTCCACAACTCGATATGGCTCTCATATATAGCTTTTCAACTTATACATTTTCTTAGTCTTTTCTTTTATTAGGAGTGATAACACTTTTAAGATGATTCAAACATATTGTATCCTTCTTTATCTCTCCTCTAGTTGATACTAGATAGGAGTAAAGAAAATTTAGAGGTGGTAACTTACACATCAACCCTACATTTTGCATATATTACAATTTGTACTATAATTGATACATCAAGCACTTAGCATATTTCTCACTTAGATTTGGACTTTCCACAAGACACCACTTAGCATCATTCTCTCTCTTAAGATGTTAAAACACTTAGAATACATTCAAAATGTAACATTTACAATATAACCCCTCATCTTGGGTAAATTGCACTTTTCACTTAGATTATCATATAATGTACACATAGTTTGCATATAAGCTCAAATTTGAAAATAAACTTCACAAAGGGCTTTAATTACTTTTCAAAGGATAAGAACAAGTTTGTAAGTAACTTAATTAAACCAAACTTCTAGGGTTAGGCCATAACCCAGGTCAAGGGTGTTACAAGGGTAGTTGTACTAGATATAGATAATTTGAGGTTGTTCGTTCTAGAAGAGACTCACTCATCTATGTATGTTATGCATCGAGGTAGCACCAAGATGTATTAGAATATGAAATATCTTTATTGGTGGCTAGGATTGAACGGGAGGTAGTTGAGTTTGTGGCCAAGTGTGTAGTATGTCTGCACGTTAAAGTGAAGCATCAAAAGCCTATCAAGACTTTGCAACCATTGCCTATACCACAGTGGAAGTGGGATATATCACAATGGACCTTGTGGTTGGAATTCCAAGGACATATAAAGGTCATGATTCCATCTGGGTAATAATGGACATGTTGACTAAGTCAACATACTTTCTACCAGTAAAGACAACATATACAATTGAGAAACTTGCACAAGTGTATGTCGACGAGATAGTAGGATTACATGGTATCCCAACTACTATAGTGTCAAACAGAGGTCCTCAAGTCACTAGTTGCTTTTGGGAATGGTTGCATACAACAATGGGTACCCAATGGAGATTCAGTATTGCATTCCATCCACAGATAGATGGACAATCTAAAAGGACAATTCAGACTTTAGAGGATCTTCTGAGAGATTGGGATATTCACCTTAGTTTGATAGAGTTCACGTACAACAATAGCTATCAAAGAAGCATTGACATGACACCATATGAAGTGTTATATGGGAGACATTGTAGATCTCCTTTATGTTGATATGAGATAGGGGAATATCAAATTTTAGGTCCTAAGCTAGTGCATCAGATGACTGAAAAGATCAAAGTCATTCAACATCAGTTGAAAGAAGCACATGATAGATAGAAATCTTACACTGATAACCGTCGTAGACCTTTAGAATTCAAATTAGGAGACATGGTGTATCTTAAAGTCTCTCCTTGGAGTGGTGTTCTAAGGTTTGGGAAAAAGGGTAAGCTAGCTCCCAGATATATGGGACCTTATCCTGTGGTTGCACATGTTGGGAAGGTGGCCTATAAGCTAGAATTGCCACCTGAGTTGTACAAGTTACATCCTAGATTTTATATATCTATTTTGAGAAAGTGTCACACTGATACATAGTTGACTCTTCAACCTGTCAAGGTGGAGTTGGACAATTACATATATTATGTGGAAGGTCTTATTCTGATCCTGGATAGAAGGATCAAGAAGTTGAATAAGAAGGACATTGTGTTAGTCAAAGTTTTATGACATCATCATGGCATAGAGGAAGCCACATGGAATCTTGAGGATGAGATGTACAAGAAGTATCTGTCTCTTTTGGCATAGGATTTTGGGGGTGAAATCCCTATTAGGGGTTTATTGTTGTAAGGCTCCTAACCTAGCTTAATGCTTAATTATGTTTTCTTGTATAATGAGATGCTTAAACCTTAATCTAATATCTTAGTATGTTTTAATATCATATAACATGCTTATATTATCATTTTGGTCCAATTTGATTAATGTTTGAATTACCTTGGAATATATGTGCTTGTTTTGGACTAAAGTTTGCAAATTACACATAAGGGTTATCTTGCAAAATGTCATATTTGGAGAGTGTTCCTTGTGCTTTATCATAATGAGAGAGAATATGATGTAATGGGACATTTTGTAAGAATCACGGATGATGATGTGGCATCATCATGTGATATTAGGGTTTCTAGGGTTTGCATGGTTGATATTGTGATTGAGTTAGGGTTTGTTGTTATGACCTACATCACTTCTGATGAAGGTGTCGACTACAACACACACCTTGTGTAGTGTTGTCTCGGCCGAGACAACCTAGAGGTGAGGTTGGTCAAGACAGGTTGTCCTCTAGTGTCACGACCATGCACATGTATGACCTAGGGTTTCAACCTTGAAGTGTCTCGAGCAAGACAAGAAGAAGGTGATGTCTCGATCGAGACAAAGGAGCAATCGACCTAGTAGGTCATGACACTATGGTTGGATAAACATGACTTTTCTATTTTTTGCATGCCAGTGGAGGAAAGATTATCTCCTTGAAGGGCATGTATCCTTATGATGATCTAGTATTTTGACACCTCAAACACCTCTACTTCTCTCCTCTTTGGGTATATAACCCATCCTCATCACAAGTAAGCAATATTTTTTTGGCCACACTTCTTCTTCTACCTTGAGATCATCCTTAGAAGCTTGAGGAGTAAGGAAGGTTAGAGCTTGGTCCTTGGGTGGCCAGTCTACCTCGCTTGGGGAAGATCATGTGCTAGAGGAACATCTTGGTGGTGATTTTGTGGAGATTTCTTCTCTTGGTAAGTGATCTTACTCTTGATTACGATTCCTCTCTCCCAAAACCTCCATCTCCTTCTTCCTTCTTGGCCAAAGGCTGTGGAAAATCCATGGTGTCCATTTGAAAGGAACTCCTGACCAAATAAAAGGATAATTCTTTCTCTTTTCTCTTTTCTCCTTTCTCCTTTAGATCGGCTAGGTTTGTTTTTCTTCCTTCTTAAGCTCTGTTGTGACCATGGTTTCTTTCTTCTTCTTAGAGGTGATGCCTTGGCTGAGGTGTTGAATCTTGATTGAATCTTTTAGAGCTTGAGATCATAGGAGTTTGTTTCTTCTAAAAACAAGAGGGTTTTATAACTTTTCCTACCTATATTATGTGCAGCTTAACCTGATCTCATATTACTATCTATATGATTCGTTATACTTGAGAAAATAGGAAGTTTTGATCTATTTTATATGTATGAGAATCTTGATTTTCTCTCTCTATAAATCACCTTCGATGATCTTCAACAATATGTGATATAGGGTTGATGAACACCTTAGTTTAAAAGGTCTATTCATAGGTAACACTTGGTATTCTTGGTCTGATCGCCTGCTTTGACATTGGTTCAGATTTGCTATGGAAGGTGCAGGTGGTCGAGACAAATTCTTGGTGTTGTTTCATGGTCGACATCTTTGGTGAGGTGGTTTCATAACTTTCTCTTAAGCCTAGATTAGTCTCTACCTATCAACCTAATCACAACATAGTGTTGTTGCATGTGTTGCTTGGTTGTTAGCAGCCATTGTAGCTAGATGTCTAGACAGGTGGGTTGAGACACATGGTCTAGTATTAGTCATGAGTGCAACAAGCTAAGGACATGTTGGCTATGGTCATAACATCATGTAACAGTGGGTCAACACCCTATGGTGCAGGAGTCACGATGTTGGTGGTCATGATGTTGCTTTGTTGCAGTCGAGACGTCACATTAGCTTAGTCACAACACCATGCTGCATGTTTCTTTGTGTCGTGGTTGTAACAAGATGTTATATGTCCATGGTGTCATGGTCGCGATGTCGTGTTGCTAGGGGGGTCGAGATGCCCTGAGTTGGTGCTAAGTGCGACACCATGTTAGGTTGTGTTATGGTCAAAACATCTAGCTGGTCGAAACTAGGTTGAAGAGTATCGGTCGTAACACATGTCGTGATGGTCGAGACAAGGCACTTGGTTGACTGTGACCTTGGGATGTCTCTCGATCAATAAACATATGTTATGTCTCGGTCGCAACACCCCATTCCATTGTTGGTTAGGTTGATATTCATGTGTTGGAAGTCGAGACATTGGTGTTATGAGGGGTTGAGTCATAGAGGTGATGAGTAGACGAGACACTTATATATGAGTATGTGCATGACACATGTTGTGTAATGACTTAATTAAGATGGTGTAATTATGAATGGATAACCAACAACAATAATGCTTAATCATCCAACAATATGGGAAGTGATGCAATTAGGGTTTAGAGGTGGTATGATGCCATTAAACCCTAATCGGGTACATATAACCCCTAACCCTAATTTGATGATAGCATGATAGGTGTGTTCACTTAATTTGATGATTGTTGTTCTATGATAGTGTTTTCTCTCTCCTACTGGTGTATCAATAACTTACATGTGAGATGAATGGCATAGTTAAGGGAATGCTATGGTGAGCCCTATACAATATAGAGTGGCAATTATGCGTAATGTTGAAGCTTTTTGTGTTTTTGAATGTGCAAGATATATGAATTGGTTTAATGACCTAACAAGTGCCTTGTGTATATATTGAGGGATTGATATCCCATAGTGAGGTAACATTGTTACTAACCTTTTGAATGGTAGTATTACAAGTGCCATATGATGATGAGACAAGTTCTCACTGAATATGTTTTATATCTTCTTAAGTTGCATCCTACCTTAATTTTGTAGAGTTTGTTTAGGGTTAATATGTTGTAACTTGATTGATGCATCAAAAGATATTAAATTTATATATCTAATCAAGTGAATCCCTAATTATGTATTGCCCTAAACCATAGATCCATCTTCAGTGTCAGTATTTAGTTGGATGGTGAAACGAGTAACTCCTATGGGAAACTCAGAGCGCATATTGTTGAATATGTGGGGTATTAATGGAGATAACTCCTTATATCCTTAAATTGTTAAATTTATGGTATATTGTTTATTGTTGAATGGCCATGCGTGAGCTAGTTTTCTAGTGTTGTGCCATGTACCAAGGCAGGCTAGTTGTTATACATAACCATGGCCTTGACTATGAGTTGTTGTCTCTACATTATTGTAGCCTTGACTACAAGTTGTTGTCTTTTGCAGTATGACTAATGTGTCACTGCATTTCAGACTTGAACTGTTCAAGTAGTGTTAGTGATGGTCATGGATTCTATCTCTTCCATTGATCTTGTATGGTATTGATTTTGACTTAGCAGTGATCGGTTGGATTTGAGTGGTACGCCTCAAATCCTCAGGGAATAAAAACAATTAAACAACAATATAGTATGATTGTTTAGGGTCAAATACAAATCACATTCGATGACCCATGCCTTATTTCTTGTATTGTTTAGTTTATAACAGTTATACATGTTCTTCATATTCCTTTTAATAGTATAAAATGTTCTAATGCTCAGTTGTAACTACTTAAAGTGCTCAAATAGTATTACCTGCTTTATTCACTATTCTTTATAGTACTATACTTATAGTAGATGTTAGTGAAGAGTTATAACTCTCGTTGGGATGTTTGGTCTTACTTGGTGGGTTCCATAACTTTTTAGGTGGTCATGGATGAGGAGGTTGATGTCATGGTACAGGTGCAGAGCAGTAGAGTGAACAATAGCTATCAGAGGTTGGACATGCTACTAGATAGAGTTTTATAGTAGAAGTCCTATGTGTCATCCATGTACTCTCATATCTTTGGGGAGAATTTGTGGTTTTGTATATCGACACATAGATTTTGGATTTATGCCATGTTTGTGTATAAATGGCATATACATATAAATAGTTTGTAAAATGCAACAGATGTAGCTTGAAAGCTTGTGAACATGAGATGTAATCTTTTTGGTATATAATGAATACATATGGCCTAAGTTGAAGACTTGTTTATGAAATACTTCCACTTAATGTCTAAAGTGCAAATGGTTTCAATTTACCATGTTTTTTGGTAATATTGTGAATGGTAATAATTATGCACTTTGTTTTAAGTAATCTTGCTTTGTGTGGCAAAAGGCATCACAAAATAAATGTTACACTCAAAACAAATAAAGAAGGAATTATGCTAAGAATAAAAGAATAATAAAGGAAGAATTATCTATGAGCAAGATTAAATTGCAAGTAAAGAAAAGAGCGATTAAGAAACAATAGATTTGAGAATTGAGAATGAATCGATGATAACATATATCAGGTTATGGGTTTTACCACCATAACCTTCATGAAACTAGATCGATAAAATCTATGAGATAAAACAAGTTAGAAGAAGGTATGCAAAACATTTGCAAATGCATTATAAAATTGAACTCCCTCTAAACCCATTGGTCCTGGTGTTTATAGATCCTTGCCCAAACATCCCCACAAAGGATCTTTCCAAGGTCTCATCCAGATCCTTATGAATTTTGTATGCTTGTTCTGAGTCTTGGGTCCGAGGCCTCATCACCCAAGACTAACATGTAATGAAACAAGAGATCAAGTCATTTCAAAAGGCGAAGATCCAAATAAAATACCATCTAACAAAATAATATCATATAGAAATGGATCTATTCTACACTATGGCTATGGGGCTAGTCCCCACACTATAATAAACTACTCACTATCCATGGAGATTAAAGAAAGAACAAAGGAAAGAAGAGAGGAAGCCATAGACTAGAGGACAAGAATCCCAAAGGGTCTTACCTAGTGACTAGGAAATGGTTGTCTCTATTAGATCCTTGTTCCCAATAAGAAGACCAAGAACAAAAGGAAAGAAGAAATCAAACTCTTAAGGTCAAAACTAATTTTATTCAAGAACAAAGGAGTATGTATGCAAGAATTGAAATAATAAGTTCCTAAATAAAATTACAAGTACATAAAATTGGCTCCCCTTTCTTGTGGAGTCCCTCCTCCTTTTGTAGGGGAAGAGGGGTGGAAACCCTAGAAAGGGGGAAAGGGAAAAGAGGGTTGATGGCTGCTAAAAGAGGTTGGTCATGTGTTGCAAACCGACTAGTTCACATGTTGAACTGATTGGTTCAGGTGTGAAGAGGCACGGGCCAAGCAGCGGCCAAAAGCCTAATGGAGTGGTGGTGGCACCCGTTTGACTGAGTCTTGAAGCAATTTGAAATGATCACTTGAAGAGTGTGAAATGTCCTATCTGAGCATGCCCATGTCAGGGAAATGGGGTAAAAACTCTAGGACAGGGTGGCGACACATTGCTTGACTGTGGCTTGGTCATGAAGTAGTCTGAGACGTCCGTTTTGAGCACGCAAAATGCCTATTTGGGCTTCTGGGCTGAGCATCTTGGATAAATGGAACACCCATTTTACTGCTAAGATGCCAACATGGAAATGATGATTTGATAGCTAAAACAACCATTTGGGCATCTAAAGTGCAATTTTGTGTGTGGATGGGACGACTGGTTCACAACATGGGCTAATCGATTCAAATGTTGAGACGGTAAAAAAAATTAGTGAAGGTGAAATCTACAAAATATAAATCAAAAGGATAAGAATTCACATTATTGGTCTGAAAGTGACAAATTGTAATTATTTATAGAAAATTAGCAAAAGGGAAATAAAAGACTATGGAAAGACTATGAAAAAAACATTTGAGAAGAAATGAATATACATTCATTACCTACATTCAATAGAGTAGTCATAGGTTACCTCCCCCCTTTGAGTTGCACACTAGTCCCTTGACTTGGTGCTTTCTGGCATAGTAATCCTCGTGAGAATCTGACCAGTACTCCTCTCCTTCTCCATCACCCATTGGATCTGACTAGTAGTGTGTTTATTTCGACACAAAAGGGATGTGTTTCTAAAAATAAGGTTGTACAACCCCGAGCTTTCCATTTTTTGTTAGTCTCCTACCCAAGTATTTTTTCCTATGTACATGAGTGAGTGTCAATAATTGTTATGGATCTATTATATCCTTCCTATCGAAATGCATCATTCTTGTGATTGTGCTTGAAGTTGTGCTTCTTACCAGCTTTCTCCTCTCACTGTGCATATTACCAATGATTGCTCATATACACCATTGTTGTAACTAGTGTACTACTATGATATGCTTCTCCATTGTTATACCATGTGCTACAATGATATATCGACGTCTTACCAGTGTGGTTTTTCTCATCTTGTTTAAGAAATGGATGATGGTAAATTAACCTCAAACCATTGTTTATAATGACAACATCCCTATCTCTGTAATCAAGTTGAATGAAGAAGATTACCTACTCTAGATTAATTCTATTCAAATCATCCTAGAGTCTAGAAACAAGGTGAAATCCATTGAAAAACCTAATGAGGATACCCCTAAATGGAAATGGGAAAATTGCCAAGTCAAAAGTTGGCTATAGAAAAACATGGAACCCTTTATTACCTTTAAGTACATGTTTGACAACTACGAAGGAATTGTGTGATACTATCTGTTGCCACTACATCATAGAAAAATAATGCTTTGAGGCTTTCTAGGATAAATTGTTTGATGAAATCAGGGACTAGAACCCTTGATGAATATTTTGATTTTATTGTCCGCTTGTCTCAACAACTTGACTATTTTTAGCTTTTCTCTTCTGAGGATCAAACTAAAGTGAGGACAAATATTGTCACAGACAAGTTTCTCAATATCCTTCATATGGCCTATGCTCCAGTCTGCATCATTATCTTGACAGTGAAACCTTTCCCATTCTGGAAGATGTCTTCTCTTATCTACAATAGTATGATGTCTGCCACTTGATCTCTACTCCATTAAATTCACAACTTGTGATTGCTACCATTTCTCATGTATGAGGATGTGGATGTGGATGTGGGGGATGTCCCCCTATGACACAATGCACTTTGTGCAACAAGATATGCCATATGGAGGAAAAGTGCTATCAAAAGCACAGTCATCCCTATGGGCTTGATCATAACAGTGGGACTACCCATGTTTTCCAAGGATTAGACGATGTATTTTTTACCATCTCTTCAGCTGAGTATGAGAAAATTTGCATGCCTCTCAACAAGATCCTCCAGAATCTATAGGATTCTTGGATCGGGTGACCATGCAATTCGCTATGACATCTTCAGCGCATATGGCCTCCAACCAAGGTAATGTCAATACCTCTACACTGACATCCAACTCTCCTTGTATTGTTGACTCTGAGGCCACCCAACATATGACTAGTATGAGACACCTTCTTTCATCCACTGAATCTCATATTCCTATCTCATTTGTTACTCTAGAAGATGGGTCCAGTAAAATCGTTCAACAATGTTAAGGTGTTAATGTCTCACCTAGTCTCAAACTTCAATCAGTTCATTATATTCCTCATTTTCCCTTTAATTTAATATCCATCACTAAGTTAGTTGATGCCTTTATTTGCAACCTCACCTTTGGTATTCATGGTTTTGTGATGTAGGATTCTAAGTACTTTTAGGAATATTGGTTAGGGTTCTAGAAGATGACCTTTATTACTTTAGTGATGTCATTCTATCTCTTATTCTTCTTGTAAGAACACCTCTTTAGCATCACCAACATTATGGTCATCCCTCTTAAGAAGTTAAAACATTTGTAGCCCTCTTTAACTAGTTTAAAAAGTCTTTCATGTGACTCCTATGAGTTTGGGAAGCATCATAGGAGTTCGTCCCTACAAAAACTAGTATATGGTCTAAAGATACCTTTGATGTTCTTCATAATGACATTTGTGGTCCCTTTCAAAACCAGTGTTTTAATGGATTCCATTATTACATTATCTTTGTTCATGATTTCTCTCACGTAACATGGTTAATTCTGTTGAATTCACGTTTGAAATGACTGTTGTTTTTTAAGGTTTTCATAAAATGATTTCAACACAATTCAATAAATCCATTGTAAAATTTTGAACCAACAATACATTTCAGCTCAATCATCTTCTTTTTGATCTAGAAATGGAACCATCCATCAATGTTCCTTTACTCACACCCCACAATAAAATGGGGTGGTAGAACGTAAAAGTCATAATTTACTTGATATCTCTTGTGCTCTTATGTTTCAAGATAGTTTACATAAGACTTATTAGTCTGAAACTATTCTCACACTCTTCTACCTTATCGATCAATAACCATCTTTTGTTCTTCAAAACAAAACCCATTTTCGGTTGTTCTTCCCGTACAAACAACTTTCCACTTCCTTTGTGTGTTTTTGGGTGTATTGTTTTGTGCATAATTTTGGTCCAAGAGTGGATAAACTTGATCCCCACTCTATAAAGATAGTTTTCCTAGGCTATTCTACCTTTTAGAAAAGCTATCATAGTTATAGTCTAAGAATCTATTGTATATATATCTCTACTGATGTTACCTTTTATGGATATGAGTTGTTCTTTGATGCTATGTCAATATCCACTCCACCTCAACCTCAACCTTCAACTGAGTTTTTTGAGTTTGATCTTTCTGAACCAGTGGATCATGAACCCATCCCACACCCTCCTATCATTCTTTTTCCTACAAAATAGGATGTGACACCAATGTTCATGTCTAAGGATCTAGGACATCCAGTTGCTCTCCAGATGGTATCTTCTCTTACAGTGTTCTCCATCCTATATCTTATACATGTTGCATATCCAAGCTTTCCTGTACTACTAAATCTATTTCTTAGTAGGTTGAATTTATCTGAATTCCCAAACACTATCTTGAGTCCCTTCAACACCATGGTTGGAAAGTCACAATGCTCAAGGAAATGACATCATTATGTGAATATGGGACCTGGGATCTTTCCCCTCCTCCATTAGAAAAATATTGTTGATTATCAGCGTGTCTTCTCTATGGAATTTAATTTAGATGGATCAGTCAAACGATCTAAAGCTCGACTTGTTGCCAATGACCCACCCAAACATATGGCATGAATTTATTTGAAACCTTCTCACCGGTCACCCACATTGCTTCTATCATGATTGTAATCTCCATTTGCTCTCACATGGGCTGGCCCCTATTCCAACTTGGCAATAAAAATGGTTCATGGTGATCTAGAGGAAGAGTGTATATGAAAGAACCCCCGAGATTTTGTACTCACAAGAGTTTTCCTAAAGAGTTTGTCATATCAAACACTCTTTATATGGTCTCAATCAGTCACCACAAGCCTGGTTAAAAAAAACTAAATGACAATCTTTCTATCTTGGGTTTCTCTAGATGATCTAGTGATCGTAGTCTATTCTTTAAGTATTCTCAAGCTGGTACCATCGTCCCCACTGACTATGTTGAGAATGTCATTATCACTAATGGTGAGGCTTGCGGAATTTTAGCACTAAAACATGCACTCCAACAACATTTTTATACCAATAATCTTAGACAACTTCACTACTACTTATGCCTGGAGGTGATATGTGTTGACTCTAGGTCTAAATTGACCAAACCATTGTTTTAATGACTAAACCATTCCACTTATTTGTGTCTAATGCTTATACTTGAGTGATTTTAGATTAGGTATATACACACTCGAAGTGCCCTAACTTGTGCATCTCAAATTGGAGAAAAGATAACTCAAAATCAATGCAAGTGCACTTCTGTGGAATATGATGTAACTCCATTAGAATCATGTTGTAAATCACTCGTAATGATTGTATGACTTGTAATTTAGCTTAGAAAAAATTAGGAGCACTAATTTCGAATATTTAAGCACTCAAAAGCCATTTTCCAAAATTCACATCAGGATGTTCATCGGTCGAGTTGCAAACTCGACCGATCCTTATTGGATTTTAAAAATGACTTTTAATCGATCGAGTTTCCATTTCACAGAACTTGATCGATCCCTTTGCAGTCCAAAACTAATTTAAGTGGATAGGTTGAGTTACCCCAGGACAAACTCGATCGATGGCTTACATTGGTCTTGTCACATAGCGGGATCGGTCCAGTCATCTTTAATGAAACTCGACCGATTGCACTGTATGGAAAAGTGTAAAAAAGTATTTATAGTCATTGGAATGTTGCAAAACTCGAGAAAATATTTGTTGCAACATCCCAAACGACTAGTATTTGGCCTTAAGTGTTCCCAAAGGCTTCTAGGCATCCTCAATTATAAATAGGACCCCTTGGGCTTCATTCTAAGGTTGAGAATTCAATGTAAAACTCTATATGAGGTTCCTATTCTATAGTTGAGTGTATCCTACAACCTCAACTCTCTCTCTAAGCTTAATCACTTGTTACATCTATTAGAGTGAGTAGAAGATTTGTAAGAGAGCTAGTCCTATATGTATATCTTGTGAGGTTCTCACTTCCTCCACCTCAAATTTCTCTCTTCCACCATTCAATTGTTGAAGTAGAAGATTCAAGGCTGAAGACTTGGAGCAAGAGTGGGTAAGACCTTATAGAAGGTAGAAGACTCCTTGCTCAAGTGGGTTAGTCCTAAGTGGAAAACTTCTCCGAGTAAAGGAGGAGTCAAAGGTAGAAGATCCAAGAAAGAGTGGGTAGTTTCTGTCGGGCCGAAGACTTGTGCAAGAATGAGTAAGTCCTTGGATAAGGCTGAAGACTTCTTGAAAAATAGGTAAGTCCTTGGAAAGGTAGAAGACTATTGGTCTTGGTGGGTAACTCCTTTTCTTGGTTGTTAGCTCCCTTGGTCCTTAAAGGGTAGCTGGGTATCCTTGTCCCGAAAAAGGATGGTCACATGTCTGTAACTCTTATAAGTGAATATATAGAGGGAAACACACTTAGAAATCCTAGAGGTTGACCTCTCTAGGTAGAGGACTGACATACTTCTAGTTTAAAGTATGGAATCACTCTACATAGCTTGTCACTTGGTGCTTGTTCAATCTCTCTCATCCTTGCTATGCATGTTTAGTTGCACATCAAATTTCCCATATTAGAAACCCTATCTAATGAAATATCTTGAATGTCTAATGAATTTTGTCTAAATGCATTCAACTCTATTCACCCACCCCTCTAGAGCATCCAATCACCCATCTTAGGATCCAACACCATGTTCTCATTAGGGCACTTATTTATCTAAGTGAAAGTACATCCTCGACCTCTTGAAGGACTATGGTATGCTGATTTCTATCCAATTTCTTTGCTAATGGACTATAATGACAAAGTTCTATCCAAGGAGTGTCTTTTTTCGTTCCTGAATAATATCAACAAACGATTGGGAAACTCATCTACCTTACAATTGCCCGACCAAATATTTCTTTGATGTTAGTGTTTTTAGACAACACATGACTACACCTCTTGCATGCCTCTAGAGTAAGGTACAACTCATGCTATACTATCCAAAAAGTGAACCTGGCAGAGGTCTCCTTTACAAGAAACCACAATCTTCAAATATCTCTTTGAACTGTTATGTAGATGTTGATTGGGCTAGAGATGTGAATGTATGAGATCTATTTTTGGTTTTTTGTTCTTTTGGGAGGTCATCCCGTCGGTTGAAAGAGTAAGTATCAATATGTTGTGGCTCATTCCAGTACTGAGGCGGAATATCACGTCATGACACGCTTGTTGTGAAATTAGAAGATAATTACACCTCTTCCACCTTCATCCTTTCTCTTATATGTTTGGCAAGTTGGGAATACACGATGTGTACTATTCAGCTTGAGGGGGAGTGTTGGTGGTGTTTTTGTTATTTATTTTCGCTTGTATTAGCTACTTGGGCTTGCTCTCCTCAAGACCATTAGCATTAGTATAGTTTATATAATGTTGTGATTCTGATACATCATACTTTGAGTCAAGGCTATATTTATGACTCTCTACAATTCTGATTCTTTTCACACATATAATTATTATCGTTTATTTTAGTAGTATTACAAAGACTAAGTAAACCATCTATTGTGGTTTATTTATATTTCATGAAATGGTTGCTAATAAATCAAATTATTTAAAACTTAACAATATGCATCTACCTCTATTTTTATACGTCAATACTTTCACTGATCCTATTCGTCCATTATTCTCGGATATGTTGATATCATCTAGCCTCCAACCACCTCCGCCATCTTGTGTAAGATCAAACTCAAAGAATACTTAGCATATTTGTGCCTCCTACAACATATTTGTGCCTCCTACTACCACCCAACAAAGTTGCTAAAGTATAGATAATTTCAATAAAAGGCATCCTATAACCATCTCAATTAATTGACCAACTCTTATGTAGAATCAAACCTAGCCAGTCTTACTACATGTGATATGATGAAAAATGTTCCCCAATTAAGATCATTACATGACCCCAATCCTTGCATCCCACTCAATCAAGAAGTCTTCATATTCATGGGGCTCTAACAATAATTTACATGTACCTCATGTCACTAGACCACTAGGATTTGAGTCAACCATTAGTACTACATATCACTAAAATATCATGCAATACGTCATGTGTTATTGAATATATTGAAAAAATGTTTGTGTTTGTAATGTTTATCCATGTATGGACATGTGCAACGCAGATCGACTAATGCACCTATACGAAACAATACTATTGAGGCAAGCACAATTAATAGAAGAAAAGGAAGGCCTAAATTAACATGGGAAGAGATTATAAAGAGAGATTTTGAATCTCTACATCTCAACCAGAATACGACCCATGATAGAGCTGAATGGAAAAAAGAAGATCCATGTAGCCGACCCCAACATAGTTGGGATTGAGGCTTAGTTGATGATCACGGTGATGATGATGTTTGTAATGTTTATCCCGGTTGAGGTTGTGTGCTATACAAAGATGCAATAATAAGAAGATTGTAGATATTAAGTTTAATGCACTGTCTCACTATCTGATTTTATGATCAATTCGAATCCCAACAACATTCTCACCTTATACACGACCATGAGTACTTACTTTTGTATATGTTGTGGTAACATATATTTACACGAGAGAGTAAATTAAGATGTTGGTTTTGATTTTATTTCATTACACATGTTAAGTCGGGTCCTACATCACACCAAGTATTTTTCAGGAAGATTTTTAATAATACAGAGAACATTTTGGAATGATATGAAAGAAACTGCGGCTCTTATATTTGATACATATCTTAATATTGTTAATAGTTTACAAAATATTTTAAAGAGCATTTATCTAAATGTGATCATGTTTAGCATATTCGGAGGAGAAACTATATAGTCCAAAGTCTTCGCACCTTTAAGTACTTTAACAACGCCTTGCACTAGATGAACCGCTCAATAACCGGCTTCGGTTAGATCATTGTACTTAAATAATATACATTACCCATAAACATGCTCCACAGATAGGGACAACAAATCAAATACTTACAAAATTAATCTAATAAAATTTGTTAGTAATGTTATTTGTGTTATCTTGACATGCGTAAGAGTATGAACTCAACTGCCACTCAATTGTTTACCACACACTTTAAGCTACTAGACTATAAATACATTTGGAATTTTATATAACATCCATAACGGTTGGGCAAAAATTATAGTTTCACCTCCACCGTTTCAGTTTAAAACCCTGAAAACCCATAGCAGCGGTGCACGCTTCATACCGCTTCACTTTCCGTGCCAAAACAAGAGCAGCCATGGCCTCCTCTTTGATCCGCCGCGGCTTCCGCCTCTGCATCTTCTCCTCTTCCCTAACCAGCTCTCGCGGTTCCGTTCGCTGCGCTTCTATCGCATCTAGCTTCCGCTTCCTTACGGGGCATGCTTGTTCCTATTCGGACCCGTCGTGGCCGGCGGCCGTTCGGCCTTTTTCCTCTAAGGTTGGGGCCGAGGAGAAACTGAGCATGGTGCTCACCTCCGAAATTGAAAATGCCAGTCCTCAGGCTGGCGATGAGGTGAGAAGCTCCGCAGTCTTAAAGATTTATGTACTTGGCCTGCTTAAAAGGCAGGTTCTTCTCGAGAGAAGAAAATGAAAATGATTGCCAATTGGTTCAACTATCTTATATACGCCCTTTCTCCTCCTTTAGTTGCTCTTTGCGATTCCTTATTCTCGTTTACTAGACATATGCTCATTTCTGAAGTTAGGAGTTATGTTTTTGTTTAATATCTGCAATCGGTTAATGGAGCTATGCTTTCTTTCCTATACCTCGAAACTACCAATGCAAAGAATAACAAATGCTAATCATAATATTACACCATTTAAACTGGAGAGAAAACATATTAGAAAAACGGATAAGAAAACTGCCCTGGCAATCTTTTTTCCTTCCAATTCGACTATGAGTTTTGACTTGTAAGTTCAATGCGTCATTGCTTTACTTAATCCTTACTGTTCTGTCTTGCTTAACAGGTTTCCGTGCCCAGCGGTTTCCCATTTCAGATAGTTGACAGTCCAGGGGAAGAGAGCATCACCCTGAAAAGGAAGTATGGTGGTGAGAACATTGAAGTTTTAGTCTTGTACAACGTTGATGCTGATGAAAATATTGACGAGGATGACGATGACGATCATAGTGATAATGAGGACAATTCCATGGAAGCAAGCATATCTCTGCAGGTGACTATTGACAAGGGGCAAGACTCATTGTTAGAATTCTGCTGCATGATGAACCCCAGTGAAATGCAAATCCATAGCATGACTTTAAAAGCCCGTGATGCTATAGATGACCAGGGTTTATATGGCGGCCCACCATTCTCGTAAGTTTTTATCATTTTCTTAACCTCCGTCCGCGTTGTTGTTTCTGTGAATTGAAAAGTAATACATGATTATCCAACTTCACACTGCACATGTCCCTATTAAGCAATTTTAAAAACTTTCGTATGACAAGATGAAATTATTTTGGTGGGTGAGGACTGATTGTAATGATGTCTGAACTTATATATAGTTCAGGATCAAGAAGAACAGAATTAACTGGACAGGCATGCCAAATATACTATAGAAAATGCCCCTTTTAGACGGAATATTGGTGGACATAGACTGCAGCTATTTATAAAATCAATTTTGATAAGAGACATGCCAACTCCCTTGGAATGGCAAGATGTCACTTCCGGATCATGTGGTGAATGGATTTTAAAATAAAGACATACTCAAGGAAGAACATAGGATGCTGATCTTGTAGGTGAAATTATCAAAAATCTACCAGTTAACTTTTTGACAAGGGTTTTGTTTTTTGGGATACTTCACATCTAGGAAGCACGGACACTTCTCGAGAGGTGTTGTGGCCCCGTCTGCCGCGTGTCGGACACACGCCATGGGCACGGCTGGACACGTGGTTGACATGGCCTGGGCGTGTCCCAACTTTTTTTCAAAGATTTTTGGGCATGGACACGGCTGGGACACGGCTGGCCCAGTCCGGCCACATTCGTGTCCGGTTAAGTTAAAAAAAGACTAAACCCTTCCCTCCTATCAAAATGTTTCCCCAAGTTTCCACCAACTTTGTCCTATCCTTGATTATTCCTCCCCTCTCTATATTTCTTCCCAACAATTCTTTCCCTTCTCCCCATTTCTCTCCAACTCTCTTCTTCCTACTACTGTTAAGTACCAACATCTCAATATCCATGTCAGTTCTTCCTGATTTTTCCTTCTTAATTTCTCTCCACCCTTACCAATGTCTCCTCCCCATCCTCTTCTTCTCATTCTTCCCTCTCCCTCAAATTAAATCTGTGCAGTCCGGCTTTTCACCCCCCCTCCCCTTTTTTTCTTCATTCTCACTGTTGTCTTCTCCCCCTTCTCCCCAATTTTGCTTCAGATTCCCATTATTTTCTTAGTGCAGCCCCGCCCCTTTACCAACATATGGCTACTTTTTCTTATGCTTTTTATTCTTCTGTTTTGTTATAATGTTGAAAATAATTGTTGTTGGTTCAATTGTGATATATGAATCTGTAATTTTTGTTGTATCTTCTGATATCATTCTATGTTGGATTTATTTATTATTGAATTGATCTCCAGCAGTCATTGCTTTATGATTTGAATTGTCAATTTGCTTTGTTTCATTGCAAACATGGACATGAACGTGTTTACATTAATTTCTGAATATAAATAGGTCGTGTTTGTTGTAGTAGATGGTTTCTTTTTCTATTTTTATGAATGTGTTTTATGGATGATTGCATGCCTTTCAAGTAAATGAAATACAAACTCCACAATTCATTTTCTATAATAGGATGACATCAAAAATATATACATATATATGTGTAAAACAATCGCCGTGACCGGTGCCATGTTTGTGTCCTAAATTTTAGAAAATCGTCGTGTCCCGTGTCTGTGTCCGTGCTTCCTAGCTTCACATCTAGAGGCATGTTCTTACTTCTTAGAACTGGTTTATAAAAGCCCCATGATTGAGATTTTTAGGTCATGTTGTTGAAGTCCACTGTGATGGCTGTGGTTGACTTGTGGTGTTTGAAGAACAACAGACTGGTGATGGTGCTTTGCAATTATAGTTGATCGGGATTATCTACTGTCTCTCATTTCCTTTAGCATTTTATAAAAAAGTAAGGATAGCTCTGTATCATTGCCTAAAAGTGCAAGCCTCTATCCGATGTTTGGGGTTTGTGTGAATTTTTTTTGTTCTACCAATTACTATTTTAATATGAAGAGTTAGCATATAATGTTAACAAGTAGGTATTTTCTTGGTCTATCCTGTTTGCAAAGTTCTTCATCTTGAAGAGATGAACATTTTCTTATTCGTCTAGGGTTTAAGGCCGGAGCAGGACAGGTGAACCGGGCTTATGAACAACTATACTGTCTCACAATACTTGCGTCCACCTACTTGAGTTAGTACTGAGGACATGTTAACACGACCGTGCCAGAAGTTCTTTTCAAGGTCAAGTCATAGTGGGGCTTAAAAACCTTTAGTTTAGAAATGGAAGGGGAGAGAGATAGAAGACACATACTAGACAACTCAATTAAGTCAATATGATCAATCAAGAGAAAGCTTCAAGACTTCCCATTTACAAGGCTTTGTGTGCATATATCTTACACGAAACCCAATTGGGAAACAAACTCCCACCAAATAAAAAAGGGGAGAAGGAAATCATACATCTAAAAACCATTCAAGAATTTGTAAGTCGCAAGGACTTGTGTACATAGTTCTTACATGAACTCAAATAAGGAAATAAAGACCTACCAAATCTTAAGAGGAAAACAAATCTTTTTTTTTTTTTGAAAAAATAGATCAAGAAATTGTAGCTAAAATAACATAAGCCAAATATTTGCAACAGTTACACAGACTACTTGGATCTATTTGGCACTAACTGAGCTTGTGATTCGGTGGGCAGTAGCTCCTAACTTTAAAAGATAAGCATCTCGTGAGTATGGTGGTGGCTTCAGGACAACCTTCTACTTAGAAGCTGAAGCATGTCATAACATTGGTCATAAGGAGATTGCCGTGGAAAATATGTACATGCAGTAGTATGTGATTGAAGATCATTCAATTTTACAAGCAATTCAACCTTTTCTTGACAAAGCAAATTATGATTTGTCTCAAGAGTAAGCAATTTTGTATTGCAATCATTAAAAGATGATTTCAAGGAAGAATTTTCAGAAATAATACTTTCCTTTTCAGAAGCAAGACCATCTAATTGTGCATACAAATCCTCATTAGTTTTAGTAACTCTTTTTAGTTTCCTTTTACAATCAATATATTTATCATGTAATTCCTCAATGCTAGCAACTAAATCTTCTTTAGATAAATTAAAAAGGCTTACCTCTTCTTCTTCATTTGTTGTAAGCAATAAGGCACTCGACTTCTTTTTCTCCATCTTCATTATCATCACTTGAATCATCCTATGCAGCTTTGTAGGCTTTTTCTTTCTTCTTGTGAGATGATTTCTTTCCCTTCTTAAGTTTGGGACAATCACCTTTTAAGTGTCCCTTTTTACCATATTCAAAGCACCTAGAAGAACAAACACGAGAAGTTTTGTTAGTTTTAAAAATTCTATACTACTTATCGTTTACAATGAGAGTTTCTTCTTCACTATCATCTTCACTTGTGTCATGACTAATCTTGGTTGATGCTTTGAATGCAATGTCCTTTCTTTTCTCCTTCTTGTGTTCAGCCGCCAATCTTTCTTCTTCCTCCAAGGTTGCCTCATGTGCTTCTAAGTTGCCAATGAGTTGCTCCATCCTTAGTTGAGTGAGGTCATTGGCTTCTTCAATTGCAGTCATTTTTGGTTTGTACTTTGGAGGCAAACACCTAAGGATTTTAGACACTTGATCCTCTTCACTAATTACTTTACCTAAAACATTCAAACCATTAACAATAGAAGAAAACTTTGCATACATTTCACTAATAGACTCATTTGGTTCCATACGAAACTGTTCAAACTTTTGTTTAAGCATACCAATTTTGGAATTCTTCACTTGAACAGTTCCTTCATAAGTAATAGAGAGTCTATGCCATATTTCATATGCAGTTTCACAATTTGATATTCTATTAAACTCACCTACGGAAATTGAACAATAAATGATACTTACAACTTTTGCATTCAATTGGGCTAGCTTTACCGTATTAGCATCCCATGTAGCATACTCCGTTTGAGGAAGAGTGTAAGCATTTGAAACCATTCTCCATAGATCCCAGTTTATCCCTTGAAAGTAGAATTGCATCCTCCTCTTCCAATAGGTGTAGTTGGTACCATCAAATGGTGGAGGCCGAGCCACAAGTGTTCCTTCCAGGTTGAGGTTGTTTAGTATCCCATCACCCATTTTCTTCAAACTTGTTAGAGTTCCTTGAAGCCTGCTTTGATACCAATTGAAAAATACTAGAGGGGGGGTGAATAGGGTTTTATGATGATTTTAAAATAATTCAACGAAGCAACCACAAAAATATTGGAGAAGTAGACACGACGTTTAGAGTGGTTCCACCCTTAGCAAACACTAAGGGAGTCAGTCCACTACCCGGTTGTTCCCAACCGGAATTTTGAAAGTATTTTAATTTTATTACCTCACAAGGATGTTACATAAAATTACAAACACCTTCACCACCCTTTGGACAACCTTCACCCCGAAGTCGTCTCACCAACCTTGAAGCAGCCTTCACTTGAAGTAACTTCAAGCTCCCCCTTGAAGTAGC
The DNA here is from genome assembly GCA_963693085.1 of Alisma plantago-aquatica. Taxonomy (NCBI): domain Eukaryota; kingdom Viridiplantae; phylum Streptophyta; class Magnoliopsida; order Alismatales; family Alismataceae; genus Alisma; species Alisma plantago-aquatica. The sequence goes on along the minus strand of OY856409.1, from coordinate 1,698,768,063 downwards.
CTTCCTCCTTGAAGTAGCTTCCCGTTGACACCTTCTAGAAGTAGTCCAAAGTCCGCCGAGCTACCTTCACCTGAAGAAGCTCCAACAACCTCCTTTCTGCAGCCTCCAACCTAGGAGTAGCAAAGGAGAACAAAATACAATAAAAGGAACAAGATTGGAAGAAAGAACAATGTTACCAATTTAGTACAACGTTTTGATCCTATATCAAGCGTATTGGTCTCCTATCCACTATGGATGAACGTGGTAGTGTGGTGGCTAGGAGATACTAAGCTATAGGATGCTAATGTAGAACAGATTGCAAGTGTAGCTCAAGCTTGTTGCTCACAAAGAATGATTCTCAAGTGTAATTGTATGCACAAGTGATGCTTTAGGGTGTCCTATAACTTGTCCTAGTTATAGGAGTGGTTTGCTAATGCTTGGGGACATTCTAGACACCTTCTAGGGTGTTCTTAGTGCTCAACTAGCCGTTATGTGTCCACTAATTGCATTTGTAACGGCTAGTTGATTAATTCTGAAAAGTGCAGACAGAACCTTTCTCGGTCGAGAAGTTTGTCGATCGAGAGTCTCTCGGTCGAGGAATTTATCGACCGAGGGTAAGTCTGGAGTAAGTGTATTGCAACGTTCAACTCAACTCCCAACTATTTTTTCTAACTCAGTGTAACGGCTAGGAGGGTCTATTCTCGGTCGAGGACTTTGTCGACCGAGAGTGTCTCGGTCGAAGTTTTTGTTGACCGAGAATATCCCTGATTCAATGTATTCATTTACTAAGTGTGTGTATCAATGTGCAATTGTGACACTAACTTAGGAGATGACCTATCTAAGTGTTGTGTGCGGATAGGGAAGATCTAAACGCTTGATTTACATGATATCTAAGTACTTGTACATTATATACTTGTACAAGTTTTTACATTTGATTACAATAATGAAAATAAAGCAATTTTAGCAAATTGATCTTCCAAGTCTTTGCTATCCACCACCTTATATGCTTGTCCCTGAAACACTCAAATAGCAAGTTAAAACCACAAGAAAGAAATGTTTGTCATCATCAAAACAAAGGAATTATAATAATGTCCAATTTAGCCAACACATAATACAAATGAGTATTATACACTTATAAAGTATTGTAAATGACGTGTATGAGCAACACTCAATTTCATAAAACCAACCTTACATAATGTACATGTCTTCGGAGCAATATGTCTACCATATCAACTCAATATTGTATCTAGAATCAGTGTGTAACTTGACATACAACTGATATGAGTTAGTAAGTTACCATGCTATTCCTTTTTTGTAAAATGGATATTGTTGCATAAGTGTGTGTATTTATGTTCATTAATTGTGCTAGTAAAATTCCAAATCTTAATTCTTACATTTTTTCATCGAAACCCTTCACTAAATTCCCCAAAAAGCATGACACAATCCTTACATCCCACATGGTGGACACCCCCACATACCCATTATAAAATTTTATTGCATAAAATGATACATTTAGTTGTAGAGATCATACATGTAAAATTAAATGATTTAATTCGTTCTATTCTGGTGTTGAAACGGCAAGGATTGCATCTATTGAAATTTCTGTCGGTATTATACTGATAAATACCTATTTGCATGCTGTCAAAACGATATCACTATTAGATACCTCATTCCTTGCATGGCACCTCCATCTAGATATAATGCCAAATCATGACAACATAGCAACCTTTTTGCTGCTATTGGGGATTACTAGTCCCTACTTTGCCTTGATGGAAATCTGAAAGGATTTTCCCATCAGTTTGCTATACTTTGGGGTTTCCTTTTGCTGTTGAGCAGCCCGACACAAGGTGTCTATATATGACGTAGAGTGTTTGTAGTGTGCTGCTTGTTTGCAGGCCACACCACAAACAGCTGTTGCAGGACACAACATGCCAGTGATTGTCACAAAGTGTTCTATGATGCTCGGCGTGTGGACCAGATCACATGCATGGTAACTGCTCTGCCCTACTATGTGCTCCTGTCTACTGACAGAGTGTGGAGTCATTGACACAATGTGTCACTTGTTAGCTGACATGACATGTTTCTTATAAACACGGCGTGTCTCCTACAGTTTTTGACTTTGGTTATCAAGCACAATGTGTCATCTGCTATCTTTAATCATAAGGCATGTGGCTTCACTGACACGGGATGTCTACTTGCATTCACTACAGTTTGGCTTGCAGCTTCATCTTATACTATGTAAAGTGCTTCATTACATGGTGTGTCCCTATTTTATCCTAATCAAGAACATTTATTTTCTGTATCGAACATATATATATATATATATATAGAGAGAGAGAGAGTCAGGCTAGAATACACTCGAGTGTATCCGGAGCGGAATACACTCAAGTAGTTTTCCATGATGCAATATTTTTTTTGAAAATCTAATCCGTTGATCTTCTTAAACATCTCGTGAACAACTCATACGCAAAATTTGAGCAAATTTGGATATGTATAGCTCATGCTATGAAGACCGCAAAAATTATGCATTTCAAATTAGTTTCGCGCGTCGATTTTGTTGCCCTTGGATGAGTGACTATTGCTAGAATGTAAAGCATTGATCTTCACCGTCATACTATAACTAGGCTACATACAAATTTTGAGCCCATTTGGATGAGTGTAAGTCACTCATCCAAGGACAACAAAATCGACGCACGAAACTAATTTGAAATGCATAATTTTTGCGGTCTTTATAACATGACCTATAAATGTCCAAATGTGCTCAAATTTTGCATATGAGCTATTCACAAGATGTTTAAGAAGATCAACGGATTAGATTTTTGAAAACAATATTGCATCTTGAAAAACTACTTGTGTATTCTGCTCCGAATACACTTGAGTGTATTCTAGCCTGACTCTCTCTCTCTCTATATATATAGAGTCAGGCTAGAATACACTCGAGTGTACAGATCGCACGAATATACTCAAGTGTGTTTGCATATCAAGACTATTTTTTGCAAAATGTAAACCATTGTTCTTCACCGTCATACTATATTTAGGCTACATGCAAATTTTAACCCATTTGGATGAGTGTAAGTCACTCATCTGAGGGCAACAAAATCGACGCACAAAACTAATTTGAAATGCATAATTTTTGCGGTCTTTATAACATGACCTATAAATGTCCAAATGGGCTCAAATTTTGCATATGAGCTATTCACATGATGTTTAAGAAGATCGACGGATTAGGTTTTTCAAAAAAATATTGCATCATGGAAAACTACTTGAGTGTATTCTGCTCCGGATACACTCGAGTGTATTCTATAGGTGAAGATCAATGGTTTACATTTTGCAAAAAATAGTCTTGATGTGCAAACATACTCGAGTATATTTGTGCGATCTGTACACTCGAGTGTATTCGTGCGATCTGTACACTTGAGTGTATTCTAGCCTAACTCTCTCTCTCTCTCTCTCTCTATATATATATATATATATATAGAGTCAGGCTAGAATACACTCGAGTGTACGGATCGCACGGATACACTCAAGTGTGTTTACATATCAAGACTATTTTTTGCAAAATGTAAACCATTGATCTTCACCGTCATACTATAACTATGCTACATATAAATTTTGAGCCCATTTGGATGAGTGTAAGTCACTCATCTAAGGGCAACAAAATCGACGCGCGAAACTAATTTGAAATGCATAATTTTTGCGGTCTTCATAACATGAGCTATACATATCCAAATGTGCTCAAATTTTGCGTATGAGTTGTTCACGAGATGTTTAAGAGGATCAACGGATTAGATTTTCAAAAAAAATATTGCATCATGAAAAACTACTTGAGTGTATTCCGCTCCGGATACACTCGAGTGTATTCTAGCCTGCCTCTATATATATATATATATATATATATATATATATATATATATATGGTTTTTCCTTTTGCCCCCTCCCAATGCTACATACAAACAACCTTACATTCCTCCATAGTTTAAAATGTCAAGTTGCTATATGTTAAAATGGAAGCTTAATGCTAACTAAACAGTCTAAACTAAGCCTTCAAAAATATTAATAAAATATATTAAACTATGTGATATGATGCATACTTGTTTGAAGCTAGTTGGACTATGTCAAGGCCATCAAGCCATGGTTTTCAAGGTGGCTAGTAGGTCACTGCTCCTGCTTGGGCGACCGGTCGACTAGTTGGTCGCCTAGTCATAGTATAATATATACATAATATTAACTTTGTACATATAGTTATATGCAATAATTATATAGATCCACTAATGTAAGCATGTATCCAAACATATATTAATCAAGATTTGATAGATAATGTCATTAAACACCTCAAACAGTTTTCAATGAAGACAAATTAATTATTCAAAATTCAGCAAGTATAATTAGATAGAGAAGAGTGATATATAATTGTTAAATTCAGACTTAGTGCTTGTTGATTTGCTGTAACTAAAATAGAAATTATATACTAAGCTAGTGTAGTGTGAATGAAATTGATATTCAAATCAAATAATGGTGAAATACAAACATAAGCATTCAGGATAGGGAGTGGGGGAATTAGAATTGCAAAAAAAAGAATAAAAAAGCAAAAAAAATTATTGTTACTGGGCCCAAGCTTGATTGCCTGACTAAGCGGCCGCCCAAGCTTGGCTTGGGCCGACCAGTCGGGCTAGTCATCCAACTAGTCGACTAGCTGGCCTGGGCGGATGCCAAGCCGAGGCCCAAATATGGGTGGCAGGCTAGTTAGACCCCTGCTCTAGCGACCAATCGACTAGTCAGTCGACTCAACAACTATGGTCAATGCATAATTAATATTTCGTTCTTATATTAATGTTAATGGTTGCGAAAGATATTTATTTTAGCAAGTTTATCATGTGAGATGGATTATTAAATATGATGAAAATGGTCGGAATGTCCATGAAAAATCTAATAAGCAAAGAAATAAAATTTCAAGTGATAGTTTGAAATCAAACTAAACTGAACCAACCCATGTATAAACAATTGGTTTGGTTTAGGACTGTTCATAGGTTTGGTTTAGTTTGATAATTTTACAAACCAATAAGTACGGTTTGGTTTATAGTTTTAGTGGTAAATTAGACAAAATTGGAACTATGTCCACTCCTAACATTGACAAGTAGGTGAGGCATGACTAGATGAAGTAGGTGAAGCATGACTAGATGAAGTATCACGTTCGGGATGGACGTCGTTACTCAACCATGCTCTTGGACCATGCCTCGACATCAATGTTGGTTGCGTGATTGCTTCCCGCTTTAGGTCTCGGAGCAAGGAGCACTTGCCCTAGAAACTGGAGTGTCAATGCTACTTTGGCAAAGGCTCTCCTCATGGTATGACCAATGATGTTGAAGTCACGCTGCTTGAAGTAACTGTCGCATCGTCACCCGTGATTGAAGCTGTAGTGATGTCGCCGATTATGGCGAGCTCTTGGATGTCGACCGCCACAGATTTTATGACACCTCACATTGTTAGCGTTATGGGGAAGCTCTAGCGGCATAAAGTGCGAGGGATGCCTGAATGTTGACCTTATGGAGATGGCAATCAGTTGTGGGCTTCAGTCGTGATGGAAGCTACAATGACGTCAATTATAACGAGTTCTTAGATGTCGACTGACAAGCTCCTTGAAATAGCTGTTGCATTGTCAGCTGTGATGGAAGCTACAATGACATCGATTATAACGAGCTCTTGGATGTTGACTGACACAAATTTATGGCATCTCACGTTGCTAGCATTATGTGGAAGCTCTAGCGACATCAAGTGCAAAGGATGCCTGGATGTTGACCTTCCATAGATGACATCAGTTGAGGGCTTCATGTACATTCTGCCTTGGGTGGGGATGATCATTGCAAGCAGGCTGCTAGGAGAGAAGGATGTGGAGGTGGTGTAAAAGGCAAAATAAGTTGTAGGATTGGCGTTGGCCTCAACCATCTTTGAACAGAGTAAACCTTGTGAAAGTCCATGGAGCTTCTGGTAGATGAGAAGTGCGTGGAATTTGAAGACCAGTATGAGTATGGATGGACAACATGTTAAATCATTGTTATCATTTGGTTACTTCCATGTTTATCCAATTGTATATATATACGGATTGACAAACATATATATATATATATATTAATATGTATGTATATCTGTGTATAGAGAAATGACATACAAACATATATATTAGTATGTATGTATATTTGTGTAGAAAAATGACATATCTATGTATGTCTACATACAATTATATGTACATGTATCTATATATTTGTGTGTATCACCTATAGAAAGTATAACTATATTCCCTTGATTGTATACGACAGATTACATGGGTATTTATACAGTAATTTACCTAGTTGTAGATAACAAAGTTTGTTACAACCCCACATACACGATAACAGAGTTTGTTAAGATTAATAAGAGTTGTTACAAGTGAACGTGACTTGAGGAGGACTCAGTCCACCGTTCCACATGTCCCATGACTGTGTTCGTCAATAAGCCCCCTTAAACACAATGATGCTAGTGGAAGGAGATCGAGTTTGGTTGTAAGTTGTTGGAGTGCCCAATAAGACAGTGGCTTCATAAATAAGTCATCCACTTGGTATTCCACTGCTACGTGTTGAGTGATAAGGCTTGCTTGTGCCATCTTTTCTCGTTCATAGGAAAGTCAATTTCAATATGCTTTGTACGGGCATGCACTCAGGTTGTCACACAACAAATTTAGTGGTTGCTTTAGATATATGCCGAGTTCCTTCAGTAGAGTGCACAACCAAGATATCTTAGTCGTTGTTACAATCAATGATCGGTATTCCGCTTCTGTACTTGAATGTGTGACTATATGTTGTTTCTTTGAGGACCACATGCTATAGTTGACACCAAGAAATGTACAAAACCCGGTAGTGCTCTGTCTTGTGGCAGGACCAAAGAACATCTAAGGAGGCAATGAGTTGGTAGAAGACTGTTGATATACATGAGAGCCATGCTAATTGTACCAACGAAGGCCGTGCAAGATACGTTTCGGAAACTGGAAATGTGTGTTTGAGGGATTGTGCATTCAACAAATATAGTTAACTGAAAATGTAATATCAGGATGGGTGATGGTCAAGTATTGTAGGGCTCCTGCCAAACTACAACATAGGGATGGATCATGGAAGAGTGGCTATGGAAGACAGAGTTAGATTCTGGGGATGGTAGTTTGGTTGGCATAAGAGTGGCTATGGGTTTGGTAGTATCATGTTGGCACGTTGAAGGAGTTGAAGTGCATATTTACATTGTGATAGAAAAAGACCATAGCGGGTGTAGTGTACCTCTACGCCTAAGAAGTAATCAAGATTGCCAATGTCTTTAATTGAGTATTTGTCTGCTAGGAAGGTGATGAATGTGTTGATCAGAGGAAGAGAACTACCGGTAATAATGATATCATCCATATATAAGAGGAGGAAGATGGAATGTGATCCATGGTGCCAAATGAAGTACGATGGGTTTGCCTCATTGCATTAAAGTTGGCAGAATGAGGTAGGAGCTGACTTGATTGTACCAAACATGTGATGCTTGGCAGAATCCGTACAATACCTTACGGAGTTTCCAGGTGTGTGCCTGTCGTTGTTGATCAATGAAGCCGATTGATGATTGGCCCTACAGAAATGCATTGTTCACGTCAAGTTCACAAAAAAGCCAACCCCACATTGTGGCTACTGTCAGCACAAGACGAATAGCGCCACTATGTGTTATCGGGGAAAAGGTTTCTTAGAAATCGATTCTAGGAACTTGATGAAAACCTTTTGCCACGAAACGAGCCGTGCCGATTAATTGAGCCATCTGAGTAGAGTTTTAATTCCCAAACCCATTTTGCACCTAGAATGCGTTGACCTGTACGACGTGATACCAAGGTGAAAGTGCCTTGTTGTATTAAAACATCGACTTTGTTATAAAGTAAAAGAAAGCCATGCAATATATTTGATAAGAGGAACCCCCACCTATATATAGAAGGGGGAAGCATACAAACTTAAGATTAAACCCTAGTGGGCCAAGACACGCTTGGGCTCATATACTAAAGAGACTCAAATAACTTAATTAACTAAATTAACCAAACTCTCTAATACTCTCCCTCAAGCTGAAGCTTGGGAGAATCCCAAGTCAGCTTGCAAACAGAGAGATAGACTATACTAAGAAGCGAAAACAAAGATAAGCAAATCCCATACACAATTATTTCTCCACCTCAAGATTACAATAAAGCACTAATCACTCAAATACCCCCTTCAAGTAGATAACACAGAAGGTATGCAAGCATGTCTGAAGTCTAAAACATGTTGCATGTGCAGGCGTCACGAAGGGGCAGCGATGGGTGGTAAAAGAGTAACAATATGACATGGGAAAGAGAGGGCAACAAGCGGAGCAGTAGGGAGGAAAAACAAGGAAGTTGCCAGGGAGATGGGGATGTGGTATGACATAGCAATTGGATGGGTCAACCTCGATTCCTTCTGGTTCGCAACGACATATTGGGATGCATTCCGAGCAGAATAGGTGCACACAACTGCGTGTGCCGAGGAACACCCCCATGCATATCTCGTAGTAGAATTTGGTCAAAGATGACGGTGATAACGAAGAGGAAGTCAAACCATTTTTCATTTGCCTATCCGGTCCTTTCCTTCATGTGTCGTGTGGGCTGAGGAGCGCAAAGGCACCCGAAGGGCAGTTGACACATGTCAGAGGACAACTGTAGAGCAGCCACTGTCGATAGTTAGGGAGGGCGCACATGATGAAGCAATCGAGGCAGAGAGATTGTTTGTTAACGGAATGTCTCAGAGGGTGTCCGAGGTTTGTGAAAATAGGATTGATGGCATACTGACATTAGAAAGAGGCTAAGCAGGTGAAGGTGGCGGCTGGAATAATGTGAGGAGGAGGTGCCAACAATGCGGACGGCTATGTATTTGCACAAAGAGATACCTAGAAGCCGACCAAGCCAAAAAGGACTGCTGCCCGCAGATGGGGGATTTTTTTTACATCTGGGGTGGGATTAGTGATACCATGTTGTAAAGTAAAAGAAGGCTATGTGATATATTTGATAAGAGGAATCCCCTCCTATATATAGAAGGGGGAAGCATACCGACTTTGGACTAAACCCTAATGGGTCAAGACACACTTGGGCCCATATACAAATAGACTCAAATAACTGAATTAACTATTAACTATACTCTCCAATAGAGCTCCTGTCGCATGGCTTCCCGTTACTTCAGGCTCTTGTAAGGTCTGCCAAACAGAATGACGTTCCTCTACAAGAGAAACCACATGCATATATTCTCGATTTGGTTTAAAAATCCCACTCTGCTATCTGGTGATCATGCGCCACTCTGGACGTAGTGCTACAGGTGTTGGGCTGGGGGCAATGTTAATTGCAGGTGGAGTGGAGGAGTTAGTGGAAATGGGCGTTGGGTGTGAAGGGTGTTTAGCAAGTATAGGAGAGTTAGCAGAGGCTTTTATTGGAATGATAATCTTAGTATTTACTGCTGGTTTGGCACTTGTGTGTTCAAAATTTGATGGGCATGGTGGATGGAGTCTGTGTTTGTTGCTGTAACTGAGTGGGGGGGTGAGGTGTTATGTGTAATGCTATACATATTTTGAGGATCTGCATTGCGATGCGAGATGATGGGCTTACTGGGTGGTAGGGGCATGGAACTTGCCATTGAGCGTAGGTGATTGAACCATTGTTATTTGAAATTTTGAAGGTGGTGGTTGTTGTTGGCTGCATGATGGTTGTAGGGGAAATACAATTTCATTTAACACCAAGTGCCTTGAAATAAATATGCGCCCTGTGGCTGGGTACAAGCAACAATACCCTTTGCGACAATCATTGTTTCCAATGAAAATACAAGTGACTTGGGCCTACTGAATTTTCGGGTTGTAGAATCCCACAGGTACAGGTAACAACGACAATCAAAGGTAGGTCCTTAAGGTAGAATAGTAGGGGTGCTTTCCATACAAGGCGTTGAATGGGATAAACCACTGCAAGGAAGACGATTCAGTAAAAATACAATAGTGGTGAAAGCTTCAAGCCAGTAAGATTGTGGAACCCTACTATGAAGGCAAGACCATGTTCATGGATGACGCAATGATGATGTTCTACGAGGCCATTTTGTTTGGTAGTGTGGGGACAAGACAATTGCAGTTGTATCCCTTGTTGAGCTAGATGACCATGAAAGCTGTGACCAGCGAATTCCCCACCACCATCACATTGGAAGGTTTTAATATTGGTCTGAAATTGATGAGTCACATATTTGTCACAAACAAAATTGAGAGAAGAAATCATATCTGACTTTTAACGGGATAATCCAGGCATAATGAGTGCAATCATCAACAAAGCAAGCATAATATTTAAAATGGTGAATAGATGTCATGGGAGCAGGTACCCATAAGTCACATTGAATTTATTAAAAGGAAAAGCAGTTTGAGATGATAAAGAACCAAATCGCAAACGATGGTTTTTGTGACTTGGCAACTTTCACATAGGGATGGATTGACGCTACCATTTATTGACTTCAAAAGACCTTGTTGATGAAATTGTTAAATGTAGGAAGCTTGTTGATGCCCAAGGCTTTGGTGCCACATATCTTTGGACGCACGGATGCTGGCAATAAATGCTGGAGTAGGTGCAGTACTATGGAAGTACAAGTCACCTGAGCGGCGCCCCCTCTCGATTTCCTGTTGGTTAGGAAGATGCTTAGGGCTAGTTTGGTTGGGTGCAGTAGGGTGCAGTTGTGTGAGTTCGCAATGTAAAAATGTACATTAAACACGCACTTTGTCATCCGGCTACACCCTACCAAACAGGCTATTAGGGGAGAACCCATCACCAAATTCAAATGAATACAATGAAGCTTGTGTAAGTTTGTTAATGGCCAATATATTTTTTCGGTTAGTTTTGAAACAACCAACACATTATGTAGTGGAATAGTAGATGAGGGAGAAATGGGTAAACGTACATTGCCAACATGGGTAATAGGTAAATGTGCACAATTACCCACAACAACTGTATCACGACCAGTATAAGGGAAAACAGATGAGAGCAAACCTGAATCTGGAGTCACCCGTTCCCGTGTCGGCGAGCCAGACAGTCATTGATTTCGATGCTTGTCATTGATCTGTAATTCATGGAGTCACGGATGCGCGTCTTGCGCTTGAACAACATGGTTGAATCTCATATGCAACTCAAACCTGTGTGTGATCGTTCCACACATTTTCAGGTAATGGAGTGATTGTCCTCACATTGCTATTATGAAGTACAGTGCTGCTGCGATTGTGAGCGTGGGATCCTTTGTGTTGCTGAAATCCACGGCTTCTGGACTCTGGAGTTGAATCTACCACCACACCCTCCTCGATTTACATGGTTGTGGTTGGTGTGTTGTCGTGGGCTGTTGTGATTGAAAAAATGGGAACCACGGTGGGTAGCTTAGTTGGCAATCTGATTGATTGTAATGGAGTTCCGATTATCAAAACTGACAAGTTGTGGAACAAGGGAGTCATAGCGGGCACTGATGGTTTCAACATTGACGTAGTGAACAACATATACTTCCCAAGACCATTCAGAAGATTAAAGACCTTCTCACTATCCTTTAATGGTTTGTCCATTAGGGCAAGGTCTTCACATATGCTCTTGAAGCTAGTGAGATACTCAATGGATGGATGTAGCAGAGTCGTTGCGAACATCACAAAGACGTTGTAGGAGAAGGTAGTGTCGCTCTGTGGATGCTTGCGCATGCACAAATTTTAGAGCCTCCACACAGCTTGAGAAGTCGTCAGTCCGACAGCCTGAGTTAGGCTCTCAGGGGAGATTTAGCTAAGTATCCATCCTCAGATCAAAAGGCCGCTGCAGCGGCAGGCAAGAAAAGCTGGGTTGGTGTCAGCTTGCAGCATAGGTGGTGCCATTGATAAATCCACCGAGATCTTTTTTTTTTGATAGAGATCTTGGCTCTCTATCAAGGCAAGCATTTGCGTATGTCACAGTATATAATTTGCCTGGTTGAGTTTTAGAGACAGTTTTGTATGTTGATAGTGGTAGGGTAGGCTTACACTAGGAAGCACAAACACTTCTGCCGGGCATCCGTGGCCGTCCTGGACATGTGTCGGACATGGACGCGGTGGACAAGGCTTAAAGTGTCCTTTTTTTTAAAAAAGCATGGACAGGACGTGGACACACTGTGGACACGGCAAGCCCAAACTAATTTCCTATATAAAAGAAATATAAAATATATACTCCTCTCTCCTTCCTCTTTTTCCAGCACAATACCATTATGTCTCCTCCCCATCCCCATCTTTCTCCAAAATGTAATTATATATTTATCTATTATACATCATACTTGTAGATATAATTCATCATTCTTGCAAAAAATATTCTAGGAATTCGACATACAAATTCATTGTAATTCATCATTCTTCATCCAGACTTGATTTCATATTGCAAATGTTCTTCATTGATCATTTATATTCTCATGATGGAAACATACTAGTGGTTTCTTACAAAGTCTGCTTTCATATTGTAAGTAAATTTTGGGTCTGATTTTATATCCCTTCTAATTTATTTCTTTAAATCTCATGTTATCACTTACTTTACAGATTTGGATACATTGATATTATATGTATTAACTCCCATGTTATGTGTATGTATATGTATATTTGTGTACATGTGTATGTTTATGTATATATGTGTATATGTGTACTTATACACATGTATTTATGTATACGTATATATTTACATGTATATATATGCATATGTGTGTATGCCTTGTCCAACGCCGTGTCCGTGTCCTATATTTTTGAAAATCGCTGTGTCCCATGTCCGTGCCCGTGTCTATGCTGTGTTCCGTGTCCGTGTCCGTGCTTCCTAGTCGCTTACATGGTGTCCTGCGACGTGGCGTTGGACTTGTTGCTGGAGCTTGACATTTCCAGTGGGTATGGCGGGAGGAAGATGGGTAGATCAGGCGCTCATACTTTAATAATAGGGTCTGGTACCATATAGAAAACATAACTATATTCTCTTGATTGTATAGGACAGATTACATGGGTATTTATACAGTAGTTTACCCAGCTGAAGATAACAGAGTTTGTTACAGCAGTATATACACGATAATAGAGTATATTATGATAAATAAGAGTTGTTACAAGTGAACATGGCTTGAGGACTCAGTCCACCGTTCCACACATCCCATGACTGTGTTTGTCGGTATCACCTACCTGTTTGACTAGTTACATGTGCTCATTGGTTGAATACTAACAACCTTGCCTCCACCCTTCTTTCTATCTCTTCGAGGGTAGGTGTAACAGGGACATTGGTAGCTATGCAATAGCAACAGTGCAGTGTGCGGTGGCAGACGGTTCTGCCCACTTGGCATCCCCAGCTGTGCTTTCATCTCTTCCGTTCTTCCTCCAGCTCTTAACTTTGCAAGCCAGTGGCTGCACCTGCATTCTGATGAAACCTCCAACTATTATCAAGCCTCTTCATCTCCAGTCTCCAAGTCCCCAACTCTCTCATCCGTAGTTATCAAGGCTCCTGCCTAGGCCACCTAGGCTCTTGGTGGGCCACCTCAAATTGGATGCCTAGGTTTTCAAATGACAAGGTGGATGCCTAAGGCCTTTTAGGCCCAAATTAAGACACTTAAAGATCAAATCAGCACGGATCAGGTCTGTTGGTCAAATTAGATCAAGTTTAGTTATTTTTTGGAAGAAATAAGTTTGATTTAGTCCAAATCAGATCTAATTTTGGGGTCTCTTCGCTGGACACACACTCCGCACGAGAATACTGCTAACCTACACAAGAAGGAATCCCGCACTGTCCACCGAAGAGACCCGAACACTCGGAGTTCCCAAAGAAACGAGCCCCATCAATGAACCAGCCACCATCAACCAGAGACCAGCCTCCAATCACAAACCCAAAGAGCAACATCCAGTTTCCATGAAAAAAAACCCGCCATGGGCCCAAAGACTGCCTCTTGTGCTTCGATCTCCTCTGCCAACCCAAAAGGCACCTGCAAAGGAGCACCCACCTTTGCTGAGGACCCGCCATTAAGAGGACAACACAAGCCAAATACCGCACTGCCCCATCATCATCCACCCACAGGGCATGAGGCAAGCAGCCCTGCAACAGGAGACAATCCAACCACACAAGCCAGAACATCACCAGAGTTAACGCAGGCAGTCACCAATACCGAAGGCCCAGTGACTGTGTCTCTATGTCAAGCTACCTCGACTTCCATCCAGCACACATTCGTAGTATTTCTCCCATTAAAACCAGTAAAAGAAAGTAGCTGTACCGTCATCGTCCGATTGCCTCCAGTCCTCCCTCAATCTTCCCCTGCTTATCTCGGTGTGCCTCCTGCCACCCCCTGCAACGAGCTTTGCAATCTGCCACTACACAGCTCCGGCTCTGGTTTCTCGGAGGTGGGCGGTAGGACACTTGAAGCCAACAAACTGAAGATGCTTTAACTGAAGGGTTTGCATTGTTTTATGCATCTTTGCTGCTTATGATGAAAATGATAGTGTGAGCAACTATGATTATTGGGCACTACTATGGCCTCGTCTAGAGTCGACAATTTAAAATTTACATTCTCAGTAAAAGAAGTTATATTTATATGTTTCATCTGGTTTTCGGTGGATGGTTATTTAATATATCTAAAGCTTATGGGTTGGAATTTTTCTTATTATTGTGCCCTTGTGAAAGAGACATCTGATGCTTGTATATCTCCGTCCTTTTCTCATGGTTTATTTATTTCTGTGATGGTTCTACAAATCTGCAGATAATTTTCCTAATTTATCTTCTTTTCCTCAGGGATTTGGACGAAAAATTGCAGAATGAATTTTATGAGTACCTAGGGAAGAGGGGAATTGATAGTTCCATGTTTGAGTTCTTGCAAGAATACATGGTTAAGAAGGATGACCGGGAGTATTTAACATGGCTAACGAATATGAAGAGTTTCATCTCAGAGTAAAGGGTTATTTAAATGTAATCCACTTTTTTCGTCAGGATTCAATATTTGGAGTTTTGTTTGGTGTAAACTAAACAAATTTTATCCAGAAGTCCATTATTGATTTACCACAGTGAGTTACCTTATAAAACCTGCAATGTAATTCTGAAGCTTTTTCTAGTGAAATCTGCATCGCAATCCTCAGCTGGTTGGCAGAAAACAGGAAAATGACGGTTTGTGTAACAGATTTTATGTTCTATTTTTTTGTTTGCCGCCAATGTACGTGTCAATCAATAGGCAAAGCTTATATGTGGCGATTTCGTATCTTGTACGTGGAGTTGTGTTTAAAAGCAAACTCCTTGCCTAACCACTCCTTTGATATAACACGAGAGTGCTTTGGGCTCGTTCTTGCCATGCTTTTTTTGGCATCTTGCCGGGGTTTTATTTCAGGGATCCTGCATCCGAACTCTGGTTTTACTTTGGGTCTTGTTTGTTTGCCTCTTTAGGTGTTCTAGCTCACCTATCTCTATCCCATAGGTATCTCCTTTGTCTCAGATGGATTGATGCTATCTCCTCGAAGGCTTTGGACTGTACTTTCTTGGATAACATCATATAAATCAATACAGTTTATTAAAAGAAATTGCGGGAAATGTTTTGGGTACTCATGAACTTCAAGGTCGACTGGAAACATCCAGGGAACATTTCCTATGTTTAATTCATCTACTTTTTGAAGAAAGGGGGTAATTTGTTACGACTCCAGTTCAGCGAGGTTTGCTTACATGTTGTCACTAAGGCTGGGTTTGGTACGTGGTGAAAAATGATGGTGATGATGATAGTGATAGGGAAAGGGGACGATGATGATGATGGTGATGGAGAAATTGTTAACATATATTGTTTGGTAATGTGTATGGTGATAAGAATAATGATGGGATTTTTTTTTAAATTGTTGTTTGTTACATAATTATAGGGGTGGTGAGGGGAAAATTCTCTATAAAACACCCTACACAAGTAAGAATTATATTTATTAGAACATTATTTTGCATATGCTTAAATAAGAAGTACAGTTTTGAAAGAAACTTCTTTTCATTATGATTTAACCATGTTTTTTCATGGAGAAAAACAAATCAAATTTCCTATGAATTTACGACAAATACACCATAATCCCTTACTACCATAGCAAACAAACAACATTTTTTGTTTCACCATCATTCCCCTCTCCATAGTTCACCATGTAACAAACACAGCTCAAATATAAAACAGCGCCAAGATAGTACCTGCTGTCGCCAACACTTTCACGGGTTATATATTTACATTGGAAATACAGGTCGTCTCCCTAAGAACAAATGCAGTGATCAGCTGGTCATAGCCGCTATGTGCTTTTACGGAAACTCATGGTTTTGTTTTGGTTGAAGCAACTAAAGCTGAAGTAATGTTGTGCCAGCCCGCTGCAGTTCTATTTTAAAAAAAGTTGTTATGATAAGAAACGGACAATATTTGGTCTTAGAGCGGCAGAGACGATCCAAACAAATGGCATGGTTTTCTTGGATCCCGAGTGGAAGACCATCGGCCTATATGCTCGCAACACATATCCCATCGATCTTCTAAGCTCCCACAAAGTAGTATGGAAATGTATTACATATTTTCGTGTCTAGTAACCCTATGGATTCCTGAGCGAGAGGCCTGGGGGTACCAACGGCCAAGAGGATTCTAGGGGGCCGGCTGGATGGGAATCATGGGATCATTAAAAGTACAGGTGGTATAAAATGTAATTAGATTTATGGCTATCATGATCTTCTAGTATTTAATTTGGTGTGGCAGTTGTTATTACATATACACAACACTTGGCACCACGCCTGTTTTAACTGGAACTAGTCAACACACGTGATCATGCACGTGGAACATCAAATCTTGTAAATTAGTATTATGTCAGGTTTTTTTGTAACTAAAAGATTAGATAAATTTTATAAAAACATACCATGTGGTACATTGACAGTAAGAAGAATAGATATATTTCATATAGTATGATACAATATCACCTTTCTAAGAATAAGTATTTTTGGAATAAGAAAAGATTGATTAAAATAGTTTATATGTTATGTGATCACGACTTTCTAAAGTTTTTTGTTTAAGTTAAAAATGAAACCACAGCTTTCCAAAATATAAGTATTCAAAGCTTCAATATAATCACTATTCTTTAAATGGTTGGCTATCGATACACAATGATTTTGACTTCATGTTGCTCGGAAACTGCGGCTCATACCAGTGGTATGAACTTCACGACGCTGGATTTCAAGTAGGAATTGATGATTGAGGTGCTTAACTAATATTAAAAATCACCCATAAAAAGCTACACACAATTATACTCGATACTAAGAATTACCTATCGTATGAAAGCAGCCATATGTTAATATCATGGCGAATATCATATATCCTAGACTGTCATATATGCTAGGTATAAAAATGTATTCATAATAGGTGGTACTTTGGGGAGTAATGTTGAGTACCACATAAATTACCACCTTCACCACTTGCAAAATAATCCATGCAGAATAGTCTACGAAACTATAGTAATTTTTGAATATGCAATCTTTATCTAACTGAAGTGAGTCATGAATCCATCATGCTTAATTGTGGATAGTAGTCTAGATTTATTTGGGGTGGGTTTTTGCAAGATCCTCAAGTTTCGGTAAATTTGGATTATGTGGTGAATTGGGGTTCACTTTAAGGCAACCAGAGTAATTTTATAAAGATGAGATCATAACATGACTTTAGCTGAATCAGAATGATGAATTAAGCCCTAGAGTTAAATAAATCTCCAATTTAATTAAACAATGAATCACTAAGTACATATATGAATATGAGGTTCCAATTGATAAAAAATGCCTTAATTTTGTAATTAGAAATGAAATTATGCTTGTGGACCCATTGGAAGGCCTCATTATGAACTATGGGCCTTGGGATCCAATGCAAGCCCAATTGGGCTGTTTGTATGGCTAATAAGCCCATTGATAGATGAGATAAAGGGATTGTAATCTCATGCATAAACTGGCTCCAATAATTGGGAAATGATTAATAAACTCATTATGAGATAATGAGCAAATTTCTAGGAAATTCTAGAATGATATTTGACCTAGATTATCCAATGGGAAATTATCTAGCCCTTACTTGGATTTCAAGTATTCATGTATTAAACAAATCCCAAATGATTTAATACTTTTCACCACACTAGATAATGGATAAAAGGAGATAAATCCAACATTGGGGATAATTATGTGCTTATTTGTGACCTAGGTGCCTAAATCAAGTAAATACTTGAATGTAACAAGAATGATATTTATCATTTGAGTTTTGATCCCAATCTCCACCTAATATGAGATTATGCTAATAAGACACTACTTTCCAAATTTGGGGTTAATTGGATAATTCCACTAGCCTATAGGAATTTTAGAATATTTGTTGCATTTTGATAAAGTGGAGAAGATAATGCCGTTAATATTGATTTATCAGGCTGTCACATATAAGTTAGGATTATCCAAGACCTTAGGAGGTGTGACACAACGTGTGATCACAGCTTTGAGCCGTTGATCCTAGATCTTAGGGTCTGCAAGTTGTCTTCAACCCCGCAAGTAGAGGCCTGTAGGAGCTGGACTCCAGCGATGACCACCAACATCTCTCTCTCCTTGTACCAGCCACCATTGGCCCTGATCTTAGGCTTGTTGAACTCTGGAGAGAGAAACGAGACTGATGACTCCTATCTTCACTGCTATCTCAATGAGTAGAGATAACAAACAAATCCTGGGTTGACTGACTCTCAGGGCTCGGAGCCACATGGGTTATATCAACCTCTTGCATCTATATAATGGGATCAAGAGCTCTGATGCATCTAGATGCTCCCTAACTTACCATCAATCTCACCTCATCAACTTCCATATATAATCCCCTTGTCCCAACCTTCTTCTCCAACCGTCTTCTAGTCTACGTAGCCTTAGTCACTTTGCGCCACCAGGAAAGGGATTATGAAGTCAAGGAGGTGGGGATGAAGCTTCCTGCACCTTTAGTTCTTCCACAGATGACAAAAATTGAAGGGTCAACCATAGGGTTGACCACATCCATGGCAAGGTAGAAGCAGGGTTGCGGGAAGGAGGAAGAGGACGAGGAGGGGAAAAGACTCCCATACCCCAACATCGACGTTGTGAGGTAAAAGGAAACCTTGTCATTTTATTTATTTACTTTACCCAGCCACACAAGTGCAGGTTTCCACCATGGTGCAAGGCCATTGGTCATCCCTGCCCCACAGATGATACATAAAACAAAATATATGCTGATGTGTCATTACACAATTGGTCAAGATAAACTTATTCTATAATAAATGTAGAAATTACAGTGAAACTCAGATAGTAGATATAATATATATCGTTTTTAGCAAGAAAATGCGTAGGATGCAAATAAAATCTAATTGAGGTATGATTTTGATCATAGTGAAAAAGTATATTATAGAATCTTATCTTAAGAGATTTAAGATGATTAATTGAATTGTATTGTGAAAATACGATTATTGTTTAATTAATCTAATGTTATACATACTGATTATTAATGTTAGATAACCATAATTGAATTATCATATTAGGAGATTATCTTTATATGTGGATATGAGATCTAATATAGATAAATGACATGTTGACTATATTGATATATTGTTACATTGAGGTAAATGTGAGTAATGGTTTTGGGTTCTTGTAGTCTGATCTAAGATATTGATATACCTGATATCAGAGATAGGAATGAACATATATGCCTAGTTATGCTTCTAGTTAGAAGTTGGATTTAATATATGTTAATAATGTAAGAACTATACCAAAACCCTATAAGATTACACCTAATGTCTAAATTAGGATTTCTAACTCTAAGATGTCATGTTATGATGGAATTAGGGTTTGGTACCCTTTTTCCTAACCTAAACACAATATGACCGTATAACATGACCTAAGTTAGGTTTAATATGAATAATGTAAATATATGGTGACACTTTCGGGTTGTGTTCTATTATAGATCATGTTGATTGATTGGGTGTACGTTTGCTTGCTTGAATATAACTTTATTGATTGGATTGCATAAAGTATAGTTGAAGTATAACTGCATGACTTCTGCATGACAGATGTACATTCTTATGATTATGAATACTCACACTATTGAATTCTAAAGTTTTTTGATGTTTCTCAAAGTTTGAATGAAATGAACTATTGAATGTTTATTTAATTCCTATTGAAACTATAGTGCTAATATGGTTATCACATAAAGTAACTAATGATATTTTGAACCCTAGGTTACACACATCAAGGGATAATGCACATAAGTCCAAGGATGGACATTGATTAACCTGAGATAGAATACCAAGAATGGATTAGGATATCTAATGAAAATCAAGTGCATATGTTCCATTAAATTTTGATTGAATGTATATATATATACATGTTCTGTTTTGGATGAACCCACATACCAGTATAGAAATATGATGACCGCATTTTGTTTGTCAGTGTTTTAGGAATTTGATACACATGATATAAGGACATGAAGATAAAGATGAAATCTATTAAAGATATTAAAGTAGTACCAAGGATGATTAGTTGGAAAGTATATCTCTTCTTATCAATATATGTCAGTTCTCATGCTGATATATTCATTTAACTCCTTTGAGGAGTGTAATTCAAATATACACATTCATACAATTTCATTTAATGGTGATTAGACACTATTATTTATTATTTGTTAAATCTGATCCTGGAAATTTGGAGTTATGGCTCTCGACTTTAGGATCTCTCTTGACTGAGCGACACTTAAAAGTGGGGGTCGTTACATTTTGTATCAAACCCATATTTAGCAATTAATATTTAATAGTTTATAATTTTGCTGGTGAGCAGTAGCTCAGGTGGTCGCAGCACAGGTGCCCCTCACGAAGGGTCCCAAGTTCAATCCTCCTTGGGTGCTGTTCGGTAATGAGCTGCCTGTCGTGTAGGCCAGCCAACTATGCATCTGTTTGGTCCTCGGTGTACAAGCCACATAGATACCCAAGGGTTTTACCCTTCCAGGGTAAGTCCAATAGTGGCCCTGCTTGGGAGGGGTTCCCTTTGCAAATAAAAAATATCTTATAACTTCAAATAATCCCTAGAAATATAAGGAAAGTTTATTAGGGCATAACCTAAGGGTAATGATGTCTAGAAAGGATCACAACTTTAGAGGCTGGATAAAATTTCCTCCACACCATTAAGTTGGTATACAAGGTCTCCCTTATCCAATGTGATACTTGCCTAGACAGAACCTAGGGTGTGCTTGAGGTAATGTTTCCTCTAAGTTCCTGATCTCTAATTTCATCCACATCTCATCTCTTTGCTGGATAAACCATAAAATGTAATTCCTTCCTCATATCAAGTTAGGGTTTTGAGAAGAAATAGGATTGAGGCATCCTCTTCCAACTAATGCACATTTAATGTTGAAATAATGATAAAGTTAAAAAATAATTGATGGGTTTTTCCTTGCAATGGTATGTTTGTTGGTATGTATGCCATGAGAGCCAATCATGGGATGATTGGTGGGATACAATAAGATTGATTTGATGAACATCAAAGGCAAGCTTCCAATTCTTTCTAGTTCAGTCATATGAGATAACGATAGAACATATTGAATGTCTAGAGAATGACAATACTCAATGATGTATGCTTTCAGGTTGAGGACTTGAACGATGAAATCATACGGATGCTAAGAGTTTGTACATTCTTATTATGTCCCTAGTCAGATGTCATTATGGAAGGTAGATAGACAACAATGACACACAAGACTAGATTGTGGTGTTGGTTGATGATAGAATCTCGTTAGTCATGATATAGAGATATCAAACCAAACACATAGGTGCTTGTTGGAGAACAAGTATACCGGACAGACCCACCATGAGTTTGACACATGGAACCATGACATGATAGTCATAGTCAGTTCTCACAGTGATGGTGGTGAGTGTGATTCTTTGACCTGAAATCACTACACTCGACACATATCATTGGGTACACTTTGACATCATCAAATGCAGTCCTAAAACATGGGTTGTTATAAAGGTGATGCTTGGGTGGCTTTGACACATGGGGCTTTTGAGGGGTGAGTGATAGATATGGGATTTTTCCCTCTTGAGGGAGTTTGATATCCATGGCCACTTGATGAGTAGGATTGAGATAGGCGTGCACACATGTGTGAATCAGTATGTGATATTGATGTCATACATATCTCCTCCAATCTACTCTGAGATCAAGAAAGTGAATGAACGTTGACAGGATGACTGTTCCATGACTTGAATTCATTCGGGATATCAGTGTCAAAGGAATTATACATTCGCTGTAACACCATTCACGGATTGTAGGATTGAAAGATGTTCTCCAACTTTCTATTTCACTTGGGTAGCACTGATGTGTGACTAGGCACCGCTCATTGCTTGTCAAGTTATAAGTGTTATGGACTTTCACTACCAACGTGAAATGGACCTGTAGGGTCACACACATAGGATTTAACCTGGAAGAGGAGTTTATCCACGAATGATGTTTAGATTGATTACGAAAGGAGTTTAGTAATTCAATTAAACACTCAATCAATTGATAGCTCAGCATCATAGTGTTCAAGGTGTTGGACCGATTGATTAGAGTATCATATTGATTGAAACTGCAATTGACTGATTTGCACAGTCTGCTGCCCCAACCGATTGGCTCATAGGAATGAACCGATCGGCTCAAGCTGTGAGTCGATTGGCTCATGTTTCATGAAAAGATCGGCTCAATTGTTGAATCGGTCGATTCATGGACCAACCGAGATTGTTTGGAAAGTCAGAAGACTATTTTGCAAATACAATTTGTTTCACTTGTACAAATTCGATTTGGACAAGGATTAATATTTGATTAGTTGGAAACAAATATGAAAGTCATTTTGAGTTGGATTAGGACAACGAACCGATTGGCTCATGCTTGAACTGATCGACTCAGGTGTCCCAACCGACCAGTTCAGATGTGAACCGATCGAATCAGGTCCCCAACTGACCGTTTCATACTTGAAACGATCGGTTCAGCTGGCGCAGTTGGTTGTTTTGTGGAAAATCTCGAATCCTTCTACTTCTGCTTTATCCCGCATTACCCGGGATAGAGAACCCTGTCCCATGACCCTCCTATATATACAGGGGTATTGGGGACTTCTCAAATAACAACTCAGAACACTAGTTGCTCTACAAAGTTATCGTTCTCTCTGGTTGTGGAAACCGAGAGAGCCCGAGCAAGTGCTACCCGATAAGGGAGGCACAACAAGGGAAAGACAACTACAGAAAAGTGACTGGTGGCAGGAGAGTGTGTCGGTGACTAGTACGCCAACAAGAGGGTGCGAATCCTTCCGATTCCTTGTGGGACAAGGAGATCGGAGTTCCAGGTAGTCTGTGTGGACTACTACAGAGGTGGGAGACTTCTGCCGCTCAGAGGACAGCTGTCAATCCCGACTGTCCCGGTGAGACCAGGAGCTACACAGACACCGTCCAAGATCGGAGGTGAAGACCACGCAAGCCGTGAGATAACATCGCCGAGCAAGCCTCGGGACAAGATACACCTCTACAAACCATCCTTCCTACTGTATAGACGTTGACACGATTCCTTTATACTGGGTTCGGGAGAAGAAAATTTTTGTTTCCGCTGCCTTCTCTGTCTCCCCTAAAACCCAACAGTGGTATCAAAGCCACGTCAACTGCTCTATACTTTAGGATTATCGATGTGATTGATTTTGGTTTGACGCCTTTATTTATTGCATGCGTTGTGAATAAAATTGGCTTTATGCATGTCCAATCTTAAATCCACAAACCCAATATACATATATGATATGTAATATGAATGTACTTGATACGCGTCGCCCTTAAATGAGTTTTGTGGTGGATGTATAGCGTGGTTATGGCCAATAAACCCTATGTATGTGTGTTTGGTTGTGTATGGTTGCTTGCATCTTGGTCTGTGCACCGATTCCCTATCTCCTATTCCTGATGTAACTCGATATTTCTTACCTTTGCTCCCCCCAAATGTAACTCGGGGTTTCCCAATTCAAATGTAAAATAAGATAGATCTTTTATTTCCTGTTATGTCAAAGAATGGCAGACAACCTGACGACAACTGAGACGATCGGTTCAAGGCGTGAACCGATCGGTTGGCGTTCTAGATGATTGGTTCGAGGAACGAGATGAGCGGGTGGCGGCCTTGAGGAGATGCACGACGACCAGTGAACCAATCGGCTGGAGGTGCCAATCGATCGGATGGTGGCACCCAACTGACTGGCCTAATGGTGAGCTGATATGGAGATGAGTTGATCAAACCCAGTGAAGGCAAAGCATAGAGTTCATCTTGTACATGTTGCATGTGATGTAGACCTAGATGACTGTGATTCCTCTTGGCTCGAGGAATCACATTAGGATGGCCATAATCATCGCTTTTATCATTTCACATGTTTTCCGTGGGATATATCATGTATATGATACATACTATATATTGTGGTGATTGGATATGTATATGTACCTATAAAAACCAAATCCCTCGTTAAATATTAAAGTTTTAGATGCCTTCCAAATGTGACACATATGAAAAGCTTGATCGGCCAAGTGTGGGCATGCCCTAGCGTGGTGCACCATCTATCTCGTAGAAGCGTGAAGGATGAATATGTGGGTCTGCCCTAGTAGGGTGCATATTCATTGTGTTGGCTTTGGGTCAGACTTAACAAGGTGACCTAGATAAGATCTAGCACCTTGAGGCATGGAGGTGATCATGGCAAGGAGTTGCATATGAAATCTTTCAAGAGTTGCATATGATGCAATTGGCAAGAGTTGCCTACCTGGAAGATCTAAGTTGTGGGTGACAGCCCTAGCTGGTCCATGACTCAGAGGATTTCAGGATCTTGCCCACTAGAAGATTGTACACTATAATATTCCAAATTGATGGTGAGGGCTATCAATTTGAACAAAATAGTGAGAGCGATATTTAATTAAAGTCCTAATTATATCGTCAAACCTTTCAAATCAATAAAATAAGTCAAAATTGAGTTTTGGACTAAATTGCATATATTTCCTTTTGTAGTAAAAATGACAACAAACAACAATCACTTTTCGTTGCAATCGGTCCTTGAAAAGGACAAGCTGAATGAGACTAACTTCCATGACTGGTTTAGGACATTGAGAATTGTTCTCACTCAAGAGTGAAAGCTATATGTCCTGGATACTTCAATTCCAGAGGAACCTGCCCCTACCACACCAAAGGCAAAAAGGGATGCTTATAAGAAGCATTCTGATGATGCCATTGATGCAAAGTGCTTGATGTTGTGCTCCATGAACCATGAGTTGCAGAGACAACATGAGAACATGGGTGTCATTGAGATGATTCAACATCTCAAGAACATGTATGAAGATCAAGCACAAAAAGAGAGATATGATGTCTCCAGGGCACTGTTCAAGTGTGTCATGATAGAAGGAGATCCAGTTGGTCCTCACACGCTCAAAATGATTGGGTATGTGGAGAACCTGACGAGACTGGATTTCCCCTGAGCTAAGAGTTGGCTACTGACGTGATACTACAATCGTTGCCAGAATCCTACAGTTAGTTTGTGATGAACTACAACATGAACAACTTTGACAAGCCGTTGACAGAGTTGTTGGGCATGTTGAGGACAGCTGAGGCACAGATGAAGAAGGACAAGCCTAAGTCTATGATGATGATCAGCAATAAGAAAGGAAAGTCCAAGCACAAGGGCAAATGCAAGGCTAAGAAAGGTTCTGATGCTAGCCAGCAACCCAAGTCATCTTCAACTCTCAAGGCCAAGGGAGGCGTGACCAAGAGAGGCAATTGCCACCATTGTCAAAAGCCAGGACATTGGAAAAGGAATTGTCCACTCTATCTAGAAGAACTAAAGAAGGAGGGGACAGACGTCTCCACCTGAAGGTGTCATGAAATAAACTTATAATACTTTTTAGGTATATGATACCAAGATATAAAGTGTAAAACACCCAATACATGGGGCAAGTGTTGCTGCCATAGATAGGAGTACTTTAGTTTATTTTCAGCCTTGAAGGCATGTAATAGAGTTATGAACTGCTATTTCATATTTGCCAATGAATAGAAACACATTAATTTTTTGCATATTGTATGACAATAATGGCAATTAATAAAGTTGATGTTTCTTTGTGGCAATGCCTTGTTTATCTTGTGGTACTTGGTATGCATAAGATAAAATGACACCTAAAAGTTATTGATAACTCAAACAATCATATTAGCATAAATCATGAGAAATTCATTTCTAGTTTCCATATGATGGATAAGCTAGACTCTTTTGGTTAGAGAACCAGTAAGAGACATGAATCTCTTAGACATGATTAATCAATCTTCACTAGTGGTAGTGGGAGAATGATTATACTATTAGGCATAATTCATGTGATGTATTTACATACCTATTGGACTTAATGATAGTACTTCATATGGTGTTTAGATAAATATCAATATGAATATCTTGAAGTGTTCAAGAATATCATAGATGAAGTGTGAATTTGGTAAAGTGTTGATTCTTGATGAGATCAATGAATGAAATACTTGAACCAAATGTTTGAGATCCTTATGAGTGATTATGATATAAAACTCATGATAAAGGCATGGTGATGCCTAAATCAAAAGGAGTCATACTCTAAGGAGTTAGAGGATGATTATCAAATAACTGATTTCTTCTTAAATAAAGAATACCCCATACTAATAAAGGACATTAAGAATCACAAAGAGTTGTGAGTTCTTATATCCTTGACAGATACACCTCGATTATCTATGTGATGAGTTGGTCATGTGATGAATCAACTATCTAGATGAGTATGAGGAACCAGATTTTGAGTTATGGTTTATGACCATTACATCCTAAATGATTTCTGTGTAAACCATAAGGTATGACCTTGATGGTAGCACCCATTGGGATGAAATCCATAAGTGCGAATGCGTCTTAAGTGTTAAGACACATGGATGACATTTTGAGAAGAATGATGCTTGTTTATTGTAACTTAATGACTAAGACATTTGGCATACGGATACTAAAACTACATTCCTATAAGGAATAAAACATGGATGTGTACGTGACACAACCTATAAGGTTTATGAATCCATTAATGCAAATGAAGTCTATAAGTTGCAATGGACTAATCAATGTGATTGATTGAGTACAAGCAGCTCATAACTGTGATCTTTACTTTGATGATATAGTCAAAGGGTTTGACTGATATGACAAAGATAAAGAAGGGGCATGTGATTTAGTGGGAGCGTATTTGCATTCCACATGTATATGTGAAATGGAAATGTTCTAGAATGGAAATCCAAAGTGGAAATTATCTTTAGGGAAAATAGAGACATTTCCTATGTGTCAGGAATAGAGATCTATAGAGATAGTTCTCGAAAAACCTCTTGACCTGAAAAGAGAGAGCATACATTGGCAATCTATACTGAAGGGTTTAGTATGCACAGATTCAGTGGGAGAAAAACTTGTCCATGCTACATGGAGTTAGTATCCCAAGGCCAAGTGTCCAATTCTTATGAAGAATGGGAACACTAAGAATAGATATGGATCTATCATGTATGTAATCATCCCATTATCTTGCATGTATGGTCATAGAAAGAATAAAATGCATTCATCATCTTGTATGTAGGTCATGACAATATGATCATGATAACTTGTATGTGGGACATGATGAGTGGATGTCTGTCTAAGTTCTAGTAAGGGATACTAGAATACCATAAGAACTTGATAAGTACTTGAGAAGTACTAGTTCTATGGAAATAAGGAAGGGTTCACTGTAAATAGTTACACTGATGTGAACTTCCGAAAAGGACAAAAAATTAATCGCAATATATATATATATGGGATATATAAAAGTGAATGTTTGTTGATAATTGGAAACGTTCCAATAAAGCTGTTTAAAAGGAAAAATCCGAGTATCCATGTGTTAGAGAATATTAGTGGATACTATATGGATCTGGAAGTTCATAGAGATGAACTTATAGATATTCCGATCATTGATGACAAGATAGGAGTGCTTGGTCATGCAATGTGGCTAAAGATTAGCAAAGGAATACTAGATCACATATTAAGGCAACTCCATCTCATACGTGTGATGTACAGTGAAGATATGAGAGATATGCAGATAATACCGACTTTGGAAAGGTGTTGCCATAACTCACTATGTTAGCACTAGAGCACATAACATGTGGGACATGTTTGAAGATCACTATGAATATGATTCAAGGGTGCTTGGCTCGCAGTGAAAGTGGGAGTCTATTGGTATGTATGCCCTGAGAGCCAATCATGGGATGATTGGTGGGATACATTAAGATTGATTTGATGAACATCAAAGGCAAGCTTCCAATTCTTTCTGGTTCAGTCATATGAGATAACGATAGAACATATTGAATGTCTAGAGAATGACAATACTCAATAACGTATGCTTTCAGGTTGAGGACCTGAACGATGAGATCATACAGATGCTAAGAGTTTGTACATTCTTATTATGTCCCTAGTCAGATGTCATTGTGGAAGGTAGATAGACAACAATGTCACACAAGACAAGATTGTGGTGTTTATTGATGACAAAATCTCATTAGTCATGATATGGAGATATCAAACCAAACACATAAGTGGTTGTTGGAGAACAAGTATACCTGACAGACCCACCGTGAGTTTGACACATGGAACCATGACATGGTAGTCACAGTCAGTTCTCACAGTGATGGTGGTGAGTGTGATTCTTTGACCTGAAATCACTACACTTAACACATGTCATTGGGTACACTTTGACATCATCAAACGTAGTCTTGAAACATGGGTTGTTATAAAGGTGATGCTTGGGTGGCTTTGACACATGGGGCTTTTGAGGGGTGAGTGATAGATATGTGATTTGTCCCTCCTAAGGGAGTTTGATATCCATGGCCACTTGATGAGTAAGATTGAGATAGGCATGCACGCATGTGTGAATCAGTATGTGATATTGATGTCATACATATCTCCTCCAATCTACTCTGTGATCAAGAAAGTGAATGAACATTGACAGGATGACTGTTCCATGCCTTGAGTTCATTCAGGATATCAGTGACAAAGGAATTATACATTCGCTGTAACACCATTCACGAATTGTAGGATTGAAAGTTGTTCTCCAACTTTCTATTTCACTTGGGTAGCACTGATGTGTGATGTTGTTTGTTTACACTAACGAGTTTCAATCATGAAGATGATCCTTTACTCAACTAGCTATATCTCGCAAGTATACGAGAGTAGTTGTAGTCGAGGTCGAACACGAGGAGCTAACGATAACTTAATTGAACGCAACAGTACTAAAGTTCAACAATCTAGATCGGTTTTAGAGGGGTAGAAAGATCTGTTCCAAAATCATAAAAGATTTGGTTTTAACTACAAGAAATTTCAGATTTTTATCAACAAACTAAGATTACGAGGAACGTTCGAATTCAGAGTTAATGGATCTTGGACATTAGGATTTCACTCATATGCCATAGCAAACAAAGAACAAAGCAATTTAAACATGCAAAAGATCAAGTTTCTAGGAAAAGATGTGTTACAGCTCACCTCCCGGTGTAACTGCAACGACCATAACTCAAAACAGCACTCTCGTGCATGGATATCGTATATGATCACAAACAGATCCTCAACTCATTCTTCCCTACTCTCGTAGAAGAAGAAAAGTTGCCAAAAAGGACGTCTCCATACAAACCTACTTATTTTCTCAAACTAAGCAAGAAAGCAGAAATCGTGCATATATGGCGGCCAACGATACATGCAAGGAAAAAAAGTTACCGACGCCTTTAAGGTAGAGAAACAAGAAACAATTGCATTTAGTACGAAATTACTTGTTCAAAACATGCTATGGCATGGGAGTTACTCTCCCATGCCCAAGAAAAAGGATCTACTCGTCCATAACTGTGTACAGCAAGATTTCTACAGAATTCTCAATGCTAGACATCGTTTTGGGGAGGAAAAGCAAAAAGAACCAAAGGTGTAACCACAAGGGGTAAGGAATCCGGCTTTAGGACGAGACTCCCTTCCTTTAGCTGCTCCAAGACGGCCCAACTCCTCTCCCGAGAAGCTGCACGGAGTTGGAGAAGCTTTGCTGCACCTTGGGGAAGACAATGGAGAAGTGGGGAAGAAGAAATGGCTTCTTTGCTCAAGAAACCACCTTAGTTCCTCCAAAATCGCCTTGCTCTGCTCTCCTCTTTCTTTGGGACGAGAAAAACTTCCTAAATGGTCGAACGTAACCGTCCCATTCCTTCCCTCTTTCTTTTAAAATCGTGTTCTGAAAATTCGGAATTCTGAAACTGACAGGTGCACGCCGTGCACTTTGGAGGGGCACGCCGTGCACCTGCAAGGTAGTTGTAACCGGCTGATCTGTGCACGGCGTGCGTTGAGGATCTGCACGCCGTGCAACCTTACAGGTTGTTTTCAGTAAATTCCGTCCCAGGTGCATGCCGTGCATTTTGGAGGTGCACGCCGTGCATTCTCTTTTCTGGACTGAACGGATTCCTCTGGAGTGTTGCACGCCGTGCATCTGGAGAATGCACGCCGTGCACTTTGCTGTTTCAGCCAAACGATCCGTCTGGAATGGTGCACGCCGTGCACCTTAGAGGTGTACGCCGTGCATTTCCCTGTTTCTGTAGAAAAATCATCTAAAATTAATCCTTTTTGTGGCAATATTGCAATACAAGTTATGGGACGTGTAGAGAAGCTAAAAGATGGCAAAACTAATACAAAAGAGACTGAATTACGCTAGAAAGAACCAAATTTGTGTGTGAATATATGTAGAAAAGATGATATACGAATCACACAACAAATCCCCCTAAGCTTAAACCATTGCTTGTCCTCAAGCAAAAAGAGCATGGGAAAAACAATTGAAGAATTGCGAAGAACATGATTAGGTCAAATGAAATGAAAGATATGCATAAAACCAAACCAACCATGATCAACACGTTTATGCTCACAGCCATCGATTCAACTCGAACACCCCAGAAAAAGATTTTAGTTCAGCAGGGTTTGCATCAATTTCAATGAAACAATCAATCAAACAACACTAGGTAGAGTTTGGATGACCAAGCCAAACAATCAGTAGATGTGCAACTCTTACTCTCAACTATTAAGGATAACAAAGGATGAAATCATAGTTGAAAAATTACAATTTTTGCTGTACTCTTCCTCTTTCCCCTTTTGTTTTCAGAAAAGATAAGATCAAAGATTGGGGGCTCCGGCACTCGGCTGCTAATGTAGGCTTATGCACACGAGGAGTGACGGTTGGGGTATTTTACCCTCTTTTAAGACATACCACCTAACCATCATTGCCAGATCGGACTTACACTAGGCTAGCATGGTATGTGGGCGGTTTAGCCATCTTTTATGGGGTAAAAATATATATATATATATATATATATATATATTTTCAAGGAGAGTCAACAGTAATGCAACATTAACTAGATTTCATTCATCTGTTTTGAAAAAATTTTCATTGAAAGAAAGTTTGCATATGCACTGAGAGCTTGGCAAGGTCATCCC
This sequence comes from Alisma plantago-aquatica, assembly GCA_963693085.1. Classification (NCBI taxonomy): domain Eukaryota; kingdom Viridiplantae; phylum Streptophyta; class Magnoliopsida; order Alismatales; family Alismataceae; genus Alisma; species Alisma plantago-aquatica. Next base: position 1,698,736,522 of record OY856409.1, on the reverse strand, counting down.
GTATTCTAAATGATGTTGTACAGTTGACTGTATTCACAAAAATGATACCATTACATGTTTTAAACAATCAGGGATGTTAAAGGTGAATAATCAGGCTAGAAGCATACACTGGAGTTAAATACATGTTGATGGTTTCAAGGTTTCATTTGATTGATGCATGTTTTTCACACTTCTTCAATTGAAAATTTCTCATCAAGAGAGGACGAACAGTTAAGCAAGGGAGTTCTTTCCACATAAAAAGGATGAATCTCATTTTGTATTAGATTTTGCCAACAGAAAGAAAAGACAACAACTAAGAAGACAACAGAACAAAAGTACGAAAACAAATGACAGGAAGCAAATAGCATGGAAAATAAAAGTTAACTAAGATACCGTCCGGATGTTCCCCCCTAAGCTTGAAATCAGCAGTGTCCTCACTGCGTTATCCAAACTTTAGGAGTTTACACCGGATACCTGGAAAGAGTGATATCAGAAGAATGGTCCGCCGCCTCCTAGGTCTGGGAGGAACTGGTTGACGATGTCGTTGATCTCTTGCTGATCGTGCTGACGCTATTGTTCTTCAGTAAACGGATGTTGTGGGGCATCGGGGGCTGTCGTCTCCTGACGGGACGGGGACTGGTAAGATTGGGGCGCTGGGTAGTGGCCCTGTGAGATATGCCACGCGTCCATGCGGTTTACCATATCATACACAGCGGAGTACTGTGTACTCCAATGGTCGAACCTGGTCTCATTAATCGCACTCATCTGGTCCATGCGGGTGTCCAAGTGATCAAAACGCCGCTCTACGTATGTGAAGAGATGCTGAACATCTGGCATCGTCCAACCATACTCAGTCTGAGTACCAGTGGACGGTGGCTGTGGCGTGGGCGCTGTTGGAGTGGGTGCTGGTGTCGAACTGCTGGCACCCCCAACGGGTGTCCCCTCTTCATTTTCTGGCTGAAGCTGCACTTTCCAGGTTGCTTTGTCTCTAATGTCATTACGGCGAGATATACCTCCAGTTCTTTGGCATTTGTCACAAGATTTAACAAAAAGATTTACATCCTTGAAGAGCGTAGGCCAATAGAAACCGGCTTGGAGAATTTTTGCAGCAGTCTTCTCTCCTCCAAAATGGCCCCCATAAGAAGAAGCATGGCATTCAGAAATGATGGTGAGAATTTCTTCTTCAATCACACAGCGGCGTATTAATCCATCACTCCCATGTTTGAATAGGAAGGGATCATCCCAATAATAGAACTTTACATCGTGAAAGAACTTTTTCTTTTGTTGATATGTCAAGCCGGGTGGAAGCTGCCCTGTAGCAAGGAAATTTGCAATGTCGGAAAACCACGGTGCTTGAACGGATGATAGAGCACAGAGTCTTTCAATGGGAAGATGATCTTCAATAGGTAGTGAGTCTCCCGCTGTAGTGGACAATCTAGAAAGATGGTCTGCAACGCTGTTTTCAGTACCTTTCTTGTCTCGAATTTCTAGATCAAATTCTTATAGGAGCAGCACCCAACGAATAAGGCGCGGCTTTGCATCCTTTTTGTTCAAGAGGTATTTGATTGCAGCGTGATCAGTATAGACAATCACTTTGGAACCCACTAGATATGGTCGGAACTTCTCAAAGGCATATACAATAGCAAGCATCTCCTTCTCTGTAGTTGTGTAGTTGACTTGCGCATCATTGAGGGTCTTGCTTGCATAATGAATGGCGTGGAGTTTCCTGTCTTTTCGCTGTCCTAGAACAGCTCCTACTGCATAGTCACTTGCATCGCACATTAATTCGAAGGGAGCATCCCAATCTGGAGGTTGAATGATGGGGGCTGAAATGAGAGCTTCCTTGAGCGTAGTGAAAGCTTTATTACATTCTTCATCAAAGACAAAATCTGCATCTTTTGCAAGGAGAGAACACAAGGGTTTTGCAATCTTTGAAAAGTCCTTTATAAATCTTCTATAGAACCCTGCATGTCCTAAAAAACTTCTTATGTCTTTGACTGAAGATGGGGTGGACATTTTCTCAATAGCTTCCACCTTTGCCCTGTCAACTTCAATGCCCTTGTTAGAAATCACGTGTCCTAGTACTACACCGGATTGTACCATAAAATGGCACTTCTCCCAATTTAGCACTAGGTTAACCTCTTTACATCTGGCTAAGACTAAAGACAAATTAGACAAGCATTGATCAAACGAATCACCGTAAACACTAAAATCATCCATGAAAACTTCCATAATATTTTCAATGAAATTCGAGAAAATGGCCATCATGCACCGCTGAAAAGTGGCGGGTGCATTACAAAGGCCAAAAGGCATGCGGCGATAAGCATATGTGCCATATGTGCAAGTGAACGTGGTTTTTTCTTGATCAGGCGGGTAGATAGGAATCTGATAAAACTCGGAATATCCATCCAAATAACAAAAATAAGAATGTTTAGCAAGGCGTTCCAACATTAAATCAATGAAAGGTAAAGGGAAATGGTCCTTGCGAGTTGCCTTATTTAGACGCCGGTAGTCAATACACATACGCCAGCCTGTGACCATGCGTGTATGTATCAACTCATCATTGTCTCCCTTTATAACAGTTGCACCCCCTTTCTTAGGTACTACGTGAATAACACTAACCCAGGGGCTGTCACTAATGGGATAAATAATTCCGACATCCATTAATTTTAAAATCTCTTTCTTTACCACATCAAGCATGTTTTGATTTAAACGTCTTGGTGGTTCAACGGTTGGTTTTGCATCATCCTCCATGTTTATTCTATGCATGCAGATTTTAGGATGAATGCCTTTCAAGTCATCAATTGAATAACCAATTACATCTTTATACATGCGCAATTCAGCAAGTAATTTATTTTCTTGTTCTTTGGTTAATTCATCATTTATTATAACAGGAGATGAAGAATTTGGGTCTAGAAACGCATACCTCAGCCCCGGTGGAAGGGCTTTAAGTTCTACCTTTTTCTCTGGAGCTTCTTCATCAACCTTTTCGTCCTCACGTGGAGCTTCTTTTTGATTTGCTTGAGCTTTATAAATAGGAATAGCTCCAGAATTTTCAGAATTATTATTTTCAGCAGTCACGTCATCACAATAGTTTATCATGAAATCTATCATATCATCAACGTAATCATCCATTGGATCAACAGTATCAAATAGACAAATCTCTTTTACTTGTGCGGGTGCTTTCATGGCATCTGAAATGGAGAATTCAATTTCTTCTTTTCCCACACGTAGGGTCAACTTCCCTTCCCGGACGTCAATTAGACAACCGGCAGTCCTCAAGAAAGGTCTCCCAAAAAGAATAGGATTGCGGGGGGCCTCTACCATGTCAAGTACTACAAAATCGCATGGTATGTAGAATTTGCCAATATGTACAAGGACATCTTCTAAAACACCTCTAGGGTGTTTAAGAGAGTGATCAGCTAGTTCGATAACCATCTTTGTTGGCTTTAGATCTCCAAGATGTAGTTCTTGCCATAAGGTGGTTGGAATGAGGCTAATGCTAGCCCCCAAATCTACTAAGCCTTTTTCAAAAGTGACGTCGTTGATTTTGCACGGCAGTGTGAAAGGTCCCATGTCATCCAACTTTTCCGGAATAGAAGGAATGCAGTTTTGAATAATGGAGCTCACATGTTCAGAAAGCTTAACTGTTTCCACTTGATCGACTGTTCTCCTTCTAGACAGGATGTCTTTCAAGAACTTGGCATAAGAAGGCATCTCAGCAATTACATCAGTAAAAGGAAGATTAACTTGCAACTTGCTAAGAATGTCCATAAATTTTCTGAACTTGATATCGTCTTTGTTATTGACAAGCCTATGAGGGAAAGGTGCTGAGGCTTTGAAAGACGGCGGGTTTTCAGATTTACCTTGCTCTTTGTGGCAATGGGGAATGGGAGGCTCTTCCTCATTAAGTACCTCCATGTCTTTCTCCTTGGGTGGTGAAGGTCTTTCAATTTCAGCTCCACTCCTTAGAATGATGGCGTTGGCTTGCTGTCTTGGATTTACTTCCGGCACACTAGGGAGAGAACCGGATTTCTGTCCTTGTTGAGAAAGAGCTTGTTGAGCTATTTGATTTTCCAGCATCTTTGTATGAGTGGTTATGTTGTCTACCTTGGCTGAAAGTTGAAGAATAGCATCCTTAAGTAGCTTATCATTCCCCCTAAACTCTTCATTTTGCTACGTTTGTGTGTTGATAAATTTCTCCATCAAAGCCTCAAGAGAAGATCCTTGGGGCTGTTGTTGCTGCCCTTGATAACCCCGATTATTGTAACCTTGCAGATTACCTTGGCGGTTGAACTGTGATTGCTGAGGTGGTTGTTGTTGTTGCCCTTGCTGAAAATTTTGAGCATGGTTATTGTTCTTGTAGGAGAAGTTGGGATGATCTCTCCATCCTGGATTGTATTGGTTAGAATAAGGGTTGTACTGTTTGTTCCTCTGCATCTCAATCGCATTAACCTGTTCAAGATCTCCCTCCATAGTGTTGGGAGCAAAACATTGAGAAGAAACGTGCCCTGGATTACCACAAGCTTCACAGGTGGCTTCTGCAGATTGAACCGGCAATGTAGTCAACTTCTCGAACTTTTGGGTGAGAACATCAAGCTTTGCAGCTATAAGATCGACGACGTCAACAGCGTACTTTCCTCCCGGCTTTGCACTAGAAGAACTTGCATTTGATGATGAGTTGGCTCTTCTGTCACCTCCCCATTGGCAATGGTTGAGTGATATATCTTCAATTATATCATAGGCCTCCCTATAAGATTTTGTCATAAGAGCACCACCGGCTGCAGCGTCTAGCGTCATCCGGGTGTTATAGAAAAGCCCGTTGTAGAAGGTCTGAAGAAGTAGCCAATTAGTGAGACCGTGATGAGGGCAAAGACGTTGAAGGTCTTTGAACCTCTCCCATGTATCATAAAGTGTTTCACCATCATTTTGAGAAAAGTTAGTGAGCTGATTTCTCAAATGAGCAGTCTTGCTTGGAGGAAAATATTTGGCAAGAAAAACATTAAGCAGCTGGTCCCAAGTTTTTATAGACTTCTTTGGAAGAGATAAAAGCCAAGTTTTGGCCTTATCCCTTAGAGTGAAGGGAAAGAGCATCAGTCGTACTCCATCTGCAGATACGCCATTAATTTTGAAAGTATTCAAGTACTCCAGAAATTCTGCAATGTGAAGACTTGGGTCTTCATTAACGGTACCCCCGAAGCGGTTTTGTTGGATCATCTGCATCATAGAAGGAGCAATGGAGAAATTGTTCGCTTCTATGGCTGGTAGGTCAATGGCTCCACATATGTTTGTGGCCACCGGCATTGCGAAGTCCTTGAGCGGGCGGTCGTCTTCCATGACTGGAAGGCTTGGTGAAGTTTCTTCAAAGGATGAAAAAGATGGAGATGGTGATGGAGGTGGAGTAGTATCCTCTAGCTGTGATTGTTTTTTCCTCCTTGATCTTCTCAAGCTCGAGATGCTTCGCTCTATCTCAAGGTCTAACAACGGAGTTGTTTGAAGACCTCGTTGCGAACGACGCATACAACCTGAAAAGTAACAAGAAAAAAATTTGAGAACACACTAAGAGGTATATGGAATTCGAAAATGATGTATAATGATCTAATCTCGAATACTAAGTAATACTTATTACTCCAATTAAATTACCGAAGCTCCCCGGCAACGGCGCCAAAAACTTGTTGTTTGTTTACACTAACGAGTTTCAATCATGAAGATGATCCTTTACTCAACTAGCTATATCTCGCAAGTATACGAGAGTAGTTGTAGTCGAGGTCGAACACGAGGAGCTAACGATAACTTAATTGAACGCAACAGTACTAAAGTTCAACAATCTAGATCGGTTTTAGAGGGGTAGAAAGATCTGTTCCAAAAGCATAAAAGATTTGGTTTTAACTACAAGAAATTTCAGATTTTTATCAACAAACTAAGATTACGAGGAACGTTCGAATTCAGAGTTAATGGATCTTGGACATTATGATTTCACTCATATGCCATAGCAAACAAAGAACAAAGCAATTTAAACATGCAAAAGATCAAGTTTCTAGGAAAAGATGTGTTACAGCTCACCTCCCGGTGTAACTGCAACGACCATAACTCAAAACAGCACTCTCGCGCATGGATATCGTATATGATCACAAACAGATCCTCAACTCATTCTTCCCTACTCTCGTAGAAGAAGAAAAGTTGCCAAAAAGGACGTCTCCATACAAACCTACTTATTTTCTCAAACTAAGCAAGAAAGCAGAAATCGTGCATATATGGCGGCCAACGATACATGCAAGGAAAAAAAGTTACCGACGCCTTTAAGGTAGAGAAACAAGAAACAATTGCATTTAGTACGAAATTACTTGTTCAAAACATGCTATGGCATGGGAGTTACTCTCCCATGCCCAAGAAAAAGGATCTACTCGTCCATAACTGTGTACAACAAGATTTCTACAGAATTCTCAATGCTAGACATCGTTTTGGGGAGGAAAAGCAAAAAGAACCAAAGGTGTAACCACAAGGGGTAAGGAATCCGGCTTTAGGACGAGACTCCCTTCCTTTAGCTGCTCCAAGACGGCCCAACTCCTCTCCCGAGAAGCTGCACGGAGTTGGAGAAGCTTTGCTGCACCTTGGGGAAGATAATGGAGAAGTGGGGAAGAAGAAATGGCTTCTTTGCTCAAGAAACCACCTTAGTTCCTCCAAAATCGCCTTGCTCTGCTCTCCTCTGCCTTTGGGATGAGAAAAACTTCCTAAATGGTCGAACGTAACCGTCCCATTCCTTCCCTCTTTCTTTTAAAACCGTGTTCTGAAAATTCGGAATTCTGAAACTGACAGGTGCACGCCGTGCACTTTGGAGGGGCACGCCGTGCACCTGCAAGGTAGTTGTAACCGGCTGATCTGTGCACGGCGTGCGTTGAGGATCTGCACGCCGTGCAACCTTACAGGTTGTTTTCAGTAAATTCCGTCCCAGGTGCACGCCGTGCATTTTGGAGGTGCACGCCGTGCATTCTCTTTTCTGGACTGAACGGATTCCTCTGGAGTGTTGCACGCCGTGCGTCTGGAGAATGCACGCCGTGCACTTTGCTGTTTCAGCCAAACGATCCGTCTGGAATGGTGCACGCCGTGCACCTTAGAGGTGCACGCCGTGCATTTCCCTGTTTCTGTAGAAAAATCATCTAAAATTAATCCTTTTTGTGGCAATATTGCAATACAAGTTATGGGACGTGTAGAGAAGCTAAAAGATGGCAAAACTAATACAAAAGAGACTGAATTACGCTAGAAAGAACCAAATTTGTGTGTGAATATATGTAGAAAAGATGATATACGAATCACACAACATGTGACTAGACACCGCTATTTGCTTGTGAAGTTATAAGTGTTACAGACTTTCACTACCAACGTGAAATGGACCAGCATGGTCACACACATAAGATTTAACCTGGAAGAGGAGTTTATCCACAAATGATGTTTAGATTGATTACTAAAGGAGTTTAGTGTTCAATTAAACACTCAGTCAATTGATAGCTCAGTATCATAGTGTTCAAGGTGTTGGACCGATTGATTAGAGTATCAAATTGATTGAAACTGCAATTGACTGATTTGCACAGTCGGTTGCCCCAACTGATCGGATCATAGGGATGAACCAATCAGCTCAGGTTGGTGAACCGATCAGCTCAATTTGTGAGTTAATCGGCTCATGTGTCATGAAACGATCGGCTCAATTGTTGAACCGGTCGATTCGTGGACCAACCGAGATTGTTTGGAAAGTCAGAAGACTATTTTGCAAATACAATTGGTTTCACTTGTACAAATTCGATTTGGAAAAGGATTAATATTTGATTAGTTGGAAACAAATATGAAAGTCATTTTGAGTTGGACCAGGACAACAAACCGATCGACTCATGCTTGAACTGATCGGCTCAGGTGTCCCAACCGACCGGTTTAGATGTGAACCGATCAACTCAGGTCCCCAACCAACCATTTCATACTTGAAACGATCGATTCAGCTGGCGCAGTTGGTTGTTTTGTGGAAAATCTCGAATCCTTCTACTCCTGTTTTATCCCACATTGCCCGAGATAGAGAACCCTATCCCATTACCCTCCTATATATATAGGGGTATTGGGGGCTTCTCAAACAACAACTCAGAACACCAGTTGCTCTGTAAAGTTGTCATTCTCTCTGGTTGTGGTAACCGAGAGAGCCCGAGCAAGTACTACCTGATAAGGGAGGTACAACAAGGGAAAGACAACTGCAGAAAAGTGACTGGTGGTAGGAGAGTGTGTCGGTGACTAGTATGCCGACAGGAGGGTGCGACTCCTTCCGATTACTTATGGGACAAGGAGATCGGAGTTCCAGGTGGTCTGTGTAGACTGCTACAGAGGCGGGAGACTTCTTCCGCTCGGAGGACAGTTGTCAATCTTGAAAGTCTCGGTGAGACCAGGAGCTACACAGATACCATCCAAGACCGGAGGTGAAGACCGTGTAAGCTGCGAGGTAACATCTCTGAGCAAGCCTCGAGACAAGGTACGCCTCTACAAACCATCCTTCCTACTGTATAGACATTGACACGATTCCTTTATACTAGGTTCGGGAGAAAAAAAGTTTTGTTTCCACTACCTTCTTTGTCTCCCCTAAAACCCAACAAGTATGGTATGCCCATAGAGACAATCATGTGATGATTGACATGGCATCAATCATAAAGGATTTGATTAATACTTATAAAGGCAAGATTCTAATTTATTTGGTTTCACTCAGTTATGAGATAGTGAGGAAATATTATGAATGCCTAAAGAATGACAATACTCAATGACATATGTCTACAAGTAAATGACTTGGAGGATGAGATCATAAGAGTGTTAAGAGTGTGTACATTGTTTTTATGTCCCTAGTCAGTTGCTACCGTGGAAGGTAGATAGACTCTAATAACACATAAGACTAGAGTGTGGGTTGGTTGATGAAAAAATCTCATTAGTCATGACATGGCAATATCAAACCAAGCACACAAATACATGTTAGGAAAAATGTACAAAATCTCATTAGTCATGATATGGAAATATCAAACCAAGCACACAAATATATGTTAGGAACAATGTATCAGATAGACCCACCTTGAGAGTGACACATGAAACCATAATTGGTGGTCATAGTCATCTCTCATAGTGTAGGTGGTGATTGTGATTCTTAGACCTGAAATCACTGTACTCGTCACATGTCATTGGGTTTGATTTGACATCATCAAACACATCCATGAAGCATGGGTTGTTATAACGGTGATGATTTAGTGACTTTCACACATGGGGATAGTTTGTGAGTGATAAATATGGGATTTGTACCTCCTATTGGAGTATGATATCCTAGCCACTTAATAAGCGAGACTGAGAAACACATGCGCATGCACATGTGAATCAATATATGATATTAAGGTCACATTATTTCAGACAATCTACTCTTGGTTCAAGGAACATGAATTGAACATTGAGAGGATAACCTTCCATTCCTCGAGTTCATCCTGGAGATCAATGACAAAGGAATTATACAATCACTACAACACCTTACATAGATTGTAGGTTGAAGTTGTTCTCCAACTTTCCATTCACCTGGGTAGCACTTATGTGTGACTAGGCACCACTCTTTGCTTGTGATGTCATAATATAGTTATGGACATTCACTGTCAATGTGAGATGGGATCTATAGGGTCACACACAAAGGAACTCATCTAGAAGAGGAGTTTATCTTGAATGATGATTGGATTGATTATGAAAGTGTTTAGGTATTCAATTCACACAACATATTGAATGATTGGATGACTGGTCTGCCAAACGACCATCTCACTAAGTGAGACGACTGTTTGGGCATGCCAGATAGGCATCTCAAGTGTTGAGACGACCATTTGGGCTACCAGAGTAATCAAGTTCAAATCGGCTAAGTTTTGCCCTTGAATTGATCGGTTCAATGTGATTGAACAGACCATATCATCTCAGACTCACCATACGACCATCTGGGTGAGTGAGACAGACATCTCTCTTGTGTGAGATGGCCCGATTGGGCCGAACAAACATTCTGGATGTTTCCTGAATAGTTTCAATTGCACAAACTTGGAGTGCAAGTAAATTAATATGTGATATTAATTGGAAGCCAAAATTGCCAAATTCATGTGTGATTGGGAAAATGCTAGACGGCCATTTCGGCTATCATAGGTTGTGAAAATTTAAGATCTTCCAATCCCTTCCACTCCTGCAAAATCCTGTAAATATTGGGAACCCTGACCCTAACCCAGCCTATAAAAGGAGGGGTAGTGGGGGCTTCCCAGAGCACAACACAAACGACTGAGAATCAGTTCCTATGACAACTATTGTCCTATCTGGTTGTAGTAACCAAGAGAGACCAAGCAAGTCCTATCGGACAGGGAGGGATAGCTACGTGAGAGAAACAACTGGTGATCATTGTTGGTGGGAGAGAAGGTTGGTGACTAGTACACCAACATGAGGGATAACTCCTTCCTGTCTGTTCTTGATGAACGAAATGAGTTCTAGTTGGTCCATATAGACTACTCTAGTGGTAGGATTCCTCTGGCTGCTGCTCGGAGAGAAAAGTCAACCTATAGTTTGTGGCGAGACCACCAGAGTCACTGCAAAGGTTGCACACAGGGATTGAATATATTTCTTTCTCTTTTCGACTAAAAAACTATAGAAAAGGAGAATAGTAGAGAAGAAAAGGGAAACGAGGCAATTTGATATCCTTTTGTATTCAAATCAGAGGAGGGAAAATTTAAGACATAGTATAGAAGATTCACCACAAAAATGTATCTAGAATTGATGAACTTACATGAATCACAATCTTTAGGGAGCTAAATTCCCAAGTCATCATTTCCAATGATTTCTTCTTTAAAACCTATTTTTTACTCTAGCTCTAAAATTTCATATCTTGGACAAGAATGATGGATCATGGGAGCTACTAGGATTTTAGGTTAATGATATATATCCATTGATATGCTTGAAATAGTTACCAACAAGACCAAAAACTATTTTTAGTTTTTTTTTACTTATTCGGAATGGTTGATTGGCGGAGTTGTTACGGATTAGAAAATATCCCCACACCACACTATGAAGTTACCCAAATATCATCCAAAAATCCTTTAAATATAACAAGTGTCTGCCGTTGAGTTTAAAAGATACATCTAAAATTTTAGATTTTTTGGATGTACCTATGAATAGATAAAAATTAAATATTAGACTTTTATATTTCAATTTGAATGCATGTTCTCCTAATTTTGTCACGGGGAAACACAACTGAAAAAAGGTCAACAAACATTTGTTTTGATATATTTGAAGAAAAACTTATATTTGAGTTATGCAAACTTTATTTAAACCAGATTTATATATAAAATACATTTCTTTTGCACCACAATACCTATCCATTTTATTTTCTTATACCATCAAAATTCTTAATTTGACCAATTAGGGTTTTTCATTTCTCAAACCTTGGCTATAAAAAACAAATCATGCTTAGAGTCTCTCATTAGGTTTAAAACATCATAATAAAACTCTAATTATGAAAATCTTAATTAATGATCATTCTAGTTAAGCATGTAATCATCTATGTAAACCCTAATTAGATGGCTAAGTTGATGTAGGATCATTACAATATGACCTCTACTCACTTGAACACATAATCAATGACAAAAAAATGTATAAATTTGAATTAGAAGACATGGATGATCCCATGAAATAAATCCCCCATAGATCAAAAGCTTCTATTTCTTGAAACATAGGGAAGGACATTTCGTTCTTTGTTTTCGGTCCACTAACATGCATCACACCTATTCACAAAATGATTCACACATTTAAATAAGGTCATCAAATAAAAATGCACTATGAAACTTGAGTAGTTTTTATAAAGCTTGCATGATGACCTCTCGTGGGCAATGAGTAAGAATGTGCAAGAACACACTCCATTTCCCACTTAGGAGCACATGCCCTAAAAATTCCATCCCTGCACTAATTCAACAAGAAAGGATCATCCCAAAAACATCAATGCAATGAACAATTGTTTCCTATCATGTCCTCTGCTCTCATCATGAGTCACATGTGATAACCTAGAAATTCAAAATTTGATTAGGAATTTGATGTTGGACGTATCTCCTATCATAACCTTCAATTTCATGTTCAAATACAATTTGATGCATAATTGATAACTCCTGAATGTGTTCAATACCTTGATGACCCTCATTTAGACCTTAATATAGTGTTAATACATAACGCTCATCACAATCCTTTCCTTGTGTTTTGATTGTATTTTTGAATAGAATATATATATATATATATATATATATATATATATATATGTCCTTGTGCTCAAGGTGTAGAGCTTGTTCTCACGATTCCAGTGCACCTTTTGTTGCTAAAATCTGAGCTCGTATGAGAATTTTATGCCCCTTTGGATGTATCCTCTTTTCCATCTATTTTCAACCTTTTTTTACCCTTTTCTCGGCCATGGTTGAGCCCAATCGGGTCCAGATCATGCGCAGGACCATGCACACCCTTTTCTTTCCTCACCTTTCTTATTTTCTTACCCCCATCCAAATCAGGTCCTTGATGGACCATTGGATCCTCACGAGCCATGGACCAGCGGCTGATCCCACGGCCTGGACGCGTCGCCACTCCTACACCAACGAGTGCAAATTTTCTGCTACCTGCTCCCATGGTAGTGTGTATGGTGCTTGCCTGTGGTGGTCCTGATGACTCTTTGGCCCACATGACCCACGACCATGGCCAATGGGGAGCGTCAAACCTCCACTCGAAGATGGGAGTAGGGATGCACACTTCCCCCTTTTCCCTCCCTCTCAGCCTCTGACCATTTAAAACCCTAGAGCTCCCCACTATGTTCCTCGCTGCACCTACAAATATGACCAACAACTCCACCTTGACCTCCCCCTCTTTTCTCTTCTACGCCCAAGTGTTGCTGCCACCCTAAGTGCCCTCCACCAAGCTTCCGTCGCACGCTCTAGGTGATGGGATCTCAAGTGAGAGGTTGGTGATGACCCCTCCATCATTAGATGGGGGGCACAAAGGGTCAATATCATATCCCCAACACTCACCCTCTCCCCCCCTCTCTTCCTCTCCTCGCCATATGGGCTCCTAGTAGCCAAAAACAACTCACCACGTCAGCTTAGAATGATGCTCCATCATCCCACCCTCTCTGCCTCTCTCTGCCATGGGAGAGTGTTCAACCAACTGACTCTCAATAGCTGACATCGACCCCACTGTCTTGTGCATGTGCCCCAGCTGACCGTGGTCAAGGTTGACCCAACATAAATGCACCTGGACGCCCACTGTCGTGCCCCAACGCTCCCACCGACACCGCTCGATGCACCCTGCTTCGCACAATTGTGATCTATCTCCCTCCATCACCTACAAGTGCTGCTAAACGTTGAAGGCTACCTCTCAACCGTAGGCCCGACTCTGGCTCCCCTCAGGGACATGTGGCACATCTTTGGCCCTGGATCTAGGATCTAAGGGTCCAGAACACTCATCACAGGGTAATCTTCCAAAAATCCTTTCTCACACGTTTATTGGCCAAATTAATCATGCAATATATGTATTTTGATTAGAAAAACATGATCTATATGTTAAAAATAGTTTAACTACCCGAATCTACTTGTGGTTTACTTGTTTTGTGTAGAAGTGACACTTTTATTCTTGTTCAATCAACTTTATGCCTTTTTTGTGTCCTCTGGGTTTCTAATGACCTCAAGTTGCTTTGAATCTCTAAATCATTAACACGAATCTAGTTGGATCTTTTTTATGCTTTGAAGCTTATGGATGTACCCTAAATGTTTACCTTTGACCTAAAAGATTACTTTTTATTGCACTTTCATGATGTAACTTGTCCTAGTATGAAGTATTGGCCTAATTTATAATCATGAAACCTTTTAACCTAAAAATATGTGATCTACTGCTCACTCTTGCTGTTCATGATGTTTTGGGCCACCTAGTTGCATCCTAATGATAATTGGACCCTCTATGACTATCTTTACACTAAAATGGTCCATTTTTGTGCTTACATGATATAACTTGATCAAGGCATGAACTTAGGACTAGTTGTCATCATCTAACCTTTAACTATGGAAATCAATGATCTTTTTAGGTCTTTCCACATATTTGTCTAACGGTTCATGCTAAAGTAACCCATGTTTGATTTATGAGACCTCAACTTCCTACCTTGTGCATTAAAGCAACTAAGTTGATTTCGTTGTCTCTATATTACGAGATATGATTGTTATGCTAATCCAATGCTCTACCTTGTTCAAATTAGTATATTTATCACTCATGTAGCACTATAAGCCAAATCATTCTATCATATTCTCTTAATGCTTCTACGGTCAGATAATGTACTCTATTTCTTTGATATTGATCTAATATGACTTAATCATGATCTTGCATGTTAAACCTTGATGATGTAATCTAAATATCATGTTTCCCCAACTCCAAATAAGGAAGGATCTCATCTTTATATCTAATCTAAGGTGGATGGTTCAATTAGACCTAGGACCTAATGTTGATCCTATTACTATGATTGAATAATGACATGTACATTGGAATTTTGGAACTAAGATTGAAATACTTGGAACTTAGATCTAGGGTATCATCCACATGACTCATATGATGTTTATTTACTCAAACCCTATTGATCTAAGACCTGTTATTATGTCTATTATATCTTAGGTCCCCTCTGGATTGGACCTTCTCTAGAATCTACTCAAGAATCATAACTTGTAATATACTCTCAAGGTACGCTTACTCTCTTGACCCTACTATGGTATTGGATTTTTTGTATGTATGCTCGTATGAATTCTTAGCTAGTTAATTACTTGATTGAGCTACTTGTTCCTTATGATTAGTATGTTCATTTTGCTTGAAATATGTTGAACAAACCTTGAACATAATTGAACTTGTCCATTATACAAACCTAGTGTACCGACCTAAATTCTCGGGGCAAGGGCACGAGGCATGAATGAAATCAGATTAGCTCATATACTTCGGTCTTGAGGTCCCTCACATTGACAAAAGGGTAGCTAATCTTGAGCACCCTTACAGACCCTTCCAATGGGAAGTTGGTCAAAGGACATAATTTGTTGTTAAGTATAATGTAAATGCACATAAAATACACTTTGTATAAAAGAATGTCGTTAAGTGTTTCACACCTTGTTTCTAAATCTTGCTTATATGATGTTTCTAGACAAGCAACTTGTATAGTATTCTTAAACTGTTTACTTACCTTTTCATAGCGTACTTAATGCTTTAGCATTAATATGTATTATTTATCAAATTTGTAGTTGCCAAATGAAGATCCACTGCACCCAAGACTCTAAGATCTAAAATGTAATACAAATAGTATACTTGAATCTAGAAATGGGTACATGCTTCTCTATCCCCTTTTAGTACCTTCTTATATCTTGAGTTACTGCTTTTACATATATAGTGCCTGTGTGAAATATTTGATCCATTCTAGGGATAGATGCCTAGGTCCACTCCCCTTTGGATGTGTAGACATTAGGAGTGTGGATTCAGGGTAACAAATAGTTTTGTGACAAATGGTATCAGAGCAATACACGTAGGCCTCTATTTATGTTTATGGGATAACACATCTTAAGAACCCAGGAAGGACTAAAATCCTTTCCCCAAGCTTAGAGAGTCTTCTAGCATCTCATATTTTCTTTAAGTAACACCTAACCACCCAAGTAGATGATGTTTTAGTAGTCTCTCATCTCCTCATGTGATTCTTCTCTCATGACTATTAATTACATGAAATCTCAATTTTGGGTAGCTTATGCATGGGAAAAATAAAATTCACTTAAAATCATGAAAGTTGATTAAAATGTTAATGCCATGATCTGACTTTAAATTTGAAACCCTATCTGATGTAAGAAAATACTCTAAAAAATGTAGTACTCATGTGCAAAGTTTATGAAAACTCAATGTTACCCGTTTGGACATAAGTGCTTTCCTTGTTTGAGGTAAATTATTGATATGGTGAAATAAGGTGGAACTCTTATTTTATGCCTCATGTTTGATGAGGTCCTTATTGACTATACCTATGTTGTCCCTATTTTGATCAAACCTCAAACATAGATAAGCAAAACTCACTCGATTGATATGCATCATGCCACATACTCTGGTATGACCATGGCTTTGGACCCCCAAATCTTGATATGATGACTTGAATACTAGAGGTATTTCCCTATTGACTTGTATGCCTCTTTGTAACCTCAATTTTAAACAAACATAATGGACATGTATATTACTCTAGCCTTATTATGCTCAAACACTCGAGTTCTCAATTTGAGTTCTAAATTTGCGAAATGTACCCTTAAATTTATCTTGAAAGGAAGGGAATTCTATTATGACACTGATCTTGCAAAACCTTGAAGTATGGTTTCCCTATTGCGATCTTGATGTTTGACTCATGATCTTATGAAATTTGATTCGATAGTTGGTGCTCTCCCTAATTAGACATACTTGATGACTCATGATTAGTATAGACTAATGTGCTAGACTAGGGTGGTAGTTGACTTATGACTTCCTAACCTAGGTCACATCCCTATTGTGATTGACTCTAAATTTTCATTTTTATGATTATTTAGAGGTTGGAAAGGTTACCCCTTTCACACTATTTTGATTTTTTGACCTAAGTCTATAATAGGTCAAATCTATGATGATGTTGATACTCGATCTTGAATCTCAGTTTGATGGTGATCTTGAAATATGATGATTTTGTTATAACTCATGGTTGATTTCATAGAAAGACCTAGGCTAGATCATTCATCAACCTTGAATACCATGAAAATGAACTAGATATGGATATCTTAAAATGTTGCTCGAATAATGCTTTAAATGTCGCTCGACTATTGCTTGATTGTTGGATATGAATGAATGATCACTTCTAAGGTCTGAACATGAATCTAAAACCTAGCTTTGAAATGTTTGAACTTATGACTTTGTCCAAACTCGACTATTGATATTGATTTATAAAATCTTGACTCCTGATGATTGATCTTGGTATTGACTTAACTTTTATGATCACCTATTTTGATATTGAGATCACCCTTGATATATGACTAGTGACTTTCATGTTTCCAAATCTGAAAATTTTGAAATTATGACTATAATGACTATGTGAAATTGCTCAATTTATGACTTAAGGGTGAGCTCCATGTGGACTAGGGTGGGACCATCCAGTGATTTTGAGCACAAAATTATGATTTTGAAATATGATGTATGATTCAAATTGTAAAAGTGTGAAATCTCAATCATGGATGTATAACCCCACCTAGGCCAATGTAGAAGCTAGAACCAGAATGTTATGACTGAAAGTCATGCTGTACTCTTGATTCAAAGAGCTCTATTTGTTTGACCTAAAAGTTGATCTCTCCAAATTTGGTGATATCTGGGATAACCTCTCCTAAAGTGTGACTTATGTGATGGTACTTACAACTCAATGATCTATGTGACTATATGTTGACCACGATGCTCGATTTCTTGGTTTTAGAATGAGAGGGATATTGTAAGAAGTGATGATACTTTACAAGAATGCTATGACAATCTTGACATTGATTGGGGAAAACTCAATCTCGATTGATGACTTGATTAAATTTTGGGGATAAAATTTCTTTTAAGGTAGCAAGGATGTGATAACTTAGAAATTCAAAATTTGATAACGACTTATATGTTGTACTTATCTCTTATCATCACCTTCAATTTCATGTTCAAATACAATTTGATACACAATTAATAACTCCTGAGTGTGTTCAATACCTTGATGAACCTCAATTAGACCCTAATATAATGTTAATACATAATGCTCATCACAATTCTTTCCTTGTATTTTGATTGTATTTTTGAATAATTATGTATATATTTGTCTCATGCATGGTGTAGAGCTTATTCTCACGATTCTAGCACACCTTTTCTTACTCAAATTGGATTTTGTATGAGAATTATATGCCCCTTTGAATGTCTCCTCTTTTCCATCTAATTTCAACCCTTTTCTCAGCCTTGGTCGAGCCCAATTGGGCCCATATTGCGCGTAGGACCGCACTCACCCTTTTCTTTCCTTGCATTTATTCTTTTCTTACCCGCATCCGAATCGGGTCCTTGATGGACCGTTGGACCCTCATGAGCTGTGGATCAGGGGCTGATCCCACGGCCGGGATGCATCACCACTCCTGCACCAGTGAGCACAGCCTTACTGCTACTTGCTCCCATGGAAGTGCGTATGGCGCTCACCTGTGATGGTCCTGATGACTCTTTGGCCTGCATGACCTGTGGCCGAGGCCAATGGAGAGCGTTGGACCTCCACTTGAAGATGGGAGTAAGGACGCACACTTCCCCTTTTTTCCTCCCCCTTGTCCGCCAACATTCAAAACCCTAGAGCTCCCCTATGCTTCCTTGCTACACCTATAAATATGACCACCAGCTCCACCTCAACCTCCCCCCTCTTTTCTCTTCTACGCCCAAGTGCTTCTGCCACCCCTAGCACCCTCCACCAAGACGCTGCTGCCCACTCCAGGTGATGCGATCTCAGGCGAGAGGTTGGTAACAACCCCTCCATCATTGGATGGAGGGACAAAGGGTCAAGATCATCTCCCCAATGCTCCCACTCTCCCCCCCTCTCTTCTTCTCCTCACCACTGAAAAACCACTCGCAAGGACTTTACATAAAATTACAATTCTTTCACCAAACCCTTCAAACAGCCTTCACCTAGAAGTAATTGCACCAACCTTGAAGCAGCCTTCTTGAAGTAACTTCAAGCTCCCCCTTGAAGTAGCCTTCCTCTTGAAGTAGCTTCCCATTGCAATAGCCTTCTTGAAGTAGTTCGAAGTCCACCTTCTCCTCCGAGAAGAACCTTCTCCAATCCGCAGCCTCCAACCCTAGGAGTAGCAAGGAGAATACAAAGGATAAAAGGAACAAGAAGGAAAAAAGGAAATTACACTTAACCTTTGAAGCACAAGGCTTGATTTGCCTATATCAAGCGTGTAGATCTCCTAACCAATGTATATGGAAATGTGATTGCTGTGGATAGGAGATACTAGCCTATAGGACACGAAATTAGAGCAAGGAGAAGAATAGCCAATGCAAGTGTTGCTCAATTTCTCAAAATAGATTCACAATTGCAAGTGTAAGATCAAGTGTATCACAAGTGAAGATTAGTGAGTTTAGGTGTCCTAAGGCATGTCCTACTTATAGAAATGACCTACAAGTGCTTAAGGACGTTCTAGACACTTTCTAGGGGGTTCTTAGTGCTCAACTAGCCGTTATGTGTCCACTAATTGCATTTGTAACGACTAGTTAATTGACCCTGAAAAGTGCAGACAGAACTCTTCTCGGTCGAAGATTTGTCGACCGAGAGTCCTTCTCGGTCGAAGTTTTGTCGACCGAGGGACTTCCTGGAGCAAGTGTTTACAACGTTCATTTCCAACTCCCAACCACCTTGTCTGCTGGGTCTAACGGCTAGTAGGGTCTATTCTCGATCAAAGATTTTGTCGACCGAGAGTTTCTCGGTCGAAGTTTTTGTCGACCGATATTTTCTCGATCGACGATTTGTCGACCGAGAATATTACTGACTCAATGTATTCATTTACTAAGTGTGTGTATCAATGTGCAATTGTGATACTATCTTGGGGAATGGCCTATCTAAGTGTTGTGAATGGATAGGGAAGATATAAACGCTTGGTTTACATGATATCTAATTACTTGTACATTATATACTTGTACAAGCATTTACATTTGATTACAATCATGAAAATAAAGCGATTTTATCAAATTGTTCTTCCAAGTCTTTGTTATCCACCACCTTATATGTTTGTTCTTGAAATACTCAAATAGTACGTTAAAACCACAAGAATGAAATGTTTGTCATCATCAAAATAAAGGGATTATCATAATGTCCAATTTGGCCAACAACCACACGTTCTCCTCATAGCCAATGAAAACATGCCGCATCAACTTAGAACAACGCTTCCTCATCGCCCCCTCTCTACCTCTCTCTGCCACGAGAGAGTGTTCACCCAACCAACTCACAACAGCTGACCTCAACCCCACTGGCTCGCACATGCACCCTAGCTGGCTATGGTCAAGGTTAACCCAGCACAAACACACCCTGACGCCCGCCGTCACACCCTAACTCTCCCACTGACATCGCTCGACGTGCCCTGCCTCACACGATCGCGTGTCGTCTCCCTCCATCACCTACAAGAGCTGCTGAATGATGCTGCCTGCCTATCAACCGCATGCCCGACTCTGACTCCCCTCAGGGATGCGTGGTGCATCGTCAACCCTGGAATTAGGATCCAAGGGTCCAGAACACTCATCACAAGGTAAACCTTACAAAAATCCTTTCTCATGTATCTATTGGCCAAATTAATCATGCAATATATGAATTTCAATCAAGAAAACATGATCTACCTGTTAAAAATAGTTTCACTACTTGAATCTACTTGTGGTTTACCTATTTTGTTTAGAAGTGACACTTTTATTCTTATTTAATAAACTTTATGCCTTTTTATGTTCTTTGGGGTTTTAATGACCTCAAGTTTCTTTGAACCTCTAAATTAGTAACATAAATATAGTTGGATCTTGTTTTATGCTTTGAAGCTTATGGATGTACCCTAAATGTTTACCTTTGACCTAAAATATTAATTTTTATTGCACATTCAAGATGTAAGTTGACCTAGTATGAAGTATTGGCCTAATTCATAATCATGAAACCTTTTAACCTCAAAAATATGTGATCTACTGCTCACTCTTTCTATTCATGATGTCTTGGCCCCCCTAGTTGCATCCTAATGATAATTGGACCCTCTATGACTATCTTTACCCTAAAATGGTCCATTTATGTGCTTACATGATATAACTTGATCAAGCCTTGAACTTTAGATTAGTTGTCATCATTTAACCTTTAAGTATGGAAATCAATGATCTTTGTTAGGTCTTTCCACATATTTGATTAACGGTTCATGCTAAAGTAACCCATGTTTGATTTATGAGACCTCACCTGCCTACCTTGTGCAATAAAATAACTAAGTTGATCTAGTTGTGTCCACATGATGAAATATAATTGTTATGCTAATCCCATGCTCTACCTTGTTCAAATCAGTAGATTTATCACTCATGTATCACTATAAGCCAAATCGATGTATCATATGCTCTTAGTGCTCGTATGGTTGGGAAATGTACTTTTTTTTGGGTCCACCAAAGCGTGAGGAAAATGTACTTTATTGCTTTGATATTGATCTAATATGATTTAATCATGATCTTGCATGTTAAACCTTGATGATGTAATCTAAATATCATGTTTCCCTAACTCTAAATCAGGAATGATCTCATCTTTATATCTAATCTAAGGTGGATGGTTCACTTAGACCTAGTACCTAATGGTAATCCTATTACTATGATTGTATAATGACATGTACGTTGGAAGTTTGGAACTAAGATTAAAATAATTGGAACCTAGATCTAGGGAATCATACACATGAATCATATGATGCTTATTTACTCAAACCCCATTGATCTAAGACTTGTAATTATGTTTTTTATATCTTAGGTCCCCTTTGGATTGGACCTTCTCTAGAATCTACTCAGGAATCATAACCTGTAATCTACTCACAAGGTACGCTTACTCTCTTGCCCCTATTATGATATTGGCTTGTTTTTATGTATGCTCATATGAATGCTTGACTAGTTAATTACTTGATTGAGATACTTGTTCCCTATAATTAGTGCATTCATTTTGCTTGAAATATGTTGGACAAACCTTGAACATAATTGAACTTGTCCATTATGCAAACCTAGTATACCGGCCTGAATTTTTGGGGCAAGGGCACGAGGCATGAATGAAACATAGTTATCTCATTGACTTCGTTCTTGAGGTCCCTCACATTGATAAAAGGGTAGCTAATCTTGAGCACCCTTATAGACCCTTCCAATGGGAAGTTGGCTAATGGCCATAATATGTTGTTAAGTATAATGGAAATGCACATAAAAACACTTTGTATAAAAGAATGTCATTAAGTGTTTCATTCCTTGTTTCTAAATCTCGCTTATATGATGTTTATAGACAAGACTTTGTATAGTATTCTTAACTTGCCTTTTCATAGCGTACTTAATGCTTTAGCATTAATATGTCTTGTTTATTGAATTTGTAGTTGATAAATGAAGATTCGCTGCACTCAAGACTCTAAGCTCTAAAATGCAATACAAATGGGTATACTTGAATCTAGAAATGGGTACATGCTTCTCTATCCCCTTTTAGTACATTATTATATCTTGTGTTACTTCTTTTACATATATATTTTCTATGTGAAATATTCAATCCATTCTAGGGACAGACGTCCAAGTCCACTCGCCTTTGGCTGTGTAGCCATTAGGAGTGTGGATTTAGGGTAACAAATAGTTCCGTGACATCACCCCACTCACTAGATAATTCACAACATTAGAATACCAAGGGTCTTTATATTTGACGACCAACAATCACTCATCAGAAAAAGTTTGCTAAATGGGAACCTCTAGTCTAGTCGGATAAACTCTATTCAGACAAGATAGATGGTTAGCCAAATCAATCTCCCTTCCATCCTTATACCTACTTTTATGTTAAATTATTGCAAAACCAAGATCCATAAAATTAAATGGGGTTTGGATTCTTTCTTCTGTAATAAGTATATTATCACAGAATGGTCTGTTCAAACATTCACTTCTGCACCAATCAATTACTGTCAAAATTTATAAAAAAGAGAGAACCACTTCTAAAAATTCTTTCTCTGGGGTGTTGTAAATTAATTGAGTGTCATTTAGAGTTCTTGAAGCATATTAGATTACCGAGGTAGAATGCTCTTTGCTTTGGATTAAAAATACCCTTATTGCATAGTCAAAAGGATCACACATCAACTTAAATGGTAGACTCCATTCCTAAGCTATCACCACACACACATAATTTTTTTCTTTTCATTTTAGAATATTAAAGGTTTGTAAAGAACATTTCCAAAGTCAAAACTCATGTCCTTCTCCATGAGTTCCAAAAAGATGTTTTGTGATCTTAACTTTCATCTTCATTAGGTTAACCTCCATTATCTTGTTGGACAACTTGTATCCCATAAATATACCCTCATTTACCATCTAGTGGCATTTTTACTGTTCAAAATGAGACAGTGGTTCTCACACTTTTTTAAAACACGATATAGATTTGATAAACAATCTTAAAAAGAATGCTAATACATAGAAATGTCATCCATGAAAACCTCAAGTTACCACTCCACCATACTATAAAAAATGGTAAGCATACACCTTTGAAAAGTTGTGGACGTCTTACAAAGACCAAAAGGCATACATTGATAAGCAAACGTGCCATAAGGACAAGTGAATTCACACATTCTATTGGTCCTTAGAAACTATTCAAATTTGATTATATCCTGAATAGATGTCCAAGAAACACAAATGCAAACTTATGATGAGTCGCTCCAAGGTTTGATCAATAAATGGTAAATGAAAGTAGTCTTTAAGTGTAGGGACATTGAGATGGTGATAATCTATACAAACACAACAACCTATTACTAGTCTACTAGACACCAACTCATTTTTAAAATTGATTGTAACTGTGATACCATCCTTTTTAGGAACCACCTTGATGTCTAACATTGACCATCCAAAGGCTGCATGATGGTTCTTGAGAACAATGGTTAAATATTTCTCCTTAGATCTTCTCAATGAAGAATAAATTATCACAAGAAGATTCTCTTTAGCTGCCAAAAAGTGTACTTCAGATGTGGAAACAATGGATTCAACTCTAGATCTAGAGGAAACCCAAGTGACAACTCAAAATTAGGCGGTGTCGGTCCTAAGTCCTAATAGTGCTTCATGCATAATACTCTTTTAAAATAATGCAATTTATTCCATGTGGTTTCAAGAATGGCTACCTCTATGAGGTTCAAATATAAATCAAGTAGAAGTGCTAGATACTGAATGTTGTAGGGATGCCAGAACTCATTCGAAAACATGAGCATGCATAAGAAGATGATCTAGCTTCTTTTGGTATTTAACAACTTCAACAAGTGAAACTATATAAACTTCCTATTTTTTAACAAGATGACACACACTACCAACCTGATGCATTGTGTTTACCATGTCTAAGAATAGTTTCCCCAGATATAAGGGAGTATTTGACTGTATGTCCTATACTTCAAGAAATGCGGATTCCATGCCCAATTTTTCTTGCTTGTTGGGTTTTTCTGGAAGCTTAAACTACATTATCATCTTCAATGCTGAGTGTCATTCTTACTCTCCCCATTTGTAGTGTAATAACTACCATAGTGGCATGAAATGGTCTCCCAAGGAGTGTCTTGGACCCACAATCCTCTTGCATCTTTATCAACATAAAAGCTTTAAGGAATATGAATCTGTCCACCTTGATCAAACATCTTCACAAAGGAAATAGAACCATATAATGGATTTATCCTCCAATTTAATTGTCATGTTGGTCTTCCTAGTATGCGTCCAACCCATCAACTTTAAGGTATTCAATGACATCAAGTTAATGTTGGCTCCCAAGTCTCATAAGGCATCTTCAAAATTAATTTTTCCTATAGACCATGGTATGTTGAAGCACCTCAAGTCTTCTCTCTTCCTGGGTATATTTCTTTGATTCATCATGATAAATACCTCGTCTAGATCCACCACATGAGAATTTGCAGTCCTCCTCTTCTTAGTAATGATGTCCTTGGGTAATTACCATAGGGGTGAATTTGTTCAAGAGCCTCCACAAAGAGAAGAATCATATGAAGCCCACAGAAAATATCAAGAAACCTCTTAAACTCTTGGTCTTCTTCAATATTCATACTCTTCCTGGGAAAGGCACATGTACCACGATTTCTAAGGTGTGCCAGAATGAAGCCATTTTTAGGGGATTTTTCTACCTCTCAATTGGAATCCATGGAATTCTCATCTACCTCTTGCTTAGATAGTTTGTCAAAAATTACCCTTGTCAAGGAATTGTTAGCTACGCTCATCCTACCCCCACTGAATACAAAGTCAGTGGTAGTAGAGTTTGGGCATCCATTCGCAAAGTTGCACATGGTTTCACACAAGAAATATATATAAAAAGGAAATAACAAAACTAAAGACAACAAAAGAGATCAAGGAGAGAAGAGGCATGTACCCATTTCCATGTTAGAATAACCCATTGATGTTTTATTTCATTGATTAGTTGCAACTGATCATCATTTGCATCAAAATTTTTGATAAATGAAATATATTGATGCTAATGCATTAAGTACACTTTGAAAAGACATGTAAGCATAGTTTAAGAGTATAATAAAAGTTTCTTGGCCAGAAACATTGTAATAGGCAAAAAGAAGGACATTGCAAGATAACTCAACAATGTTAATTTATACAAAACATATTTTAAGTCCTATTATCCATTATATCAACATCATTATTAGGCCTTTGACCAACTTCCAAGGGAAGGATTCGTGAGGGGCATTTAAGGCTAGGAGATAAAATGTCAACCTATTTCTATGTGAGGGACCTTATGGAAAAAGTCAATGAGCTAACCCTATTTCAACATGCCCTGTACCATTATCCTAAGAATTTTAGGTAGGTAAACCATGGCTATATAATGGATTTCTAAATTATGATCAAGTCCTGTCAATATAGTATAATCAAACACGAATGTATAGCTCAATCAAGTAACTAAGTAGCCAAGCATACATACAAACAAGACAATTCCTTAGTAGGGTTAAGAGATTAGGCATACCTTGTGAGCAATGGGAAAGTAATGATTCTTGAGTAATATTCATAGATAAGGTCTATCCCAAGGGCACCTAAGATGTAAAAAGACATAATATGGGGTCTTTCCTACTATACCTAGGATTTTTTAAGAGAAACATGTTTCATGTCATGTGGATGTTCCCCATAGACCTAGATTTCAAATGGTTCAAGCATAATATCATCATATCAAACATGCACATAATTATTTAACATAATTCAAGAGTCATAACACCACCTCAAGTCTAGGCATAACATCCACATTATGAGATGTACTAGGTAAAGTCATACTGTGATTTGGATATATTATATGCATGAGATTTAGATTATCATTAAATATTAAATAAGCAGATCATAACTAGACATATGAGGTCCATTTCCTGCGATAGGGTCATATTGCCAAGTCATAAGATCATACGAGAGCGTTAAGTAGAATGAAGTAGACTTTACAACAATAGTATGAAAATTCTACTTTTGAAGTATTAAGATGTCATTTAAGTAGAATGAAGTAGACTTCACAACAATAGTATGAAAATTCTACTTTTGAAGTATTAAGATGTCATTTGTAGCACAAGAGCATGATTTTTGCAAGATTAGAATGTAATAATCAACACATGCATATAGGTCACATGTATGTATCAAGTAGTCAAGAAGGCATATGAGCATGTTACATCGTATTTTATGTCACAAGTCACCTTGAAGGTTAACATAGAGTTTGAATAACATGGATCAACTTTTACATAAGGACTAAAAGATCCAATCATTTAAGCATTCCAACACCACACATTAGGGCATATCATGGTTTAAAAGTGAATATTTGAATCATATGAGCTGCTCATGGAAAATATAGCATGGGATCTACACAAACATGTTACCAACATAAAAAAGTTCACTGATTTGGGATTAAACTAACAATTTGAGGCACTCTCAGTTATATTTGGGAACCAACTTAAGATCTTAGTATTAAAGATCACGTCAATAAAGATAAAATTCAAAAGTTATGTGCGTAACAAGGGTCAAGGTTGAGACTTGGTAGTTTTGATGTAACACCCGGGCCCATTGCTCTAGGCTCTAGTAGAGTTTCAAGAAGGATGACAGGTCCCATAGAACACCACTAGCCTTAACTACACACTTTGTCCTCACTCACACGCAAGTTGAGGTCAACTTCCTGACTGGTCACCCATCCTAGTACTACTCCAAGCTGAGCATGCTTAACTATGGAGTTCTTTGGTGATGGGCTCCCGAAAAAGGAGGTACACCTTGGTGATATGGGTAGTCTGATCTTTCCTTTTAAGATCATGTTATCCAAGGCCTCAAATCCTAAGACGTTATGATCTCCCCCACTTAGACTCTTTCCGTCCTTACCAAGGCTCAATATATGGCCTCATAATCTCTTCCCCATTTCAGTACAGACCCAGAATGGCCCATGGACACCCAGCTCCCATCTAAAACTACTAGTGCAAGGGTGGATCCATCTCGTCTCAGAAGATATCCCTTTCCAACTTACCTGGACCGCATGACTTAAGACTGGCCTACCACATCCCCATGTGGGCCCCACCTACTAGAGGGGAATTGGCTATAATACCATTTGCAACACCTAAGCCCATTTCCCTAGGCTCTAGTAAAGTTTTAAGGATGACTGGCCCCACATACCACCACTAGCCTTAACTGCACACTTTGTTCTCACTCACGCGCAAGTTGGGACAACTTCCCGACTGGTCACCCATCCTAGTACTACTCCAAGTCGAGCACGCTTAACTATGGAGTTCTTTAGTGATGAGCTCCCAAAAAGGAGGTGCACCTTGGTGATATGGGTAGTCCAGTCATTCCTTTTAAGATCATGTTATCCAAGGCTTCAAATCTTGGGACATTACATTTGCACTGCAAATTACTAAAAAATGTTACACTAACAATGATAAGTCATTAAGTGATCATGTTTTGACAAATGATCATTAGACAAGCATGAAAGTATAACTTTTAAAACACAGAAGAGAACCACAAGTAGATTTAGATTAAGCAATTTTCAACAAAAAGCCTCATTGTTTGAGTCAATATCGTATATAATACAACTATTTTTGGATAAGCAAGTCATTTACTACAATTACACAATATTTGGGGATTTCTAACATTTTGCCTGAGAGAGGGGAGTACATTTATCATTTTTGAAAAATCATTGGTTGTCGTACGAGGGGCCAACATGAACCTCCATAATTCAAGGGCTCACAACCCTGTCTCCCACAAATACCTATTGGAACATGTCCAAACCTTGGGCCTTCCTGCTTGCAGCAAGATCTGGCATGGTTTGCATGGCTAATGCCTATTATCTCCCTGCTCAAGATTACATACCTTGTTCCCATTGTGCGATAGAGATAAACCTGCTCAACTCATTAGAGCCTTGAGCGATGTTTCTCTGGGTCATGGCAGTCTAGAAAACCAACTGACCAAGACCTCTAAGGTTCTCATGACTCATTTCCAACATGAGATGCTTCTAAAGAATCATAGGGCAAACAACACTAATACTTGCATGAAGGCGACATCAAGGAAATTTAGGGGAAGATGATGGAAATGAGGGGAGGTTAGGGTTCAAGAGAGAAGGAAAAAGAAGGGGAAAGAAAGAGGGAATAATAATAAGAAAAATGGGGCTTCAATTGTGCATAAAATAGGTTTGAAAAGGAGGGTTAGGTGTGTCTCAAAGCCATGACCATTAACCATGTATAGATGGGGAAGAAGGTGCCCTTGATCATTAGATTGAGTCAAAATCCAAGGCTAATGGATTGGAATCCCGAGTTCCCTTGACCATGAATTCAGGTCTAATGATTGGTCAATAGAATTAGGATGTGGATTTTTGGGTCTAAGGGGAAAAACAAGGTTCTTCTGCGAGTGGGTCTCACCCTATCTTGGGCCTAAAGTTCTAGCCCAAGACCTAAAAGAGTGACCATAGGCGTAACTTTAGGATTTTAGAAGTCTAGACTTCAATTGGATATCTCCCTCATGTGAGATCTAATTTTGATGAGATTTGGACCATTGGATTCACAAAAGCATCCTCTACACAAAAACACAACTTGCGGTAGAAGGAGCTTAAAATATGGGGTAAAATAATAATGAAAAAGGGTAGTGTATATTGTAGTTCAAACTTATGTGACACATAAAAATCATGTCACAACTTGTTATTTTAGGACACAAGGACCCTTATTAACCCCCAAAAAGCATCAAAACATGATTTTGATGAAAATTATAAGAAATAGGGTAAGGTAGTGAAACACATGACATGCATTGAAAATTTCCAATATTTTACATCCTATCCATCTTAACAATTAATTGTTTTTATCCTCAAAACTATTACAATCCTTTTATCGAGTTTTAGACTATCATATTCAAAAACATCTTTGTAATCCTATCATTATTAATGTTGTCTCAAAATCAAGGAAATAGAGCATTAAAATCAACATGTAATTACATGAATATTCAATTAGAAAAAAATCATCACATATATCACAACACTTGGTGAAATCATCATTTAGATCATCAATTTGAAGAGATCATAATTTTAGGTTGAATGAATATAATTCTTGAATCATGAGTACAACATGACCTTCAATCCTAAAATTTTATGTCCCTAGATTCTTCATTGGCCTAGGTGGGGTTATACATCTAAAATTGAGATGTTGTATTTCAACAATTTGAGACAAATGTCATATTTCAATCGTGATTTCATGTTCAAACTCAATGGAAGTTCCCACACTAGTCTGAATGAGAGATAAACCCTAAGTCATATATCGAGAGAATTAACACAGTCGTCATTTCAAAATTTTCAAAATTTAGAAATATGGAAGTCACTAGTCATGAATCAAGGGTGATCTCAAGATCCAAAAGTGTGATTATAGGAATTGTATCAATAACCACAATTCAAGATTTCATAAATTGAATATTGAGTCAAGTGTTTTGGGCATTAAAAGATATAGGTCGAAAGTTTTAAAGCTAGGGTTTGGATGTCCTCTTTAGACCTTAGGGGTGATCATTCATCTATATACAAATATCGATAAAAATATAAGAAATATTCGATCAATATCTTGAGGTATCAATATCAAGTTTGTTATTATGGTATTCAAGGTTGATGAATGATATTTAGCTAGGCCTTTCCAGGAGTCAACTACATGCTATAGTGAGCATCATTATACTTCATTATCATGGTATTCAATGTTGATGAATGATCTATATCTAGGCCTTTCTAGGAGTCATCCATAAGCTATAGAAATCAAGATTCAAGATTGAGTATCAATAACATCTTAGCTATGATCTATTAGTGACTTAGGACAAGAAATCAAAATCATGTGGAAGGGGTCACCTCTTTGAGACTCTAAATAACCATCAAGGTTAAGATTTAGAGGCAACCGTAATAGGTATGTAAACCAGGTTAGGGGACATACACTACCACCCTTATCTAACACATTGGTGATCATAGTCATGAGCATGGATCATAGAAATATAGTGGAAGTATAAATTATCTAATCATATTTCTTGAAGTCTTGAGATCAAAGATCAATATAATAATAGGAAACCATGTTTCAAGGTTCTGCAACTTGGGGTCATAAGATTGTTCCCTTCCTTTCATAGATCAAGGAAAAAGATTATAGCTAGAAATATAGATATGAAAAAATAGGGCACTACAAGAGTTAGAGATTTATAAGGTATGATCAAGACTTTTTATGATTCATATCATTCAAAATTAAGCCTTGTAAAGAGGCATAGTAGTCAATATGGGATTTGCCTCTTGTACGGGTCTTCTCATCATAATCTTTGGGTCCAAAGGCACAGTCATATCGAAATTCTATTAAAGTATGGGGCATGATATATATCAATATAAAGAGATGCTAAATCATGTTTGAGGTTTAATTGAGAATGGAGGAAAATATAGGTTCAATCGATTGGAAGTCACCAACCATGAGGTGTAAAACAAAAGTGACACCTTATTTCACCACATATAGGAATTTCTTGAAACATAAAAATTACATATGCTAGATTTGGAAAATAAAAGGTACATATGCTAGATTTGGCATTCTTGAATTTGCATAAATGTTACACACGAGTATATCACTTTAAGAGTAAAATAGTATTTTCAAGATAGGATTAGATCACGACATCATATAAATCAACTTTCACGTATTCAAATGAATTTTAATTTCCTCATGCATAAACTACCCATAATAGAGAGATCATGTGATTTAGAGTCACGAAACAAGAATTACATGAGAAAATGAGAAAACTAACTAATGATTATCTACTCGGGTGGCTTAAATAGTCCTTAAAGAATAAATGAGATACTAGAAATCTAAATAAGCTTGAAGGGAAGAAAATAATACAATCCTAGATCCCCCTTTGTGCATGTAAGTGTACATGGGAACCTCATCCACCACACCAGTTAGATCAGAGGTTAATACTAGCCAAAATCTCCATGTTTAGATCCATACCTATTACCTCAGTTTAACCATTATGAATTTTAGTTCTCCCTAGGTTCTTATAATGTGTTATTCCATAAACATATATAGAGCCCTACATATTTGGATCTGATACCATTTTTGACATAACTAGTGGTTACTCTCATGCTACCTCCAGAGATTAATAAGTCACTAGAAATATGGCTTAGAGGTTTGTCCACAAAATGTCCCATAGTTTCACACAATATATATATATATATATATATATATATGAATTGGAAACAATAAAACTAAAGAGATACCAAAATACATCAATGAGAAAAGAGACATGTACCCATTTCTATGTCAAGAGAACACATTGGTGTTTCATTTCATAGAGTTGTTGCAACAAATCTTCATTTGACATCAAAAACTTTAATTACCAAATTATATTAATGCTAAAGCATTAAGTACACTATGGAAAGACATGTAAGAATAGATTAATAAAAGTTGTTTGGTTAAAAAAATTATAATACACAAGAATAGGGAATAAGACGAGAAAACTCAATGACATCTTTTTATATAAAGCATATTTTAAGTTCCATATGTTATATCAACATCATTATTAATCATTTGACCAACTTCCAAGGGAACGGTCCATGAGGGGCATTTAAGGCTAGGAGCCTAAATGTCACCCTATTTGTACTTGAGGGACCTCATGACTAAAACCAAGGAGACATATGATGATAAATCTACTGATTTGAGATCTTATGATGTGATATGAGTCACTGGAGCATAATTCTAGAAAGATTAGAATCTAGTAATCAACACATACATTTAGGTCATATTAGGTATCACATGTATGTATGAAGTAGTCAAGAAGGTGTATGGGTTAATACATGGTATGTCATGTCATAAGTCACCATAAGGATTGATTTAAAGATTCACTTAAAGTTTTGAACATTATGGATCAACTTTTACATAAGGACTACATGACAATCATATGGTCACTCAAACATCACATATTAGGGCATATCAAGGTTAAAAATGAGTGTTTGAATCATATGATCTACTCATGGAAAACATACCATGATATCTATTCAAACATGTGTCAACATTGTAAATTTACTGATTTGGGATAGAACTAATGAGTTGGCGAACTCATATCTATATTTAGGCATCAAATCTAGATCTTAGGATTAAATATCACATTAAGGCATGTAAAAGTAAAAAAGTTAAATTTTTAGTTCATAACAAGAATCAAGGTGGATACTTGGTAGTTTTGGATTGCAAGTTACTGGAAAAAGGTTTTACTTACTAAGAGAAGTCATTAAATGATCATGTTTTGAGAAAAAAAATCATTAGATAAGCATGAAGGTAGCACATTTAACAAACATATGAGAACCCCAAGTATATTTATGTTTTGAAACTATTTTTTGATAGAAAGGCCTTATTGTTTTGGTCAAAACAATATATAATATGACTATTTTTGGATATGAAAGTCATTTACTACAATGTTTACAAGATTGGGGGATCTCTAACATTTTGGCCAACAGAGGGAAATCCATTTAGTATTTTGAAAAATTGTTGGACTATGAATGGGGGACCATCGTGGACATCCATGATCTGATGACTCATGACATTTTCTTGATTAAAGGCCTGTTGGTGGGGATCCAGGCCTTGGGCAGGCAGGCCTAAATCCTAAATTGGGGTGATTCGTTGGGTTAACGCTCATGGTTTCTCTACTCGAGCTTACTCACCTTGCACATGATGTGCGACAAAGATGTTCCTCCTAGTCTTTCTAGAACCTTGAGCGTAGATCTCTAGTCCATGGAAATACTAAAGGACCATCTGACTGAGACCGTCGAGGTTTCCCTAAACTTGGTTCTAGAATGAGATGCTTTCGAATAAGTATAGGGAAAAGAGCCCCAATACCTGCATGATGGCGGTGCTAAGGGAAGTTAGGGGAATATTATGGATACTTGGGGGTGAGTTAGGGTTCAAGAGAGAGGGAAAAAGAGGGGAAAATAAAGATGGGAGAATAATGAGACGAAATGGGGCTTCAGTTGTGCACAAAATAGGGTAGAAAAGAAGGGTTAGATGTAGCACGATGCCATGGCCTCTGGACATATACAAATAGGGAAGAAGGTTCGCTTGACTTTCTGAGATAATGGATCCGAAGGCTGAGAACCCTTGCTCATGAATTTGGGGCTCACAATAGGTCAATAGATAAGTATGTGCATTGTGGGTCTAAGGAAATGAACAAGGGGCTTATATGAGTGGGCCACACCCTGTATTGGTCTCAAAGTGTTGCCTCGGGACCCATAAGGATGACAAAGAGTAGATTTAGGGTTTTTAAAGGTCTACACTTAAATTGGGCATATTTCCCTCCTCTAAGCTCTCATTTTGATGGGCCACTGGGTTAACAAAAGCATCCTCTACACAACCAACACAAGTCAAGGGTAGGAATAGGTCAAAATATGGGGTCAGAAAGGGATGAAAGAGGGTAGTGTATAATGCAGGTGAAACTTTTGTCACATATCAAAATTAGTATCACAACTTGTTATTTCAAGACACAAACACCTTATTAGTCACCAAAAAATCTAAAAACATGAGTTTGATGGAAAGAGTAAGAAATAGGGCAAGGTAGTGATAGAGAGGACACACATTGAAAAATGCACTATTACAAAACCTTTTCCCCTTGAACTACTACATCTAGAGTGACAATAGTTTGGTCAATTTACACTTTGTCCTATCTTGCAACATGTTCTTTCTCTATCACCTTCCCACTATACAATGTTAATACTTTTCTCCATTGATTGTTTTGTGGGATATGTATGTTACCCCAAAACCCAAGTTGAGATGGTTTCTACAACCATGAAAAATCTG
The DNA here is from genome assembly GCA_963693085.1 of Alisma plantago-aquatica. Taxonomy (NCBI): domain Eukaryota; kingdom Viridiplantae; phylum Streptophyta; class Magnoliopsida; order Alismatales; family Alismataceae; genus Alisma; species Alisma plantago-aquatica. The sequence continues at coordinate 1,698,702,446 of OY856409.1, read as the reverse complement.
CTGCCATATGTGACATCTATGTTTCCAAACTTCTAATTCGAGCTCCCAAGTTCTTCTACTCTCTTGTGGATTTATCAAAATATGCATCAATCTTTTTTATAAATTTTCAAAGAATGTTTCCCAAGTTATCCTCTTTTCTTGGGCCCCGTTCATGCTAATTTTGTTATGAGTTGTGTTGTTGGTGCACTTGTGGTTGCTACATCTATAATGGTTCCTTCTAAAAATTGTTAGGATCCTTCCAAGAGATTTAAGATTGCTCCTCCATGATTATTTATTCCTCTTGTTAGGTTGTTTCATATTCACACACTCTTCTTCCTATTCTCTAGATGAGGGGAAAATACTTTTCTCCAATTTGATTGCCAAGTAGGCCACCTATATGTTGAGTTTCATGACATCACATGATTCCTTGGAACTTCTAGTTGATGTAGAACTCTCACACTCCTTGTGCCAAAACTGATTTCTAGCCATAGATATTTCTAGATACTTTGATGCCTTGTTGCTTATAAAAAATCCTAGACCGACAATATAAAGTGTAGTCCTCTCTCCTGTATGCAATCCATAGTAAAATTTCTTAGCTTGAACATGCAAGTCATTCCAATGACACGACACCTTCCTCAACATGTTTTGATATCTGTACCAAGATTCTGGGTAGGATTCAGCTACATGTTGCTTGAACCCATAAATGTTTCCCAAGTCATTGGTATTTTGAGGGGAAAAGTACCTCTAAAAGAAAGCATCGACTATTTTGTTCCACAAGCCTATGGATTTGGAAGGTAGGCTTGGGAACCACATCTTTTCCCTATGCATCAAAGATTAAGTAAATAATTTTAAGTAGATCGCAATGGTTGGAATGTGGTCTATCTTCAACATGTATAGCTCCCAAAATATAATTAATGCAATGCATTGGGTATTCAATGTTGTGCCCATGGAAAGCGTATAACTTGATTAGAGTAACAATGTGTGGATGACTTTTATAACTTCCCACACTGACTAGTTTTTGCCTTATGGGACCCAACAATGCTGTCATAAATGATGGCTTTATTTCTTTCATATGGTTGGAGGTAGCCTCTCCATTATCATTGCCGTAGTTATACATGTCTTCTTCTTCTACATGTTTGTCTCAAATTATGACATATTCCTTCTTATATTCTAGCATGACTTCTCATGTAGTTGGAGAACTATTGCTATTTGAGGACGATGAAGTGGGATCTCCGTAGTCAGTGGTATGTGTTTGAACCATAAATTAGTACCTAAAAAGTAAAAACTAAATGTGAGAACATAAAATATGAGCCAACAGATTTTGTAATGAATTTTGACTAAAAAGAAAATTAAGAGATACGAAAAATGGCTTCGAGTAGTCCTGTTTTAGCACTCATAGTGAAAACGCTGCCAACTTCCTAATAAGGGTGCCAAAAACTTGACACAACTGAACTGTATGTGGAAAATGAAATTGTACACATCAGAGTAATGAGGAGACTTAAAGAGGCCTAGATATCAATATTAGCAATTTGAGACAACTAGAAACTAGTACTAACTGAAATAGATCAACTAAGAATAAGAAAGGAGTTCCCAGGATCTGCGCACATCAGGAGTGGCTGGCCCTCTGCTGCTGCAAGGTTCTGCTGAGGTGCTCCTGGCGTTTGCTGACTACAGGGGTTGTTGAGGCGTTCCTGGCGTTTGTTGGCTACCTCCTGTTGCTGTGAAGATGTGAAGATGGAACACCTGCGAGGTGTTCGTTGGAATGCCTTTGTGCATTCATGTGCATTAGTGCACAGTAGTAGTAGGGAGACCCCCAAGGTGTTCGACCTGCGACCGGGATTCTGCTGCTATTAGTTCGTTGAGTTCACCAACACTAATTGGTGCTGTTCAGTTTTTATCCTAACCTTCATATCTTTTCCGACCACTACTTTCAGAGGATGATCATATTGCTATGTGCGAAGGAGAGATATGATGGTTGGGTTGATCACTGCTCCAGTCATCAGTCTGTGTTTGGAGTCTTCTACGAGATGATGGTATGACAGGATAGACAGTGCGTTTTGCAGCTGTTTGAGACAGATAAATTCCAATTCTAAAGTGCGGCCTTGCTTGGTGTGTAGATAGAGGCTGGGTGTCCTTCGTCTTCCTTCCGTGCCTGCACAATTTGTGGGTGGTGTTTATTGTTAGTGTAGCTCCTCAGATGTTTAGACTGATGGATAGTTGGTCTCTTTTTATGTATGTTCTGGGACGTCTTCTTCTGGTTTGTAGTTTTTTTCTATTTAGAGATCTTATGTTCTAGACCGATTTTATCTGGTCTTTAGTTTTCTCTCTGTAATCCTGCAAAGGGTTAGGGGGTGCGTCTTTTTGTGCCTAAAGTTTTGGAATTTTAATAGCAATAGAGTTTTTCGCCGACCAAAAAAAAGAATAAGAAAGGAGTTGATTTAGTGATTAACTAAGAATGAGAATTAAATAACAAGGGATAAAGTGGATTGAATATCAGACTTATGGAGTCTTTAGAATATTAGTTTCACTATAGTGTGATTCGTGCATGCATTGTATCCAATTAATATTTAATTATGTTGATTCTGGATTAAGTGTATGTAGCTTTCACTACCCACACTCACAAGGTAATATGATGTTTAACCTACTTATTGACCCATTCTCACAATGTTGACATAATATGTCAAATAATGGTCTCTCTCTAGACAATCTACCTCTCAGTGGTTAGCCCATTTTCACAATGCATTATTGATTGTGTTGATACTGGTTCTCTAACTATTTATTCCCTTCTCGTAGTAATTAACAATATATTTGTGATGACCTTGAATTCTAGGTCTTTTATGCCCAATATAGTTTTGATGACCATAAAATCTATCATGATAGTTGATACCAAATTAAGGAAAGGATTATTCAGTTATGAATTATTTTTACCTATAATGCATGATTCTAGATATTGTTAATGATGATGACGCCTCAATGAGTCGGTCATGACAAATAGCTTTATCGATGACTTGGGTACTTATGAGGTCAAGAGTTCCATATAATGGTCACACCAAAGTCAAGTGGCCAATTGATGAGCTTGAGGTATGTTAGTATCATAACAAGTATTTTTAGACTAGTTGGATCAATATTTAATAATTAACTATATTGAAATCAAGGTTTATACATCCATTTATAAGGTTGTTTGAAGGCTTTATTTTGATGATTAGGAACTAAATTTTGAGTTACAAACTCTAGTAGGATTTATATTAGGAAATAATAACCTTTGTGAAAATTTTCATCATGTTTGAAGGTTTCCACTAGGAGATATAAGAGTTTGAAGTTATTGATATTTGAGTTAAATAATCTGCCAAACCTTATTGGCCTTTACTTAAGAGCAAATGGCTGTGACACTTACCTACCACCCTGATACAAATTTAAGTGTATGGTTCTATTCCCAGCCATAGATCTCAGATCAGAGGGAATAGGCATCATCCCCTACCTCCAAACCTCACAACGAGCCACCAACTTAGATGACGGTGTTAAACCACACCCCTCCATATGCTTCTATTCCACGTTTCAGATCCGTGAAGATAGGATCTAGCTAACGACACTCTACTTGAGGGATTTGGGGGAGTGTGGCGACAGATCAAAATCCCACATTCCTCACCTTTTCTCCATTGTTGTAAACAATGGCCAACTAGAAGCTACAGAGTAGGTTGAGAGGTGTAAGAGTGTCTCGAGGAGGTTTAACCATCTTGAGCAAGTTTAGAAGATAGAAGACAACCCTATTTCTGGTTCTACAGACACACTCTTGGCTGTCAGGTGCAAGCTTCGACGGAGGAGCTATATGAGGTTGGGGAGCATGCCTGGGGCTACCGAGATGCTTTTAGATGCGGGTGGTGAATTCTCTAGACCCTTAGGAATCTTCATAGAGATCTGACTTTTTGTCTCAATGAAGGGAGACCACTTTCTCGCTTTCTCCTCTCCTATGACAACAATGGGGGCTGGTGAGCCAGCCACCCTACATATCTAGGTCCATCACCACCTTGATGGGTGACCGGAGACCCCTCTACCTCCCACAATCTAGTGATCCATAGTTAGATCAACAAGGCTGCAACATGATTCCAACATGATTGTCATTGGGGTTTCATTCTCACGGCAGTGCTCCTACGCACACATGCACGAGAGATTGGGTTTCAGAACACACACACTCGTATGGGTGAGAATGAAGGGAGTTGAGGATAGTCTTGATTCATTAGGCATTGGACCAACTATTTTCACCAAGATCAACCTGAACCAAGGAGCTTCCCATCCCATTCCTCTTTAGAGACATGTGGTAGAGATCAAGATCCTGACCACGAAGAGACAACAACATTCAATTTTTCTGAAAGGTAAACCAACTATAAAATCCTTGGTTTCACCCTAATCTTGTATAATGCATTATAAATAGTTCCCTAGGCATATAAATCACCTCAAAATATCCTTGAATTCTAAAAAACACCCTCTTTTGTATAATACCCTTAGGCTAGATAGTTTGTAATTATTTACAAATGATTTCATGTTACGATGACAATCTCCTTTTTAGAGTTCATTAATTGAAATAAATAATATCCACATGAGATTAAATCTCAAAAAATCCTTGTAGAACCCTAGTGATGATTGAAACCCATTTTTGCACTATGATATAAAGAATATACCTAAATACTATATCATTCTTCATTTTTGATTAATTAAATGCTTTTAATACCATATTAATTCTAGAAAATAGATCAAGTATCAGAAAATTATGCAAGTTGAACCAAACCTAAATAATGATATATATGTCTGTAGAAAAATACTAGAGACCAAAATAAGATTATATTGAACCTAAGGTTTGGCCTACAAATCTAATTGGACCTAAAATATCAAGAATATAATGAATCTTGTATTAAAGATGATTAATTGTTATTAATTAAGTGATGACCAGAGGTGTAGATGGTCATGAATATAAATAGGAATCTTTGAACTCAAGCATGTGAGGTTATTTAATTATATAACTATCCTATTCAGGGTTGAATCACGATATCTATGTATGCTCTTTTATCTGCAAATATTGGATGTGGTATTATTATAAGTACTCGATGTTTTGTCACTTGAAAACATAAATTATAAGTAGATGTTTTGTAGTTATTAAGATGTTAGCCATACCCATATGAGGGAATGGATTAACGTTGGATAGTGCACCTCCCTAGAGTACACAATGTACATGGAGTTCCTTAGAGTACTCAGTACACATGATAGGGTCCAACATATACATTTTTGGTACTAGTCCACCTTGATAATGCAAATCATCTATAAAAGTGAATAAACATTTCTGTATTTTGCTTAGTAAAGAAGTGTTTTCTATGATATTCGTTCTTTCTTTCTACAAATCTTTTCAATTTATGAAAACCATAAATTTATGTATCTTTCGACCCATGTACACAACACCTTGTGTGTTGATTCACTATTTCATGTATGTTTTAGGTTCAAAGCTAGCATGGGAGAAAAGATGGGAAGTGAGCAATGTACATGCTGTACCTATTGTGTAAGGTCCTAGTTATCATACATGTTCATATACTTGTAAGTACACTTTCAATATGTAATTGTAATTCATGTTGAAATAACTCATCTTGTAATAATGTACATGCTGAATTTTGAGAAATATTTTGGTGTATGTTATGTTGAATGTTCATGTATGTGAATAATGCTTGCACATCACACTCTGAAACAGTTGACTAATATTTTCAAAGTTCATTCTCTCAGTCCTTTGAAATCTTGAGAAGGCAGAATCTGGGGACGTTACAATATTACATATTCTTGAAGATCATGCATAAATAAGTCAATAAAGAACTTCATTATCAAACTCCAGATATATTAAGTTAGACACAAACATACATAGAGTCAAAATTGCCTCCAGGGTTGTAAAGAATAGGGAGTTTAGTCCCTCATGCTTGACATGAGATCAAAGGAAGTATTGGAGAAGAAGAACAACATAAGAATGTCAAAAACCCCTATAACAAAGTGTAAGGTGAATACCCTATGAAGATTGCTGCAACTAGACATGTTTCCACTAGTAAACTGCTACTTGGAGGTGATAGGATGTACCTTGAACAACATCTCCTCATCTATTTGTCCTTGGGATCTGTTCTTTTGTAGAGAAACTAATTGCCATCATTTGGTCGTACTCTTAGGTTTTAACCAAAAAAGCTAAAACATAATTCATCCAATGAATTGTTGGATGCTGTCTTTCTTAATTGCGGTCATCAAACAAATCTTGGTGCTACTGAATTTGGATTCAATGCCATCGAGTTTCTTCTTTACTCCATTAGGTCTTGCAATATATATGCCACTTAGTTGACCACTGGTGGTGCTAAGATATCTGTGATTCTTTCTAACCTTCTCTTTGGTACCATCGATCTGAGTATTGGTGGTACCAACTTGGTGTCTTGGGGTATTGACTTTTGTCTTAATGGTATCAAGACTAATTTAATGAAGCTTTCTTTTCCTTCATAATGATGGTACTCACATGATGTTGTCAGTATCTACTTTCTCAAATGTGTATTTGATTTGCAAGGAAGTAAAGCAATCAATGTAGTAGGAAGTATTAAGATAAAATAATTTTGAACTGAATGTATGAAAATAATACAATATGGATGCACAAGAGTTATTTTGGGCTATTTAGGCAAACGAACCATAGAAATATGAATATTGAAAAATTTCCATTCAAAACATGCCTAAACTAGACCAATGACCCATACTTGGTGAAGTACATCTACGCACATGAAGCATATATACTATGGTACAAGGTCAATGGAGAGCTTGTGGAAAACATATTAAGATTGAAGTAATATTACACTACAAAGTATCTTGCAATGTGAGAGGCAACCCCACTTATGCTCTCAAACTCGAAGACAATTTGAGCGACAAGCATTGAGCCATCGACGTTAAACAAGATGCTTGTCGAGAGGAAACCCAATAATATTTTGATAATTTTGGTTTCACATTTACATAGTTTAAATTTGCATTTAGTTTATGTGACATTCAATGCATTTATTATTCATTTAATAATTAAGATCTTGTTGATCCAAATTTCATTTTTTGTTTGGTTGTAGTTGGACAAGCAAATGCATTGACGACCTACTATTCAGTTGACCAGAACATATAGTCAATCGAATGATAATGTCCCTTTGCATAAGGAATAAAGGTGGGTGAGTTGACTGACTAAAATTTTCACCCAATCGGCCTGTCTATATAGTGCAGCCCCATCTCCCTGACTAGTTGGTCAAACCAGATCCCAGTCGGGTGACCAAGAGGCGTTGGATTATCTAGGGAGTTATTTTGATTCTAGACCATAACTAATCGACTGAATCACCCAAAAAGTTGATCTATTGGAACCTCTAGTCAATTGATTAGTTGACCTAGTTGCTCAACTAAAATATTTCTATATCAAAGGGTTTTACTTCAGACCTAGTTGTTGGATCTAACCAACCAGATAGAAAATTGGAAAACACTAATGAAGTGGTGAGTTATTGAGCTTACTGACCCTTACCAGCCGATCAATTCACTTAGTTAGTCAGGTGACTGGGGTTATGAACACACTAACACCTACTACAATCCATTTTATTGACCTACCAACAATGAGTGAGTGAATAGATGTTACTCAACCATATATTCATCCCTAGAGAAAAAGGGGTTTGACACTAAGATCTATTTTCCCCTCTTACCCTAGGACTTATCCATCTAGAACCAGATCCTCATTCCTCAATGAGTGATGAGCCCCACACCCAAAATGACTGATCCACCACTGGTCAACCAACCTATAGCACCATGTAGTCGGGTTGACCAACTGCACCCTCCAACAGCTGATTGACGCACCACGTCAAGTTCCATCAACTGAGCGGATCGTCTCCACCTAGCCACCCACTTCACAACCTACTTCATTAACCATTCTGCACCACATCAATGGGTCATCCATTTGGGTTTCACCAACCAACTGACCCACTCCTCACCATCATGATGCACCCATAAGATACGATAGCTTCTTGGCTCTTATTTGATGAATTTCTCGACCAATATTCCCTCCGCATTGAGTTGTACAACTGCTTACTAACTGACCCACCAAACTTGGCCGACTGAATGTCCCTCTTTCACACTTCCATCAACACCAGAGTCAGTCAATTGAGTCACTCCCTTAGATAATAAACACATCACTTCCAATAATATCTACCACCACCTATGCTGACATCTCATTTCACCAGTTGATTACACCATCATGTCTAGCCCCATGTCAATCCACCAATCCATCATCCCAATTCCCCACTCGGTCAACCCAACTACTTCCAACACCCCACCCTTCACCTATTGATCGACCCACCCTACCAGTCAATTGAACCATTTATTATCAACATGAACATGCCACACAAAAGGGGAGGGAGTTTCGAGTGTAGTTATGGGGCTCCAGACATACATCCCATAGTAGATCAAACCTCCAAGGAAGCACAAGGAGAAGGCCACAAAGAAGAAGACTACCCCAACCTTACCTGAGTCTAGTCAGTCTGTCTGTTGTGTTAGGGGGATCCATATCTGAGAGAGAAGGGCTTACAATGACCCAACCATGTATGATGTCTCTAGGGTCTATGACTTAGTTGAAATGATGCTATAGAGCCCGACATCCACTCATGTGAGTAGTTGATCTATGAGATTGAGGTTCAACTAATGGTGCTAGTCCTTCATGTTGGCTGATCATCTAACATGACTACACAACCCACATTAGATTTTCCTCAATATAGCACGTCACAAGCATGCTCGCCTTCTCATCCCTCCCACTTTTCCTCCATACTGACAAGTACAAGAAGACCATCACCAAAAACTAGAAGAAAAGATATAATGACATGGTGCTACTTGGCATTCTACTACCACATTGGGCATGCATGACCACAATCCAGACATCGGGTATCCATGAGGTAGTGAAGAAAGTTCTTCCTTGGACCCATATATCCCTCTTCTCCTACAAAGTGTTCCCGATCTACAAGGAACTTACTCTATAGTTCCTTTCCACTTTCAAGAAGCACTATTCTAGAAAGAACAAGTGTGGATGCTCCTTTTATATGTTTGGAAAGGAGGACACTCTAATAGATTTTGATCTCATTGGTATCATTTTGGATGTGGACAAAGATTAGGGGAACTTGTGCATTGAGGAAAACCACAAAAACTATAAGGAAAAGTTCATTCAAGGGATGTTTGGAGTATAGATCACATGGTAACCACTATACTTTTCTAGTAGAGAAAGGGCCTCTTTGATCCACAATCCAATGATGTGAACCACATTTTTTGCATCATCTTCACGTATTTTATAGGTTTAGATATGGCTGGAGGTTGGTGGGCTTGGTAAAATGTGTTAGGTGTTCTTTTTGTAAGGTCCCTAGTATACATGAGCATACTTGTACAATTTGACTCTTCGATGTGTAATTGTCTCTTATAATAAAACAATGAAATTTAATATATCTTGTTGAATTTTGAGACTATGATGGTGCCTTTATATTGTTACTTGTTCATATATGCTAATATTTATGCTTCCGCATTCACACTTTGTTAATACCATGCTACAGACGGACTCCTAGGTCCTATCTCCATTGATTTTTAGTCATTTGGAGTTAGGATTTGGGTAATAAATGGTGTCATGACAATTTGTGTATCTCTCCTCTATTTGACTCAAAACTGCTTTCTATTGTTGCACTTACATTGGTTGCATTTTTTCTCTTTTCTTTTACTCATTGGCATCTTTTCTTTGAAGAAGTGTGAAGGTACATCATGTCAATCATTTATGTGGTTTTTTGGGTCACCACCTAGTAGGGGATGTGAGTGTAGCTCAAGTATGTAGAGATAAAAGTGACCAAACTACCTTGGTTGAACTGGGATTCTATGTTACGCATGACAACTAGATGAAGATGTTTAATCAAGATGCTCCCCCAGTTGAAGGGCTCATCATTTAGCATATTTTGAATGCAATATAGATCATTGTATGCCCTTATGCCCTTTGTACATCCCCATCATCAACCCTACTAGATTCATTATAGGGTTTTTTCCAAGTTAGGTTCAAGGTCATTATTATTACATTATATGATCTTTCACTAGTTTAGATGACATTATCAAGGTGGGGTTCAAGTTTCATGTCGTATTGAGGTATAAGTCACTTACTTCCTTAATAAGGCCATAAGACTCGTAATAGGGCAAGAAGGGACATAGTCCATCGAGTCATGATATTCATACATAAAGGATGATTTAGATCAATACAATTAGGATATAAGAAACACATTCCAATTTAGGTAGATTGCCTCCTAGGGTCTAGGCATCATAATCTTAACCTTGGGTATCAACATTTCAGCATACATGCAAGCATCAACATAGCTCATATGCCATTAGGGGTCAACATGTGATTTAGGTAGGACATCCACTTTCAAGGGGTTAAGAATAAGAGAAGCAAAACTGCTATAGGAGGTTAGGACATGAGATTAAGACCTATATTAAGATTAGGACACCAATTATACAATCAAGTCATATAGGTCCTAAGGGTACATACATCATCATATCATGAATTGAGTTAGACATAGGCAATTGAGTCACAACACATTATGATTCTAATGATGTCAAAGATACATTAGGGTTGGATGCATTGAATGGGTCAAGGAACCCATTTGTTCAAAGTTTAACAACATCATAAAAAGGAGTCACATTTAAGCATCTCAAGCCATATAGACACACATATCAAAAAGGGGGATTAGGGGCTGACATTAGAGTCATAGAGAAGCATAAGGTCACTTATCTTCAAGGTTATGATGATTTTAGATGTCCATTAGAAACAAGATTAGTAATATGGGCCAAATCCTATCATTAAAGTCCCAACCAAGTCACATATGTGCAATAGAGTCATTCATGAGCAATAGGGATGATCAAGACCCTCATTTAGTGAAAGAGTATGAAATATCTACAATTTTCACGATTAGGAGGATGATGGTGCATTTAAGTTCTCAACTTTATCATGTTCATGCATTCAATTAATTTAAAAGAATAAAGTTAGCATCCTTTAGGAGAACAAGGAACACAAAGTAGAATTTGAATCTGGGACCAATCCCAATGTGTAGGTCTTGTTGAGATGATCAATTTTCATATATAATATGTTAGATTAGACCCAAAGAATAGAGAGTTATCATTTTTACAAAAAGTAAATTAAAAACTATAGGAAGGGAGGCTTTGAGAGTTACATCTCATTTATGCAAAAACTCAGACGTTCGATGAAGATCTAATGGTCGTGCCCACCCTCTTTACAACTGTCCACTATGTTTCTGATTTCACTACAGAGGGACATTTGTGGGACTATGGTCACAACTTTCTACCACTTTGCACTCTTTGGGGTCACACATATCTGCATGTGTGGCTTCTACCATTGGTCAGCTGAGGTCAAGCGTCTGTTGACTGGCCCCACGAGAGAGAGGGTGAGGTGCTGTCGTTGGTGACCGTAGGATGGCTGATCGATGGTCATGCTTCATATCCCTCCTCGCCTTGGCTGTGTGTGTCGAGTAGCACCCATAATGGCATCGAGCTGAGGTGGCTCACTGCAGAAAGAGGGTTGGGGGAATGAGCACCCTACAGCCCCCCAAAACCGATTACCTACATTCCTATGAGTGTCACAGGGCCGACCAAGCCTCTAGATTTGGATTTTGGGTGTGGGAACAAAGGGATTTCACCTATATGTGTGACAACCCACCACCACATGAGTGAAATATATGAACAAAAAAGTGAGGAACTAATACTAAACATACAAATTACCAAAAAAAAGGATAAATTTAAATTGATTTCATATAACCACAAAGTGTAAAAATATTACATATGAGTCCACAAAACTATACTACCTATATTATACATCATAACAAAAGATATTACATATCATTGTTCAGTTGCTATTCTTTCCACAAACCTATTATATATGATGACATGTTCACATATACAAGCCATATTGTACAACCATGTCATACTACCAAAACTTCATATCAACGCACAACATCTACAAAACACCCCAAGGACCTAAGAGTATATGAACGACACATATGACTCTACTATAAAACACTAGCAGCATATCGAACGTTTAAAAACTACTAATCTCCTTACTGCTCTTCCTCAACCACACAATCTCTACCTCATTGTTGATGACAACCTAAAAGATGTGGAAACCCACAGGGTGAGACCAACATCCCAACAAGAGATATAACTCCCCACCTACAACTATTACAAGCACAGATAAATGAAAGCAACAAGATAAAATTATTATCAAGTTGAGCAGATTCATCTAAATGATATAATAAAAGTAAATATCATAGATTTGAAAATTTAAGCATCTACAACTGAGCAATAGAACATATTATACTTTTAAAAGGAATAAGAAGAATATATATAACTGTTATCAATTAAACAATATAAGAAACAAGGAAAAGGGTCATCCAATGTGATTCATATTTGACCCTAAGCAATTATACTACATGGTTGTGTTACATCTTTTATTACGCCCTGAGGAGATGAGGTATACCACTCATGCTCCAACTGACCACTACTAAGTAGATATCAGTTCCATATAAGATCTAGGAGAGACATAATCAAATGATATCCCACACCCTCAATTAGTCTGAGTCTGCTTCAATGACATATGGAGTCCAACTGCAAAACATCCCAGTCTGCCTTGGTATATAGACACAACACTAGAGAAAACCGAGTCACGACCACAACCAGACTCCTACCCAGGTATGACCACATACATCTTAAAAAACATATCATATATATATATATTGAATCACGTTATCTAAGATGCAACCTCAAACATTCTCCTATTAGGGAATGACTGCAACCAATCCAAGGAAAATGCATATACTCAATACTATACGACTCTGAGCTTCCACTGAGGGAGAACCCTTTTCACTATCCAGCAAAAACTAATGGTGAAGATGGATCTATGGCACAGGGCAACTACATGATTAGGGTTTCACTTGATTAGTTAAGCCAATTGGGTGTCTTTTAGCACCAATCAAGTTACAATGTACAAACCCTAAACAAACTCTGCAAAGATAAGGGTATGATGCCACACAAGAACTAATAAAACATATGAGGTATATACTTGTCACATCATCTCATGATACCACTTCCATTAAAGTCTATCATCATTATCACATCATTCTAGGATAATCATCCCTCATCACATCACAAGAGGATATCACCTCACATTAGGCATTGAGCCTCTGCCAGGTCATAAGACCCAATCACATAGTTCCTGCATAACATCATCATCTCATCATGCCTCATAAAGGCTAATAATCATCACCCTATGTCATGTCAAACACACCATATCAATCAATAGATATGATATTCATTCCACTTGCAAGGTCAGTTATAGGAGTAGGAGAAAGAAAACATCATTACATGTTAATCATTTCAAGTAGGATACACATTACATCACGCACTTAGAATTAGGGTTAGGGTTTATCATGTAGCCGATTAGGGTTTCCATATCATTATTCAACTTGAAACCTAGGTTCATCATCTCCTACATTCTTGGGGCACATTAGGGTTAAGCATCATAGTTATGATCACTCAATCATTCCAAACAACACCTTGTATCGATCATTCATGAGCCAAGATGTAGTGACCATCACTTACTTACACATGTGTAGCGACCTACTAGGTTAATACATTGTAGCGACCATAGTATCAACCCCATAGGTAGAGACCATAGGAGGTTACCACCTTGTCATGGTAAAGCTAGGTATGTATAATGACCAATAAAAAAAATAAAGTGTTGCAACCACAAGAAGACCAAATGTAGAGACCATTGTAGCAACCAAACCAAGTCAAGAACTATAGCGACCACCCCCTAAGGGTTAGGGTTTGTTGCACCCGCAAACCCATCAAGCATGTAGTGACCTCAAGCCCCAGGTGAGCGTAGATACAACAAGATTAGACCACTCCAAATAGCACATAACCAACCTCAAAACATAGAAACACATCAATCGAAACAGATGGTAAACATCAAGGAAACTAAACATCATCAAGTGGAAAAACTCCATGCACGGATGAACATCAAAACCCTAAAAACAACCATCAATAAGATTAAAAATGAATCCATACTATGAGGGATGAACCCAAATGTTCAAAATATGTATACTAGAGTCAAAAACCTCCATCCCACACATGATAACCGAACCATAAGAATGGTGACAAAACCATCAACTGAACATGCATGTAAGAAGCAATTAACCCACCATCACTAGGGTTTCAGGTGCAAGAATTTGGGTTTAGGAGAAAGAGAAATATATGAGAGAATAATTCAAAATGTTAAACCCTAAATCAAGGTAACATCATCTAGCATCTTATGTTCACATTTTAGAGATGAAATTAGCAACATGCAAGCAAGATAGTGGTGCAATAATAGCAAAGGGGAAAGTTATATAACCCTCCTTAAGAAAGAGATCAAGCTATAAAGCCACGAGCTCTAAGAGAGAAGAGGAACTCTGTAAAGAAGTGAAACCACTTCTCTACTAGAAAGAACAGACCACATCCCTTGAACCAAACACCACATAAAATTTTTCACAAAAGGGATAGAGGTCAATTCATTCAACATGTATGTATCATTACACAATGAGTAGCAGCGGAAAAGAAATGTTATCTAACAATTACAAAGCTTAATACAACACTTCACCACAAAAGGTATCTAAAGGAAAACTAAACATAAAAGCCAAAGACCAAGCCGAGGGTCATATAACCACCTCTTCAAGCCTCCCAAAGATCAGCTACAAGATTGATGATGAAGTTCACTCTCCTCGATCTAACCTGGGGTTGGAAGCATACCCCAACAAAAGAAGAAGAAGAAGAAAAGAAATACATCAGCAAGAGGCTGGTATGTGTATGCTAAGGAAAACTTTGAGCAATATAAGGATATAAAGGACATCAAATGTAAAGGCTCCCCATGCAAGATATAAGGACTACCCACACGGGCATAAAAGATAAGATTCATAATAAGAGAGATACTTGCCATAAACAAAACAAATAAGATGGTGCAATACTGGTACATAAGGAGGCAGTAGGGCACACACCCCACAACATCACCAACCTGCATGCATGTGAGATAAACATAGCCCTAGAACAATATAAACATAATTGGCGGCCAAGCACAAACTTGAGGCTGATAGAGAAAGGAATACTGCCAATCTCCCAAATATATAAAATTGAGTATGGATTACTGCCACACTTGATTATAGAGGAATGGTATACTGCCACCCTCCAAATAAACAACAGGGGATTACTACCCCAAAACCAAAGTAATTTACACTACTCTAGTGCTACTAAATCACATTGCATGTAAATATAGAGGCAAGTAAAGTATAGTCAGAAGATGAAACAAAGGTTGTCATCACACAATGGACAACACAAACCATATAACATCCACTTCAAAGTGGCACATAACAATATAAGAGACTAACATGCACCAAGACACAAGAGATAAATACCAAGAAAATATCTGAGTCTACAACAAGCAGGATAGTTCACACGAACCATGATATCAAGAGAATAGACATATATGTAGGCAAAAGTCAAAAGAATGATAAAGTAGGTGAACTGCTCAATATGGATGAATAGGGGATACAACATACCTCAATATCAAGTCCAACAGGTTCAAAGCACTTCCAGATCCAAAACTAGGTCACCAAAGAGCCTATTAAAACACATATACCGATTTTATGTCAATTTCATACATAAAGACCAAACCCTAAAAACTACCTTTTTAAATATGCATGAATTAGGTTATGAAAACTATTCCATATTTTAGGTTATGTTATTACGAGTCTAAAACATATTTTATTATATTTTTCTGACTTATATATAATTAGTTATGATTTATACAAGTTATTATCTTATTTAATTAGATCCATTAAATCACCCTTTTAAAATATCATATTCAGGTGACAAAACCCATACCATTAGTTAGATCTTATTTTTCTGATTTCAACGAATATTTTCCCATAATTGTCTGATCATCTGATAATTAGTTATACATTTTTAATTACTGACCTATCAGATAATTCCACGTAATGAATTTGCATCAAAAGCGGATAACAGGAGAGAGTCCCGCATGACTTGGCCCAATCACAACCGGCCAAGTCACCGGTCAAACACTCGCAAGACCATGACCAGAGGAGGGAGACATAATTAGTAAAAAGATGAAAATACCCCTGGTCATAACACAAAGCAGAAAAGGAAAGACCGAGGGCAATGAGGGAAATCAACCCTGGGGTTTGTTTCCCCCGTGAGGAACACCTCGACAGCCAGAGAGCAACAGGTCTGTGGGCTCTGATCTCCAAACCACGATATAAACACGATTCAAACTTAGCGGAAGCTATTCGATTAACAACGGAAGACAAAAATCATGGGAAATTAAAACTTTTCGAAACAAGAGCTTGAATCCATAAAAGCTTCTTTCATAACAAGAGATAAACTATGTACATCTCATGATAATTACTTCTTGAGTAATTATATACATCAAGATAAAAAATCTCAAGAACTCATAACAAAAGACTCCAAGACCTGAGAGTACAGAGGACACATAGGACTGACTCTAACTACACCACATGGCAGGCTAAATCTCCACCTGAGATTTACTGCTGCTCCTGGGACTGGTCACCTGTAGACCGGTTCCTCCGTCTCCGACGTCCACCTAAAAAGTTGAAGTCTACGGGGTGAGACAATTTTACATAATTGTCCCAGCGAGAGTTATAACTCTCCGCCAGAAGCTTTATAATAACATCAAAGAATACCTTAAGCAGTAAAGCTTTCAAAGTATTCAATAGCAGTTGTAGCTATAAACAAGCGCTCAACATTTATGAGACATGAAGAATATAAGCACTATTACAGTGTATCATCAATCAACTAACTCGTAGTTATCTCTAACATGTATACTACGTGGTTGATTATATTTTACAAACAATATTATGCCCTGTGGAGATGAGGCATACCACTCATCCTCCAACTGATCGCTAAGAAGTCACATCAGTATCATACATAGGTCATTAAGAGAGCCGGATTCTCATGACCTTCACCTTCCTCAGTCAGTAAAAGGATCACTTGTAGGACATCTTGTGTCTCTACTATTATAGCTCACCAGGGTAAACTGGTCCTTCGCTATTTTAGAGTTATAGTGGCATTCTGTACTCTCTTCGTCATCAGGAGATTTCATGTTTATCTCCACTGATACGGATATCTATGTTTTCTTCGTCATCAGGAGGTTTCATGTTTACCTACTACTGATATGGTATGGGATTGTAGTGAAGGATTGACGGATTACATATCTACATCAAATTCCTACACTAGGATGTAAGGTTCTACACATCCATATACCCCACATACTCAATAGTATGTGATCCAGGAGTTCCCTTAGGAAAACCGGTTTCACCATCATTTGATCTCTGACAATGATGGGTCTATGATCAGGGCTCTACATTATACTTGATTAGTTAGGTACATTCAGTATTCATTTAGCATTACACATTGTTCTTCAAACAATAACAGTAGCATAACAGCTATAAAAGAAGAATACTAAATGTAACAAGCCTAACTCACATCAAACATCATTTCTCATTATACTCATCACAAGTCATCTCTAAAGCATGACCTTGATGGTATTCATGGCTCTCACAGCCCATTATTATCATAGAATGCCACTGACAAGGCATCAAGATACTTTACTTATTCATAAAGCTATCAATATGCCTTTAATGAATATAGTATCATCATCCATACCTGGATATGATCACCTCCATATCAGAACCTGCATGGTTAATTCAACTAATAAAGGTAATTCAAAACAATGATTATACTTTCCACTCTTGTCATAAGAGCTAAGTTCTTTGATTCTTATCAATTAGAGTTTAATACTCATATAACATGTTATCACCTTTGAATTAGGGTTTACTATTCACATCACATGTCATTACCCCTGAATTAGGGTTTACTATTCACATCACATGGTGAATTGAACTCATAACATCACCATGTATGAGGAACATCATCATTGATGCTCTCAGATTAGCTTAAGATTCATCATATATCATAATTAGGGTTTCCATGATCTCACATAGGTGGATCATACCCTAATCATGCACATTCATGTGTATCGAAGGTTCTTTACTTGAATTTCCACCATAAAAGGGTACTTTCTCTCTCTTAGGATACTTTCTCTCTCTTAGGATACTTTCTCTCTCCTCATACTAGTAGATGGTGATTACACCACTCTAGATCAAGTTGGGTTAAGTCCTTATTGACTATTATAAACCAAAACATCACTATCATGTGATTAGGGTTTGATTAGAACAAGGTATTACTCAATTAAACCCCTCAAGGGTATTTTGGTAATTTATCTCATGATCACCATCATGGGTCAACTCCTTAATCACTTAGTCCCTTAATGACCTAGGTTACCATTAGGGTTTAGATCAGATCACCAATGAACCAAATACATCATCAATTGATTAAGTACAAACCACCTTGAACACCTTCAAACGGTTTCAACCTTCAACCACCAAACGGTCTTGAGACCGTTTGGTGTCAAACGGTCTTGAGACCGTTTGCCCTCAAATGGTCTTGAGACCATTTGACCTCAAACGGTCTTGAGACCGTTTGGGTGCGTTGACCGTTTTGAATTTCAAACCGTTTGAAGCTCATGCGGTTTGAAACCGTTTGATCAAAGTGTCTTGAGATCGATTGGTCCAAACGACCTTGAGATCGTTTGAGCCCAAACGGTCTTGAGACCGTTTGGCCTCAAACGATCTTGAGACTGTTTGGCCTCAAACGGTCTTGAGACCGTTTGGATCCAAACGGTCTTGAGACAGTTTGGTCCAAATGGGCTCAAACCGTTTGGACCTCCAATAGGGTTCAAAAGTTACCATTGTTTATGGCTAAGTATGTTGAAGCCCTCAATTGGCCAAAGCCATATTAACCACTTATAAATTGAGTCAATTAGGATGGACCTCAATCAATTGGACTCCAAATTAACCCTCAATTTGAAAGCCAATTAGGGTTAATTCCATCTCAATTAGGGTTTCAAATCGGATGGTCATCAATATTCAACAATGTGAACCAATTCAAGGTTGAACCTATCAATTGACCTCCAATTGGGCCAAAACTTGGCCCAAACGGTCTTGAGATCGTTTGGACATCATCCAAACGGTCTTGAGACCGTTTTCCCAAAGTTTGACCAAAAACTAAGTCGGTTGGATTAGGGTTGAACTTCAATTAGGTCTAAAATCAGCAGTTTTATCAATTCATCAACTTATTGCAATAGGACCTTCAAACCATTATATTATCTCAACCCTAGACCTCCAAACGGTCTTGGGTTGTGCCCAAACGGTCTTGAGACCGTTTGGAAGAACCCCCAAATGGTCTTGAGACCGTTTGGGTCCTTCAACCCAAAACTCAACAAGATCTATGCTTAAAAACAACAATTTCAACCCGATTAGGATTAGGATGTTGAAGTGTCTTCAACTCTCAATTGGTTAAGAATTAAACTTTGATTCTTTTCAGGAATGAAATTCAATATATTACCAACAGACCCTCAAACGGTCGTCCCTTGGTCAACCCTATCAAACGGTCTTGAGACCGTTTCAATCCAAACGGTCTTGTAAGGTCGTTTGAGAGCAAACGGTTTGAAACCGTTTGACCTTAAGCGGTTTGCAACCGTTTGGACCAAAAGGGTCCAAGGTCGTTTGATAAAGTAACCTAGGAATCCACGCCCATAATCTTCAACCTCTGTCAAGGTCGGTTATTCCACCGTTTTGCTTGCAAAAGTGCAAGGAAGAGGGGAAGTAGAAGAAGAACTAGTTGCTAAATTGCAAGAACAAAATATGCATATAAAGCAAAGAGTTTAGAGTTATAAAACCCGCCTAAAGGTTGTTCCTTGAGCTCCAAGCTTTCAAGCTCCAAGATTTAATGGCGTCTTAGAGCTCCATAGGTCGGCCAAGGTGAATTCTCCAAGGAAACGTTGGAAAGGAAAGGCTAGAAAGATAGAGCTAGGTGAGCTAGCCATGAATCCAACCTTGAAAACGAGTTTCCTCCATGAATTCAAGCAAAAGGGATGATCTAAACTTACCTAGGACCCTTGGTCGTCCTTCTCTGCTCCAGAGCTAGCCTTGGTCGGTTGAGAAAGAAGAGAAGAAGTGAAGGAAATGAAAGATCCGTTCACTTGTTGCAAGGGAAAGGGCTTATATACTTTAGGCCATTTTACACCATAAGGACCTCTAAAGCATGGAATTTACATCTACGTCCCTCCTTGCTCAAGGGCACGTTCAAACTCATCTAAACTTATGCAAAGCTCATGAAATCTCAAGATCTAAGGGTAAAGAAAGCCAACTTTCAACTAAGGTACATACATGAAAGGTCTCCATACCCATATTAGGTGATTTTTATCACAAAGATCATTTTTCTTATTTGATTGTTCATTGATGCGTCCCTTTCATAATTTCTATTCTAAAAGATGACAAGAGTTATAAAAGGTGCTCTAGATGAAGTATTTTACAAATTGCACCCCTGAATTTGGGTAAATTGCACTTTACTCCAAATTAGGGTTTTTAAGCACAAGGATCATTCCACAAGCTGCATCTTGATGCCCAAGCTTGGAAAATCCATCTTCATCATATTCAGTCATATGATGTCTTATTATCATAAGAACATCTCAACCTATGAATATTGCAAGTTAACCCCTTTAACTGGGTAATTTGCACATAAGTCCCTGCATTACAAAACAATGCTACAACTTTATATGTAAAGGAGCAAAATTTAAAGTAAATGTTCCTGAGGAACTTAATTACATGCCAGGGAGTATTAACAAGTATATAATTACATATTTAGGCAAAACTTCCAGGGTTAGGTTATAACCTAGGTCAGGGATGTTACAAATTATCCACCCCTTTACAAGGATTTCGTCCCCAAAATCGATAAAGCGTATTAAGAGAAAAGAGCAGGGTATTTCCTTCTCATCTCATCCTCTAGTTCCCAAGTGGCTTCTTCAACACCACGTTGGTTCCAGAGGAATTTCACAAGGTTTATATCTTTCTTCTTTAACTTTTTAGTTCTATTATCAAGGATTGACACTGGTCCCTCCTCATATGTTATATCTTCATTTAATTCTACTTCCATTGGTTGTAGAACTGACTCGGTGTCTGGGTGACATTTCCTCAACATGGAAATGTGAAACACAGGATGTAACTTCTACAACTCCTGAGGTAACTCTAGTCTATAGGCCACCTTCCCAACTCTTTCAACAATTGGATAAGGTCCCATAAATCTAGGAGCTAACTTTCCTTTTCTTCCAAAACGAAGGACTCCTTTCCAAGGTGAGACCTTGAGATACACTCTGTCTCCAACCTGGAATTCTAGGGGTCTACGACGTTTATCAGCATATGACCTCTGCCTATCATGTGCAGTCTTAAGATGTTGTTGTATAACTTTAATCTTTTCTGTAGTTTGCTGCACAAGATCAGGACCTAACAACTGGTGTTCACCAGTTTCATACCAGCACAAGGGTGATCTACAACGTCTACCTTATAAGGCTTCATATGGTGCCATATCAATGCTATGCTGATAGCTATTGTTATAGGCAAACTCTATCAAGTTCAGATGTAGATCCCAACTCCCGGTAAACTGGAGAACACATGCTCTCAACAGATCTTCCAAGGTCTGTATAGTCCTTTCCAACTGTCCATCAGTCTGTGGATGAAAGGCTGTACTAAACCTTAGCTTGGTGCCTAGGGCTCTGTGTAACTGTTCCCAAAAATGACTTGTAAACTGGGGACCTCTGTCAGAAACTATAGTGACAGGAACTCCGTACAAACGCACTATCTCTTGAACATACAACTGGGATAACCTTTCAGCAGAATAGGTTGTTTTGACAGGTAGGAAATGTGCTGTCTTTGTCAACCTATCAACAACTACCCAAATGGAATCATGTCCTTTGTTTGTCCTGGGTAGGCCAACAACAAAGTCCATGGTCACATGGTCCCACTTCCACTGTGGTATGGGTAAGGGTTGCATTGTTCCTGCAGGTTTCTGGTGTTCAGCCTTGACCTGCTGACACACAGGACACCTCAGAACAAACTCAGCTACATCCTTCTTCATCCCAGGACACCAATACATATCTTTCAAGTTTCGATACATCTTGGTGCTCCCTGGATGCATAGAATACATCAAAGAATGAGCTTCCTCCAGAACTAACTTCCTCAGGTTATCTACATCTGGCACTATCATCCTCCCATGATAGCATGCCACCTGGTCATCTGAATCATGAAAACCTTCTTGCTTCTCACTACCATACTCAGATCTAATATGCTGAAATGCAACATCTACTTGTTGTGCCTCCTTTATTTGCTCTCTTAGGGTAGGTTTAATCTGCATCTCAGCTAACAAACCAGCTAACAATGACACCTTCAACTGCACATTGTCTTGCCTTAAAGAGATAAGCATATCTCTTCTAGAGCATGCTAAGGAACTTAGTTGTGCTCTATCCATGGTTGATGTTGCTGATTTCCTACTCAAGGCATCTGCAACTACATTGGCCTTACCCGGATGGTAATCAATTATACAATCGTAGTCCTTGATTAACTCCATCCAGCGACGTTGCCTCATGTTAAGCTCATGCTGAGAGAAGATATACTTAAGGTTCTTGTGGTCTGTGAAAATCTGGAAGGTTTCTCCGTAGAGATAATGTCTCCAGATCTTCAAGGCATGGACCACAACGGCTAACTCCAAATCGTGTGTTGGATAATTTTCCTCGTGTTTCTTAAGCTGTCGGGAAGCAAAAGAAATCACTTGTTTATCCTGCATCAACACACATCCAAGTCCATTCTTGGAGGCATCACAGAAGACTTCATATCCTTTTCCTTGTTCAGGTAGCACAAGCACAGGTGCACTTGTCAACCTCTCCTTCAACAGCTGAAAAGACTGTTGACACTTATCACTCCAGGCAAAAGGAACATCTTTCCGGGTTAACTTAGTCAAAGGTAAGGCTATAGAACTGAAATTCTTAATAAACCTTCGATAGTAACCAGCTAATCCCAAGAAACTTCTAATCTCCATCGGTGTTTTCGGGTGTTCCCATTGTAGAAGAGATTCTACCTTTGCAGGGTCAACACGAATTCCTGAGGTAGATATCACATGTCCAAGAAAAGACACTTCAGGTAACCAAAACTCGCACTTGCTAAACTTAGCGTATAGCTTATGTTCTCTTAGCAAAGTCAAAGCTTGGCAAAGATGCTGCTCATGCTGCTGAGCGTCCTTACTATAAATCAGTATGTCATCTATGAAGACGACAACACACTGATCAAGGAAGGGTCGAAAGACTCTATTCATGAGTTCCATGAATGCAGCTGGTGCATTGGTTAGTCCAAACGACATAACCGTGAACTCATAGTGACCATATCTTGTCCTAAAGGCAGACTTGGATATGTCACTGTCCTTAATGCGGAGTTGATGATATCCAGACCTCAAATCTATCTTTGAGAAGACTGTTGCACCACGCAACTGGTCAAAAAGATCATCAATCCTCGGCAAAGGGTACTTGTTCTTTATTGTTACTTTATTGAGTTGTCTATAGTCAATGCACAACCGCATTGATCCGTCTTTCTTTTTAACAAACAAAACCGGAGCACCCCAAGGTGAGGTACTCGGTCGTATGAAACCCTTCTCAAGTAACTCTTGAAGCTGTTTCTTGAGTTCTGCCATCTCGGCAGGCGCCATCCTATAAGGAGTCTGGGCTATAGGTTTTGTATCTGGGATCAGATTGATTTCAAAATCAATCTCCCGAGGTGGTGGTATACCAGGAAGTTCTTCAGGAAACACATCCTCAAATTCCCTGACTATGGGAACTTCAGCAGGATTGGACCTTTCCTTGGTAACATCTACCACATGGGCCAAGAATGCATAACATCCTTGCCTCATCAGCTTATCAGCAACCATTGCTGATACAAGACAGGTGGGCAGAATCTTTCTTTCTCCTTGAAAGATCCATGTGTTGCTTTCATCAGCAAACACTGCCAACTTGGACTCACAATCCAAGACAACTCGATACCTTTCCAAGGTATCCATCCCTAGGATTACATCAAATCCTTGCATATCAAGCGGTATAAGGTCCACTTGAATGCGATGCTTAGAAAAGAAGAGGATGCATGGAGAGCATACCTCCTGCAGAACGGCAGACCCACTCAACGGAGTCTCCAACAACAACCTAGCTGCCCTATGACTAACTGTCATATTGCAGTTACAAATCACTCTTCGAGTGATGAAAGAATGCGTAGCACCCGGGTCAATCAGAACAGATACTATACAAGATTTAGACATATCAGAATATAAAAGTTCCATCTGACCTGTCACCACTTGTGGATTGACCACTGCTTCTGGTGGGTTCATAGCATAGAACCTCACTGTAGCCTGTTGTTGAGGTGGTGCTGATGATCCAGCTTGAGACGCTTGTCCACGTCCTCGAGCTGCTCCTTGAGATTGCATTCTCTGAGATCCTTGTTGATTCTATCTTGGAGGTTGTGACACACTGACAGGCCTAGAACGACAATCCTTCATCAAATGTCCCACCTTACCACAGTTGTAGCATCTCCTCTCCTGTTGTTGTGGTCGGGGTGGTCCAGTAACTGACATCGATGCAGAACTGTGAGTCCCTTGAAATGGTTGACTCCGTCCTCTACCTCTGCTTGGTGACCATTGAGTTTGAGAACTCGATCTGGGTGGTGGAGGGTTAGGTGCAGGGAATCTAGGTTTCTTAAAATCCCTAGATGAAGAACTCTGGAACTGTGGATATCTTTTCTGGGTTTGCCTCTTCTCAACCACATATCTCTCTATCCTTCGGACTGACTCAACAAAGGTAGAGAATCTCTCTCGGTTTTCTAAGGCAGACACAGGGGTTGACATATCAACATTCAAACCCTTCTCGAATCTCCTGATTCTTTCCTCATTTGTGGCAGCCATGTGCGGACAGAACCGCAGCAATCCCATGAACTTAGATTCATACTCGCTAATGTTCATCATACCCTGCCTTAGTTTCTCAAACTGAGAGATCTTATCATCTAGGAAGGTCTTTGGAAAATATCTATTGATAAATTCCCGACGAAACTCTTCCCATGAGAACTCTATTCCAGGTCTCTCCTGCTCTTCCATGTTCCACCAGTGACCAGCACTGCCTTTGAGAAGATAGACAACATGTCTAACCTTCTCAGCTTCAGGGATAATAAGAATCCTGAAAGCCTTCTCCAACTCTATCAACCATAGGTCAGCATCTGCGGGGTCGGCAGTCCCGAAGTACTCAGTAGCTCCGACACGACGAAGTCATTCGAACGTCTTACCGATACCTTGTGCTTTAGGCTGGACAGGTGCCCTAGGTGTAGGCATGGGCATCCTGTCGGTTATGTGTGTCATGGCAGTCATGAACTGCCCGAACATTGTCTGTACAGCTGGGTTACCCATGTCGGCTGGGTCAAACTGGGGTGGCTTTCTTGGTGACTCAGGTGTAGGCTGTTCTATCCTTGGAACTCTTGCACCACCTTGAGGTGCACTAGCACTACTCTCTGCCACGTACTCATCATGAGGCTCAGCCATCCTTATGTATCTTCTTCTCCTGAGTAGTAGAAGATTCTATTAGATAGGGAAAGAGTACTAAAGATAGACTCGACATCCTAAGTCATATGCCTCTGTAGACTCAACTGACCTAGAGCTCTGATACCACTATTTGTGGGCTCTGATCTCCAAACCACGATATAAACACGATTCAAACTTAGCGGAAGCTATTCGATTAACATCGGAAGACAAAAATCACGGGAAATTAAAACTTTTCGAAACAAGAGCTTGAATCCATAAAAGCTTCTTTCATAACAAGAGATAAACTGTGTACATCTCATGATAATTACTTCTTGAGTAATTATATACATCAAGATGCAAAATCTCAAGAACTCATAACAAAAGACTCCAAGATCTGAGAGTACAGAGGACACATAGGACTGACTCTAACTACACCACATGGCAGGCTAAATCTCCACCTGAGATTTACTGCTGCTCCTGGTGCTGCTGCTGCTGGGACTGGTCACCTGTAGACCGGTTCCTCCGTCTCCGACGTCCACCTAAAAAGTTGAAGTCTACGGGGTGAGACAATTTTACATAATTGTCCCAGCGAGAGTTATAACTCTCCGCCAGAAGCTTTATAATAACATCAAAGAATATCTTAAGCAGTAAAGCTTTCAAAGTATTCAATAGCAGTTGTAGCTATAAACAAGCGCTCAACATTTATGAGACATGAAGAATATAAGCACTATTACAGTGTATCATCAATCAACTAACTCGTAGTTATCTCTAACAGGTATACTACGCGGTTGATTATATTTTACAAACAATATTATGCCCTGTGGAGATGAGGCATACCACTCATCCTCCAACTGATCCCTAAGAAGTCACATCAGTATCATACATAGGTCATTAAGAGAGCCGGATTCTCATGACCTTCACCTTCCTCAGTCAGTAAAAGGATCACTTGTAGGACATCTTGTGTCTCTACTATTATAGCTCACCAGGGTAAACTGGTCCTTCACTATTTTAGAGTTACAGTGGCATTCTGTACTCTCTTCGTCATCAGGAGATTTCATGTTTATCTCCACTGATACAGATATCTATGTTTTCCTCGTCATCAGGAGGTTTCATGTTTACCTACTACTGATATGGTATGGGATTGTAGTGAAGGATTGACAGATTACATATCTACATCAAATTCCTACACTAGGATGTAAGGTTCTACACATCCATATACCCCACATACTCAATAGTATGTGATCCAGGAGTTCCCTTAGGAAAACCTATTTCACCATCATTTGATCTCTGACAATGATGGGTCTATGATTAGGGCTCTACATTATACTTGATTAGTTAGGTACATTCAGTATTCATTTAGCATTACACATTGTTCTTCAAACAATAACAGTAGCATAACAACTATAAAAGAAGAATACTAAATGTAACAAGCCTAACTCACATCAAACATCATTTCTCATTATACTCATCACAAGTCATCTCTAAAGCATGACCTTGATGGTATTCATGGCTCTCACAGCCCATTATTATCATAGAATGCCACTGACAAGGCATCAAGATACTTTACTTATTCATAAAGCTATCAATATGCCTTTAATGAATATAGTATCATCATCCATACCTGGATATGATCACCTCCATATCAGAACCTGCATGGTTAATTCAACTAATAAAGGTAATTCAAAACAATGATTATACTTTCCACTCTTGTCATAAGAGCTAAGTTCTTTGATTCTTATCAATTAGAGTTTAATACTCATATAACATGTTATCACCTTTGAATTAGGGTTTACTATTCACATCACATGTCATTACCCCTGAATTAGGGTTTACTATTCACATCACATGGTGAATTGAACTCATAACATCATCATGTATGAGGAACATCATCATTGATGCTCTCAGATTAGCTTAAGATTCATCATATATCATAATTAGGGTTTCCATGATCTCACATAGGTGGATCATACCCTAATCATGCACATTCATGTGTATCGAAGGTTCTTTACTTGAATTTCCACCATAAAAGGGTACTTTATCTCTCTTAGGATACTTTCTCTCTCCTCATACTAGTAGATGGTGATTACACCACTCTAGATCAAGTTGGGTTAAGTCCTTATTGACTAGCATAAACCAAAACATCACTATCATGTGATTAGGGTTTGATTAGAACAAGGTATTACTCAATTAAACCCCTCAAGGGTATTTTGGTAATTTACCTCATGATCACCATCATGGGTCAACTCCTTAATCACTTAGTCCCTTAATGACCTAGGTTACCATTAGGGTTTAGATCAGATCACCAATGAACCAAATACATCATCAATTGATTAAGTACAAACCACCTTGAACACCTTCAAACGGTTTCAACCTTCAACCACCAAACGGTCTTGAGACCGTTTGACCTCAAACGGTCTTGAGACCGTTTGGGTGCGTTGACCGTTTTGACTTTCAAACCGTTTGAAGCTCATGCGGTTTGAAACCGTTTGATCAAAGTGTCTTGAGATCGATTGGTCCAAACGACCTTGAGATCGTTTGAGCCCAAATGGTCTTGAGACCGTTTGGATTCAAACGGCCTTGAGATCGTTTGGTCCAAATGGGCTCAAACCGTTTGGACCTCCAACAGGGTTCAAAAGTTACCATTGTTTATGGCTAAGTATGTTGAAGCCCTCAATTGGCCAAAGCCATATTAACCACTTATAAATTGAGTCAATTAGGATGGACCTCAATCAATTGGACTCCAAATTAACCCTCAATTTGAAAGCCAATTAGGGTTAATTCCATCTCAATTAGGGTTTCAAATCGGATGGTCATCAATATTCAACAATGTGAACCAATTCAAGGTTGAACCTATCAATTGACCTCCAATTGGGCCAAAAATTGGCCCAAACGGTCTTGAGATCGTTTGGACATCATCCAAACGGTCTTGAGACCGTTTTCCCAAAGTTTGACCAAAAACTAAGTCGGTTGGATTAGGGTTGAACTCCAATTAGGTCTAAAATCAGCAGTTTTATCAATTCATCAACTTATTGCAATAGTACCTTCAAACCATTAGATTATCTCAACACTAGACCTCAAAATGGTCTTGGGTTGTGCCCAAACGGTCTTGAAACCGTTTGGAAGAACCCCCAAACGGTCTTGAGACCGTTTGGGTCCTTCAACCCAAAACTCAACAAGATCTATGCTTAAAAACAACAATTTCAACCCGATTAGGATTAGGATGTTGAAGTGTCTTCAACTCTCAATTGGTTAAGAATTAAACTTTGATTCTTTGCAGGAATGAAATTCAATATATTACCAACAGACTCTCAAATGATCGTCCCTTGGTCAACCCTATCAAACGTTCTTGAGACCGTTTCAATCCAAACGGTCTTGCAAGGTCGTTTGATCGCAAACAGTTTGAAACCGTTTGACCTTAAGCGGTTTGCAACCGTTTGGACCAAAAGGGTCCAAGGTCGTTTGATAAAGTAACCTAGGAATCCACGCCCATCATCTTCAACCTCTGTCAAGGTCTTTTATTCCACCGTTTTGCTTGCAAAAGTGCAAGGAAGAGGGGAAGTAGAAGAAGAACTAGTTGCTAAATTGCAAGAACAAAATATGCATATAAAGCAAAGAG
Source organism: Alisma plantago-aquatica (assembly GCA_963693085.1). NCBI lineage: Eukaryota > Viridiplantae > Streptophyta > Magnoliopsida > Alismatales > Alismataceae > Alisma > Alisma plantago-aquatica. Next base: position 1,698,673,186 of record OY856409.1, on the reverse strand, counting down.
TTTAGAGTTATAAAACCCACCTAAAGGTTGTTCCTTGAGCTCCAAGCTTTCAAGCTCCAAGCTTTAATGGTGTCTTAGAGCTCCACAGGTCATCCAAGGTGAATTCTCCAAGGAAACGTTGGAAAGGAAAGGCTAGAAAGATAGAGCTAGGTGAGCTAGCCATGAATCCAACCTTGAAAACGAGTTTCCTCCATGAATTCAAGAAAAAGGGATGATCTAAACTTACCTAGGACCCTTGGTCGGCCTGCTCTGCTCCAGAGCTAGCCTTGGTCGGTTGATAAAGAAGAGAAGAAGTGAAGGAAATGAAAAATCCGTTCACTTGTTGCAAGGGAAAGGGCTTATATACTTTAGGCCATTTTACACCATAAGGACCTCTAAAGCATGGAATTTACATCTACGTCCCTCCTTGCTCAAGGGCACGTCCAAACTCATCTAAACTTATGCAAAGCTCATGAAATCTCAAGATCTAAGGGTAAAGAAAGCCAACTTTCAACTAAGGTACATACATGAAAGGTCTCCATACCCATATTAGGTGATTTTTATCACAAAGATCATTTTTCTTATTTGATTGTTCATTGATGTGTCCCTTTCATAATTTCTATTCTAAAAGATGATAAGAGTTATAAAAGGTGCTCTAGATGAAGTATTTTACGAATTGCACCCCTGAATTTGGGTAAATTGCACTTTACTCCAAATTAGGGTTTTTAAGCACAAGGATCATTCCACAAGCTGCATCTTGATGCCCAAGCTTGGAAAATCCATCTTACCTCATCATATTCACTCATATGATGTCTTATTATCATAAGAACATCTCAACCTGTGAATATTGCAAGTTAACCCCTTTAACTGGGTAATTTGCACATAAGTCCCTGCATTACAAAACAATGCTACACCTTTATATGTAAATGAGAAAAATTGAAAGTAAATGTTCCTGAGGAACTTAAATACATGCCAGGGAGTATTCACAAGTATATAATTACATATTTAGGCAAAACTTCTAGGGTTAGGTTATAACCCAGGTCAGGGATGTTACAAGGTCGATCCCCAACTCCAGATCGCAAGAGAGTACAAATTAGGCTAACAGTTCTACATGATCAAAGTTCTCGGGACACCCACAATTTCAGAGAAAGAAACCATGAAGAAAACGACCATCTGTAGCTCGAGAAAACATCACCGCAATACGCTACCAACTCTGAGGTGGCCGGGTAAGGAAGAAGAGCCAGCGAGAGGTTAAACGATGAGAAAAGTAAGATGAAGCAACCAAAGTCAGATCGGAAAGGGAGGGAAACTGACTAGCAGGCGATCTACTGCTCGACATTACAGAATACGACCCAACTCAAACGAAAAGTGGGGAAACCAAAGTACCTGTCGAAAAGATGAATTGAGGGCCGTCGAAGCTTGCCCACACCCTCACGACTCGAAGACAACCAGGAACGAACCCCGCCGATGGCCAAAACTCCCAGACGATCTCGCCGCCGCCGCAATAGGTAGCCGGAGTAGGGAGAGATGAAAGCAGGGCAAACCAGATCAAAAGGACTAGGGCACGAGGTTTCTGGGGGTCCGAAGATCGTGGAGGAAGCCATGTATATAGGGACAGAGACCTGGTTCAACGAGGAACAAAAAAAACCAGAAAACAGAGGGGGAAAAGGAAGGTTCTAGTCGACCCAACGATTGGGAGAGAGAGTCCCACACAAAGTGGGGATCAACAAAACCGGAAAGCAACGCTGATGATAAAATGGAAATCAGAAATCACCGAGAAGGAGAGACGAAAGAGAAAAATGCGGAGGAAACTCACGTTATTGTAGCCGAGAGAGAGAGAGAGAGTCCTAACGGAGGTAGGAGATGACTCCATTTCTGTCGGATTCTCATTCAAGGGCCACGACAAAATCCGAAATCAATAGGCCGCGTGACAGCCCCAAGATTAGGAAAAATAGGAAAATCAATTGAATAAAACAAAGGGAAATTCAAATAATTTATGTATATTCTCTTTCCTGATTTAGGGGTTCTAGAATTATACAAATTAAACCAAAATTTGCACATATGTTAAATTAAGCAAGTAGATTCCGAATATCCAATTAGTTTTGCCTTTTGGAAACCCTTAATGTGTTAATAAATCAAATTTCATTTTCTCTTTCCTCCTTCATTAATGGTATTAGGATTATCCAAATTTTATGGAACTTTGACACACAAGTCATATTTAATGGGTTGAATACGAATTTGCCTTTATTTCCAACTTTTGGTGTCACGAATTACATTTATTTATTAATTTCACCTTTTAGGCATTTTCTCTCTCCTATAATTACCTATTAATCAAACATTATCCAAATTAGTTGCAAATTTGCCCAAAGGCATATTTTTATGTTTAGATAACGAATTTGGAGTTAGTTTCCTGATTTGAGAACATTAAGTATTTTATTTCACTTTATTGTCATATTTCCTATTTTCTTTTGATAATGTCATTAATATTTATATTTATGTCCACTTTAAATGATACTTGGCCCCTAAGTTACTTTTTGGTCAAGAAAACGAATTTGAGTGCCAAATTATCCTCATGGGTTTCCAATTATAATTTTGGTGCAATATCTTTCTAATTATCTTCTTTACCCATTAATTCCCATATTACCATTAATTATTGCATTTATCTTCTCCTTTATATAAAATTCAGATTTTCTCCTATTTCTCTTATTTTAGGGAGTGCTAGAAAGTTCTAAGACGAAATATTTTATGATTTCTATTACTTAGTGACAATTTATACTTCAACCCCACTAATTAAAACCAAATTGGTGTTTATGTGCATACAACCCTATATTAAGAATATATGGGGAATATTTAACCAACTAAATTCTTTTATGAGTTATTATTAAGAACAAAATATTTTGTATTCCTTTAATTGCATGTATTATCTTATTCTTGTTTGGCTAAGCAAAAAGAGTGAAACTACTAGGGTAGGGTTCTAATTCTAGTATGTTACAAACTCCAACTTGGATCAACTCCATGGCCAAAAAGGTGACCTCAAGAAGAAGAAAACATACCAAGGTCAAAGGAAAACTCATGGAGATGAAAGCTCAAACTCTAGACCAAACAAGGAAGAAGAAAGAAGAGAGCTTCATATCACTTGGGTACTACCATGGTCAAACCATAGTCTTGACCTCTATGGAGAGAATATCTTTAAGAAACCATAATGAAGAACCATTGTCTCGACCATGAAAAGAGGGAGATGGATAGGATCCAAGAAAAATGAGATTAAGGATAAGAAACCACTTACCAAGAAGGAAGATCACTAAGAACCACCACAAAGAAGATAACCAAGCCCTAGATCACCACACGCAAGGGTGTTCAACCATAAAAGATGCAAGAACAACACCTTCACTTGCTCCTCCAAGATCAAGGCCGAACACAAGGAAGAAGAGAGCCAAATGTGATAATGCATGTGAAAGAAGGAGCATATATACTCAAGAGTAAGAGAGAGGTGAAGATCATGAGGTGTCAAGGTATGAGAGCACCTAAAGGACACTTTTCTTACAAAAAATCATCCATGCAATCTCTCACCACAAGTTTGCATCAAAAGGTGATAAGAACAATGTAATGACCACATTTGTGCTTAATTGGTAAACTAGGGTTTACCTGAATGATTACATGCTTAATTAGATTGAACATCATTTAGACTTGATTAATGATAGTAGATCAATTGTGATGTTTCAAACCTAAGAAGAAACTCTAACTATGATTTTAGTTTGAAGAATTAGGATTTGAGAAATGTAAACCCTAATCGGAAAAAATTAGGGTTTTGATAGTACATGAATATGGAATTTGATCAGGATAGCAGTGTGGTAAATGATTTTTCACATTTTCTACAACTTTAGTATTTAATTGAATTTTGGATATGATATGTATAACTCAATCATGCATATTGGAGAAACATTTTAGAATTTTTGAGTGTTCTTTGAATGTGGTTCTCAATCAAACTATATTTCGACCAAAATGCTAACAGAATGCTTTTCAACAGTGTAGTGTTTTATTTGTAATTATTTATTGGTAACTGCAAATGATCTGAATTTTAACTGGAGATCTGAAACTCAATCATAAAGAAAATTTAAAAATTTCATGATTTTTAATGCATTTAGACCTTATCAGTAGATGAATTATAGTAACTGACATTTCTACAGAATTCTGGATAGTAGTGCACTATTCGATTTTTATTTATTTAATGGAAATTGGAATGATCTCAAATTTTAATCGAAGCTTTTTAACTCAATTATACACAACATGATAAATTATCATAATTTTTGAAGGAGGTTTGAACTTTGAAATACACGAATTTATAGAAACCTTTTTATGACATATTTTTTTTGCTGAAATAAGAAAAAGTATAGTAAGGGGTCAAAGTGCAATTGACCCAAGCAGCTCAATTGCTCTATATGGTCAACCTAATACACTATAAGATCTCATAATTTGTGATTCAAACCAGAGAAAAGAAATCCTAGAGAGAGAGGGAGAGTTAGGGTTTGAGAGGAGAAATTGATGGAAATGCTGACCTAGGGTTTTGCGGTCTGAGGAATGATGAAATCATGTAAGTTTAGCATATTTGGATATAATTTTATTGTGAATATTCTCTCACATGTCAAGATTCTATCCCTCCCCTATTTGGATTCGAAATCATATCAAATCAAGTCCTTTTCTCATTTTTTCTTCATAATCCCTCATTTTTAGGGTTTCTGAGTTGAAAGGAAGAAGAATTGGGTGAATTACTAGGGATTTGATATGAGATTGAGATTTTCAGGGATGAGCTACATTTTAAAGGTGTTTTCACACCTTAGGGTGAGTGGGAACTTCCTTTAAATAGTATATTGCACGAAAATTGGTTAAATCATCCATAATCCTTAATTGCTTAGTATGCGACTACAAACCCTGAATTGTCTGTTTAATCTAAGTTGTTGCAAAATGATATGAAATTGAATTTTCCTCTGTTTGGATGAATTTCAGATGATAAAATCATATTAGAAATGTATACAATACATCCTAATGGGAATTCTCTAAGTATTCACAGAGGTTATAAGAGTAAACTGAAATATAGGGAATTTGTCTATGACTGAAATTGCTGTATAATTAAATAGAGAAATTTGTTTATCTGGATCCCCTTGGTTATGAATGATTGTTTATATGAATGCGTAATACATATATGTCAGATACTACCTTGGATTTCTTTAAGGTGAATAGTGTTTGTTTGATATCTCAATAAAGAGGGTGAAGCCCTATATGAGTGGAAAGTTGGAAATTTGTAAATAAATATGGTGAAATCCAGTTGAAGTGTTTTTCTTGGCATCATAGACTCTATTTATGCAATTTTATTATTGATTCATAATATCTCAATGAATGGAATGGAAAACCCTAATTTAGCTCAATTCGAGGATTTCATACATATGTTGACTGTATATGACTTGTATAAAGAAATATGTATTTATTGGATGTTTATGACATATTAAATCCTTATGAGAACCATGTTATAAGTGAATGAGGTAAACGAAACCCTAAGGATAGGGTGTTCAATGAATTAAGCATTTTCATTACCATGTTCTCAGTATGAGATGCACAACCCAGGATTTGGATCGATGTGCATGTTTTCCAAGAAAGTGCAAATAATTTATGGGTGAAAATGATGATTACTCGTATGCCAAGTAATTAGCTCTTATCAGTATATTAAGATGTTTAATTACATGATTCTAGAGTATAAGTGCCGAATGGACATGCATTATGTTTATTTTAAAACTTTAGTCTGCCTACATTTATAGTATGTTGATTTCTCAGTAAATTATAATGTTTTAAATATACAACTCTGCCAAGTTTAGAATGATGTACATGTTGTATTATAAACTTCAATTAAATAGACGTGGTACCATAGAGATACAGAGTCAAGTATAAGTAAGATAAAGGTACAACGTAGAAAGAGCTTTCCAAGAATAATAAAATAATAGACATAGGTGCCCTGAACATTGTAGATTCCCTACGGATGTCTTCGCTGTAGGGAGGAAACGATCCACCCAGGTAGTGACCAGTATACGGGGATCAGATCGCACCCACAGAGCGTACGGGGAGATGAAGCCCTTGAGGAAGTCTCCTAAGAGAAGATAGGTTACCCAACATGAATCGGAGATCCCAGTGGTAACCTAGAGGTACCCACAGAGCGTACCAAGATGAGGCCCATAGAGCATCTCAGACCCTCCGCTTGTGTACTCAGTCTAGAAGGAGAGGTCCAGTTAAAGGCCAGCTATTTAGCCACCTTAATCAGACGTGACGGTTCAAGTCAAGCAGACCCAGATTCAGTTCTAGGCTTAACTTCCTCAGTTTCAAGCTAACTCTTGTACGGTGAGATCGTAGTTCTCTATGAGTCTTAATATGTAGCATACATTGCATATGATTAGGGCATAATAAAATGAATGAGAAGTCAACAAGTGTGTACATTTATTCAATTATTCTTTGTATGTTTCTAAATGATTAGTTCTCTTTATGATCAATCAATCATTTCATATATTGATTCTCTTGTGGATATTTAGAGTATCCTGCCATATTTATGATTGTCAATTATTAGACTCTCTAAAGCTTTCTACTATTATAATTGATATCAATTTCGCAAAAGTATATATGTAATTATATCAATACTTTATACTATTTCTTTGAAGTACTCATTTACTTAGCGAGTAGGCTCACCCCTCTACTCAAAATTTTTAGGGGAACCACATGGACTTGAAGAAGTTCAAAGCATCAGAGTAGATCTACCACATGAGTTAAGTATGATATTAGTTAAATTCAGTCAGTCCCTGTCACTCTAGGTCTTAGTATAGATGTGAGAGTGTTGTAAATGATGTCTTGTATCTTTGTTTCCTTAATAAGAGAGAATGTAGCTGATTATCATATCGTATGTACCTGAGAATGAATGTATGGATGTGTATTATTGATGTTGAGATCATATTAGAGAATTAAATGCTTAGATTGTGGCATCCAACTCACAAAAACAAGATTTACTTAAGCGGAAGCGAATCATTTGCAGGGGATTACTGAAAATCACTAAAAATTAAAATTTTTACAAGAGATCCAATCATAGGAAAACTCTTTCATCAAAACCAAAGTATACATTTACATTAGGCACTTAAGTACATAAATTGTATCATCTCTTCACAAGGATTATAACATTAGCTGCCCTATTAACATTATATACAGACAACATGAGAACCTTGGGGCATCAAGCCAAAATCTCAGATCGATTCATTAAAAACACTAACTATAAACTCCGAGGATCTGAGAGTACAGAGACGACACATAGGACTACTATCTATACAAAACTTGGCAGCCAGTGCCTCCACATGAGTTATCACTGCTATCCCTATTACTACTGCTGCTTTTCCCTTACTATAGGGTTCCTGCTTCTTCCTCTGCGTTTAGCTAAAAAGTTGGATCCCACGGGGGTGAGACAATTGTAAATTGCCCCAGCAGGAGGTATAACTCTCCGCCAAAACATTGTTATAGCAGTTTATTATAATAAAACTGAGCAAGAGTTCTTATATTTGAACAAAAATATTTATCATTGAATGAACAGAGTAACATAATCTCCTTTCCTAAGGAGAGCATTACATTTATCCATGATAGAATCATAATTCATCCTTCTACTTGCAATGATTATAAAGAGATATGAATAACATTTATCAACTAGAGATGCATAAAAGAAATGTAACATCAACCAATGAATTTCCATATTCAATCCTTAAGCAAACATGCTATATGACTGATTACATTTTACAATCACACTTATGCCCTGAGGAGATGAGGTATACCGCTCATACTCCAACTGACCATTGCGAAGTCGAAATCGGTGCCATACAAGGTCAATGGTAGAGTCGGCTACCAAGACCTCCCTTATCTCGGTCAGTACGAGATCAAATGTAGGACATCTTGTGTCTCTGCTAATATCTTCCCAGGGTATACTGGCAACTTCGCTATTAGAGTTACAGTGGCGTGCTGCATTCTCTTTGCAATCGTGATATTTCTTATTTATCTCATTGATCTGACATTAATATTATTGGGAGATGTGTACTGCATCTATCCCAATCATCGGGAGATTCATGGTACATCCATCCCGGTACAATAATGAAGGATTGAGAGGTTTCATGTTTACCTTTCCTCAATTCCCTCATTAGGACGTCAGGATACATTTGCCCATTGCCCCCACATATTCAAAATATGTGTTTCGAGTTTTTCCGTGGAGCACCCGTTTCACCATCCAACAAGTTATGACACTGATGGTTATATGTCCAGGGTTCTACATGATATGATTTCACTTGATTAATTAAGTATATTAGCATATTCTTTTAGCATCAGTCAAGTTCTCAAACATAACTTATTCAGACAAATGCTATAAAGAAACATGTACTATCTTCATCAATCATTTCTCAGTCTTTATAAGACATTGGGATCTCAGTCCCTCATTTCATTTCTTTGAAAGTCCACATCCCTCAACAACATCATTATCATACTTATCAATTTTGGGCATTCATACCCTCAATTCATCACTATCACTGTTACCACTTGTTAGGTAACTATTACCTCCAGGTCCTCAGATCGAGGTATACATAATACTTGTTACACAAGTATCTCACATGGCTCACAAGGCATATTAAGTGTTTTGTCACCTTTCATTAGGCAGCAACTTATTCAAGGAACTCATAAGGTCCATACACATTTTGTTACTTTTACTAAGCAACAACAACGTTAGGCAAATAAGGCCATACAACATATTTATTATATGAATGTCATAGCTCAAATCTGGCTATATTCATCATCTCATTATGTCTACATGATTAATAAACATGATAACAATCATGTAAATCATTTATCACATCATATGAAACAATATTAACACCACCATCCTTTATCAGGATTAGGGTTATCTATCAAATAGGGCTTTTCATTCCCTTTACTCAAAATTAGGGTTAGGGTTTCCCATCTTACATTAATTAGGGTTTCATGCTCACATTATTAGTTCAACCCTAATATATTGCTCCACACCTCTAGGAGCATTCAAAGATATCATAAGTATTTTCTTATGATCACTATTCTCATCATATATCATTAATGATCATCAATTCAAGGTATGAGTTCATTTCTCATCCTTATCATGGTATGATTACATCATACTCATTGATTTGACTTAAACCCATTCTCAAGGTATATTAGTCAACATTTATCAAAGTACATTGAGTTCATTACATCTTTATTGTAACACTTACATATCACATACTCCATGTGTTTCTTATCCAAGAATATTGGATTAGAGGTTCAACAAGGTATGTCTACACTGAAATGCTTAATGTGATATCTATCATGTCTTGATGCATCACTTTCTTTTCATTTCCATCTTTCTTAAGTTAATCTACTAGCCTTGTATTACGGTATTTCCCTCTTAATACTTTATCCACTAACTTGTCACTTTCATCATATGGTGCATAGATTACACCTTAGAATTGTTCCTCTACCTTTAATGATGTGGACTTATCCAATGGTTAGGCATTGTTGATATAGAATAAATCATTATCAACCACATTAGGTATTTCAAACCATAGGATGTTATTCACTCCATTATATAGTATTGCATACATCACTCCTAAGAGTTTCTTGTCCTCATCTTTGTAAGATGTAAAGGGTTGTTACACATGTATAGGGTTGAATATATAAGGATCTAGGCATCATCTTATCTCTTAGACCCTTATTCATTAGAATAACCACATTATCATTAATATGGTTCATCAACCTTACCCCACATGGTTATAACATTATCATCTTATTTGATTATATTAGCTACACCCCATTTTAGTATATTGGCTATTATACCATCATTAGGGTTTCACATATCATGGTATCATTGCATCATGGTTCCATATAACATCATTCTTATTTAGAGTTTCATATGGCATTACTCTAGATCAGGGTTTCTCATTCCATAACCCACAATTAGGGTTTACTATTTACATCACATTTTCCTAGATTAGGGTTGCTCATATCATTAACCTATATTAGGGTTTCTTATAACATTAGTCTCAATTAGTGTTTCTCATAGATTCACCCTCAAGTAGGGTTTCTCATGAAGTTACCTTGAATTTGAATTCCCCATATTATTAACCACATTAGAGTCACAACATTACCCTTGATTTGGGTTACATCTGATATTACCCTAGATTTAGGTTAGGGCTCAACAACCTCCTTGATTAGGGTTTCATGATCTCTTTATTAAGGATCATACCCTAATTGCTTAAATATTCATATTGAAAGTGTTGAGGCTTATACATTACATGATTATCATTCATGTAGGAAGTCCTCTCTCTCATTCTGTATAAGATGATACTACTTCAGACTTAATTAGACTAAGTCAACCTAGCTTGAATGAAGGATTGACACTTAATCCATTAAGACATTACTTTCATGATCAATAGAGATTAATTATCCAAAGGGTACTAATCACCCTATCTCATTAAGGATACAATTATTATAATCACCCTTGGTTCACATCATGTAATTATTCAATTAAACAATTGACCTCTAAACACCTGAAGTGTCTGTTGACCTAGGTGTCGCACATTGCCCATATTTTGATAATGACTTAACCATTCCATTCATATGTATCTAACAAATCTATTTGAGATTGTTTTAGACATTAGGTACAAGAAAAGAATCTCATTTCACTCCAAAGCTACTCATCCAGCACATGCAAAACATGTGACTTTTGATCGTTTTGTAAAATAGCCCTTAGAGGCTTAGGACAATTGATGTAATCACTTATACTCATGTTTTGTATTGTAACTAAGATGGATAAATTGATTGGGACTCAAAAATCCATCGTTTGTACAGTTTATGAAAATTCCAAAATACCCATAACAGGGATTTTGTCGGCCGAATTCCAAACTCGGCCGATCCATATATTCTGGAATTTTCTGGGCGGTCGGCCGAGTTACCAACTCAGCCGATCCCTGTTCGGTCGAGTTTCTATGGTGGGAAACTCGGCCGATCCACTGATCGGTCCAAATTGAAAGTCGACCGATCGGCCGAGTTTCTCCAAGGAAACTCGGCCGACAGTCTATCTTTCAGACTTGTTGCTTAGTGGTTCAGCCGAGTTTCCTTTATTGAAACTCGACCGATCGAACTGTACTGGAATGCAGAAAAAGAATTTCCAACCGTTGGAGGAGTAGGTGGGACTCAAAATAGATCCGTTGCAAGTTGTAAAACGGCTAGTTTGTGCCACTTAACTCTCCCAACCTCAAAGGGACACCCTCAAATATAAATAGGACCTCTTGGACTTCATTCCAAGGTTGCTCATTCACATATGCTTGGTCCTAGCCTTAGTTGAGTGGTTTCTAATCCTTTGAGCCCCTTTCTCTCTCTACCTTCAAAGCAAATTCGTGAGTATGAGTGAGTTAGGATCCCATGTATGAGAGCTATCATTTGTAATCTTGTAAAGCTCTCCTTTCCACTTCTCCCATCTCCATTCTCTATGAAGATTGATTGAAGTTTCTTCTCCGAGTGAAAGAGAAGAAGGTTGCTGTTCTTCCCCGAGTGAAGGAGAAGAAGGCTAGCTGCTCCAGGCCTCCAAGTGAAGGAGGAAGGTGCTAAAGCTCTCCAAGTGAAGGAGAGGTGCAAGGCAAAGCTCAAGCAAGATAGGTAAATCCTGCAAGGCTGAAGACTAGAGCAAGAGTGGGTAAGTCCTTTGAAGAAGGTGGAAGACTACTTGCTTGGTGGGTAAGTCCTTGGTGAGGTAGAAGATCTTGGCTTGATATATAAGTCCTTGGATGGTTGGTAGTTGTAGCTTGTAATCTTATTGTGTGATATATATAAGAGAACCAAGTTACAAATCCTAGAGCCTAACCAACTCTAGGTAGTGGACTGACATTGCTCCTAAGTTTAGGACATGGAACCACTCTAAACCACCTGTCCAAATGCATGCTTTCCTTGTCTCTTATCCTTGCTTTGTATGTTAGTTTAGGACATCAAATTGCTGTTTTGAATTAAGTTCTGCACTTAATATAATTTGGTGGTCTAATCACTTTTGTGAAGTTTGTGAAGCTCTATTCAACCCCCCCTTCTAGAGCCCATTGATCCAACAAATGGTATCAGAGCAGGTCTTCTCCAAGCTACTTCAACAAGTAGGAGAAGATGGGCGATTCAGCTCTTGGGTCACTCAATCTTGAAGGAAGCTTCTCCATGAGACCCCCGGTCTTCGACGGCACAAACTTCCTATATTGGAAGAGAAGGATGCAATTCTACATCCAAGGCGTGAGCTACGAGATGTGGAAGATAGTCCATCTCAAGTATGAAGAGCCGAAGGGGAACATCACCTCGTGGACGGAAGATGAGATGAAGCGTGCTCAACTCAATGCTAAAGCCGTGAGCATCATCTACGCCGCCCTTTCACCATCGGAGTTCAACCGCATCTCTTCTTGGGACACGACGCATGAGATTTGGCATAAGTTGTGTGTCACCTATGAAGGGACGGAGCAAGTCAAGGAGGCCAAGGTCTATATGCTCGGCGGCCTACTTGAGAACTTCAAGATGGGGAAGAATGAAAGAGTTGCGGACATGTACACAAGGTTGAATGTCATCTTGAACAACCTTGCAGCCCTTGGGAGTGTCATGGATAGAGGTACCATCAATGCAAAGATCTTGAGATCTCTTCCAAAGAGATGGGAGCCAAAGGTCACTTCAATTGAAGAAGTCTACAAGCTGAGCGAGTTGTCAACCGAGGAGCTGGTTGGTAATCTCCAAGCACATGAACCAAGGCTCGACAAGCAAGAGGAAGAGGAGAAAAGAGAAGAGAAGGAGTCCAAGAAGATGAAGGACACAGCCTTCAAAGCTCAAGTTGAAGAAATGATGCGGCAACAACAACTTGCCATGAAGTCTCCCTGCCCTTCCTCAAGCGAAGATGAAGGTGCAAATGATCATGAAGCCAACTATTCAAAAGGAAGACACTTCAAGGGCAAGCCATCCTCCTCCACTCCTAGGTGCTACGAGTGTGGTCAAAAGGGCCACTACAAGAATGACTGCCCAAAAGCCAAGAAGGGCTATCATAAGAGCAGCCACAAGAAGGATGACAAATACAAAAGAGAAGCCAAGTACAAGAAGAAGAACAAGAAGGAGAGACGACCCAAAGATGCAGCTCATGCGGCATGGGAGGAGTCTTCTACTTCAAGTTCCTCAAGCTCCGAGGATGGTGAATGTCACCTTGCACTCATGGCTTCTACTAGTGAAGAAGTAATTGAGGTAAGTGAGGTAAGCAAGGTAAGTGATGCAAGTTTACTTGATTTATCTAAGGAAACCCTCATTGAAATGCTTAATGATTGTCAATCATCTTTTGCTAAATGTAAAGCTAAAAGAAAAAGATTAGGAAAGATAGTTGATGATCTCTATACCAAGATTGATATTCTAGATCAAAATGAGAAATTACATCTTGATAGCATAGATTCCTTACAAGGGCAAATTTCTAGACCTTGAACTTCAATATAATGGAGTAGAGGTTGAGAATGGTACTTATCTTAAAACTATTGAAAATCTTAAGATAGAGAACCAAAATTGCCTAGATGAGCTAGATGTTCTAAAAACTGAAAATATTGAACTTAAGCTTATTGATGATGCTAGGAGAGATGAAGTGTATTCTTATCAAAGAGAAATTGTTGTCCTTAAATCTGAAAATGCTAAACTTCTTGCACAAACAAATGATTTATCTTCTAGACCTATCTTGCCTAGAAATGAAGTTGCAAACTTAACTCTTGAAAAAGATTCTCTTCTTACTAAAGCCCTCTGTCTTGAGGCCGACCTTTTGCATGCTAGAGAAGATCTTGCTAGTTTATCTACTACCATTACAAATCTTAGTGATGATAATGCTAAATTAAGATCTACTTTGCAAAGGTTTCTTTCGGGTAAGAAGTCCCTAAATGATGTTCTAGAGCACTCTACCAAACAAGTTGGTACTAGTGGTCTAGGATACAATGCGACTACTCCAAAAGGTAAGAAGAAGAAGAAGGGTAAGAAAAAGAGTGTGGAAACTCCAATTTTCAATGGAGAGTCTTCCAGCTCTAAAAACCCCATGGTATGTATGCATTGCAAATGTGATGATCATTATTCTACTTATTGTCCTTACAAGCCTAAGGGGACCAACCCAAATATGAAATGGGTCCCCAAGCTAACCCCGGACCCCAAAGTTTGAGTTGGGTTCCGACATCCTCTTTTCTTGCAGGTCACAAAGAAATGGATTGTTGATAGTGGCTGCTCTAAGCACATGACTGGAGAAATCAGCCATTTCAACAAATTTGTGAAGAAGAAAGGAGGATCGGTAACCTTTGGGGACAACAAAAAGGGTAAGGTTATAGGTGAGGGTGATGTAGGTAATGATTTGTGCATTAAAAATGTTTTGCTTGTTGATGGCCTACATCACAACTTAATTAGTGTTAGCCAATTATGTGATAATGGTTATCTTGTGCTCTTTACTTCCTTAGAATGCTTGCTTCTAGATTCCCTGTCCTATAATGTTATATATAAGGGAACTAGAAATGGTAATCTATATGTGATTGTTCTTGATGCTTTAAAGCCCATACTAAATAGATGCTTAGTCGTGGATAAAAACGATCTTTCGCTTTGGCATCGACGTTTGGGTCATGTGAACTTGCATCAAATGAAGAAACTGAACAAAAATGACTTGGTTTGAGGACTTCCTAACTTGGATTTTGAAAAGGATGAGGAATGTCAACCTTGTACACAAGGGAAACAAACCAAATCCTCCTTCAAATCCAAAGGAGTCATGAGTACCAAGCGAGTTCTAGAGCTTCTTCATATTGATCTCTTCGGACCTATGAGAACACAAACGCTTCGCGGCTCCAAGTATTGTCTTGTTATTGTCGATGATTTTTCTAGATATACTTGGACTTTCTTTCTCGTTTCTAAAAGTGATACACTCGATGTTTTCTCGAGCTTTTGTAAATGAGTTGAAAACGAAGCTTCTTGTCATGTTGTTTCCATCCGTAGTGATCATGGGGGAGAGTTTGAAAATGATCTTTTTGAATGTTTTTGTGAAAAATCGGGTTATTCGCACAATTTCTCTTCTCCTCGCACACCCCAAAAAAATGGAGTTGTTGAGAGGAAGAATAGATCGCTACAAGAGATGGCTAGAACCATGCTTCTTGAGTATGACACTCCTAAGAAGTTTTGGGCTGAAGCTGTTAGCACCTCATGTTTTGTGCAAAACCGAGTTTTCACTCATCCGACTTTTAAGAAAACCCCCTATGAACTATGGCGTGGTAGGAAGCCGTCAATTGATTTCTTTCATGTGTTTGGATGTCCTTGTTTTGTTTTGAACACCAAGGATTCTCTCGACAAGTTTGATCCGAAATCGTACAAGGCTTTCTTCCTAGGCTATAGCACTACTAGCAGGGCTTTTAGAGTATTTAACATTGAACTATCTAAAATAGAAGAATCTATAAATGTTAAATTCATTGAAACTAACCCTGTTATTGGCAAGCATATGGGTGATGATGATGTTGCAGATGAAATCATTCCTATCTTAAAAGAGCTCAACATCAAAGACAAAGGTAAGCAGGTTGAAGAAGAAGAAAAAGAAGAAGAAAGGAAGGATCCCACTCCCCGCTTTGCAAAGAATCACCCCAAGGAGTTGATCCTTGGCAATCCGTTTGAAAGAGTGAGGACACGAGCTGCACACAACAAAGAACAAGCAGACAGTGCCTTCATCTCTCAACTGGAGCCAAAGAACATCAAAGAGGCCCTTGGCGATGATGAGTGGATCCTTGCCATGCAAGAAGAGCTTGAGCAGTTCGAGAAGAACCGTGTGTGGACCTTAGTGCCAAGACCAAATGATAGAAAGATCATTGGTACCAAATGGGTCTACCGCAACAAGCTTGATGAGCAAGGAAAAGTGGTAAGAAATAAAGCAAGGTTAGTAGCACAAGGTTACAATCAACAAGAAGGTATTGATTTTGATGAAACCTATGCTCCTGTTGCTAGATTAGAATCTATTCGTATGTTACTTGCCTTTGCTAGTTATAAAAATTTCTTGCTTTATCAAATGGATGTTAAAAGTGCGTTTTTAAATGGTACAATCGAGGAGGAAGTATATGTTGCTCAACCTCCAGGCTTTGAAAATGATAAGTTACCCAATCATGTATATTTCTTGCAAAAAGCTCTCTACGGACTCAAACAAGCACCTCGAGCTTGGTATGAGAAACTAAAGAACTTTTTGTTAGATAATGGGTATATCATGGGCAAAGTTGATTGTACTTTATTTCTAAAACACACTTCTACCCATTTTCTCATAATTCAAATTTATGTTGATGATATTATATTTGGCGGAACTGACCTTGATCTTTGCAAAGAGTTTAGTTCGCTTATGCAGAGTGAATTTGAGATGAGCATGATGGGTGAGCTGACCTTCTTCCTCGGCTTCCAAATCAAACAAACCAAGGAAGGCAACTTCATCAACCAAGGCAAATACACAACTGAACTACTCAAACGCTTTGGGATGGAGAACATGAAGCCGATGGATACACCCATGTCAAACACTGCCAAACTTGACAAGGATGAAGAAGGTGAGAAGGTAGATGAGAAGCTCTATAGAGGTATGATCGGAAGTTTACTTTATTTAACTGCCTCTAGACCTGATATAATGTTTAGTGTTGGGCTGTGTGCTCGCTTTCAATCAAGTCCTAGGAAATCACATCTTATTGCTGTCAAGAGGATTTTGAGGTACTTAGCCAAAACTCCAAATTTTGGACTATGGTACCCTAAGTCAAGGGACTTTACTCTTGTGGCATATAGTGATGCTGACTACGCAGGTTGCTTAATTGATAGAAAGTGCACAAGTGGCACTTGCTTCCTCTTGGGACCATGCTTGGTGTCTTGGTTCTCCAAGAAATAGAGCACAGTGGCATTATCAACTACCGAAGCTGAATACATTGCAGCCGGAAGTTGTTGTGCCCAGGTCCTATGGATGAAGCAAATGCTCCAAGACTTTAACATTCATTTTGATGCTTCTCCTATTTTCTGTGATAATACTAGTGCAATCAATCTTTCTTATAATCCAATATTGCATAGTAGAGCTAAACACATAGAAGTTCGCCATCATTTTCTCCGTGACCACATTGTCAAAAAGGATATTTATATCACACATGTGGATACGGAAAATCAGTTGGCCGACATTTTCACTAAACTGCTTGCTAGAGAACAATTTAATTTTATTAGATCAAAATTGCTCATAATTTCTCTTGATGATGTTGAATTGCTCTCTAATTAGTTGGTTACATCTTATATGTGTTGCTCTTGCTTATAAATGCTTTGTTTGCTAAAAAATGCTTGTTTTTGCATATTTTTTTCTAGTTTTTATCTCGTTTTTGGGCTTTTCTCACAAATTGGGTTTTAATCGACAAATAGTACCCTATGATGATGGGAATGTGCCTAAATATGCTTAATATACAATCTAGACCAAAAAGAAAAATTGCATTCGGTCATTTGAGGCTAGGGCTAGATTTTAGGTTTTTCCACATCAGGGTTTTGGTCGGCCGAGTTTCCAACTCGGCCGAACGGTCGGGTACAGGGCACCTGTGCGCTCGATCGGCCAAGTTTCCATTTCCCAAACTCGACCGATCGGCGGCAGATTGGTTTTATATTAATAGGAATCGGCCGACTTGCTCCCTCTCAACTAGAGCAAAGTCGACCGAACCCTAGCCGTTTACCCCGACCCTTCCTAACCCTGGTCCTCTCCTCCCTCATTCCGGCCGTTTTCTCCTCCAATCGACCTTGCGCTTTCGTTCTTGCTGTTCTAGGAGCGTCGCCTGCTCTCTCTCTCCATGCGGATCGGCTCTTTTCCTTCTTTCTCCTCTCCATGAGTTCACAACGCCGGAAACGCGCCGTTCCTGCCCCTGCCATGGCGACTCCTCTTGCTCCTAGGTATATAACGTTTGATAATCTCTCGTTTGTTGACAATGCTGCTGTTTCTCGTTACAAAGAGCTCCTTCCTCGCTCTCCCTTCCCTTTTCGAGCTCTACATCAACCAAATAGCTTTCACGCTGACCTCTTGGAAGCTTATCAAATCTTTCGTACCCATCATCTTGAGGCGTTTTGCATAGAGGATGCCAGCTTCTATAACTTGAAATATAGTACCAAAGCCGTCCGTGAGTTCTACACAAATTTGCGGTGGAACTACGACTCTTTGGTCCCCTCCGCGGACACCTCTATTGTATTGACGTCCATGATCGCCGGACAACCTTTCCATATTACTGAATGCTCGTTCAATCTCTATCTCAATGGCAATGTTGGCACGGCTGCTTGGATCATCGACTACCCTCTTTATCTTGATCTTTTGTCTCCCGAGGATGTCTATAAGACAATTGAGGTTGACTTGACCGATATCCACAAGTTTCTCAAGCAACCCAACTTTCCTTATAGAAAAAGGGTACTTTGCCTTCCTCCGCCCTTTCCTCTCCTCGCCGCATTTTGGCGTTTATTCTCAGTTGCAATGTCCATCCAAAGAAGAATCAAACGGACATCGCCGAGAATACGGCTATGATGATGTATCTTCTGTTGAACAACCAAGGAGTCAAATGGGCCCGTTACATCCTTCACCATATGACCTGTTTTGACTCGGGAAAGAACACAAAGGGAACACATCTTCCATATCCTGCCCTAATTTGTGGTCTTTTCCAGCATGCCACTGGAAAATCTCTCTTTACCAATTTTCTCTACCGCCCTGATCGTAAAGGAGTTTATATCAGTGAGACCACTCTTCAAAAGAGTGTGCCTACCCCTGGTGCATCATCTTCCTCAGCTCCACCTCCACCTCCATCTTCCTCAGCTGCACCTCCTCCTCCACCCTCCACATCTGCCCCTCCTCCTCCTGAGCCATCCTTCCAGCCTCCTCCGCAGCCTGCCTTTGCTGACTTCCACGTTTCAAATGAGGCCCTCATGGGGTATCTCATGCACCAGCAGGCTTACAACATGCAGGTCCAGCAACATCACCATCAGGATCTGTGCCACATCATGTCTTCCATGTCGATATCTTGCCCTCAGCCCTACCCCACCTACGAGCCCTACCCCTGTGGTGACTACGCTTCTTACGCGTATAGCCAGTTTTACCCTGCTCCACCCTTTACTGCTTCCGCTGAACCCTCTGCAGGTGGATGCCCTTCTCCGGTTCTGGCGCTCCCAGGTGGTCGTCTGTCCGACCTCCTGGCCCAGTACACTTCTTCTGCTCCCCCCATTGAGGTTGCCTATGAGTTACATGCTCTAGGCATGTCTTGGGCCGAGCAGAGTGTGAGGTGGCCCGGGCGTGCTTCTGGTCCTCCAGACGAGGATATGGCTGACCAGGAGGATGCTGAGACTGACGCTGATGAGGCTACTGTGACGGATGCTGAAGACGAGGATGAGGATGACGATGCTGATCATGATGCCGAGGCTACACCAGCTGCAACTCCTCCTTCTGATGATGGCGATGAGGACTACCAGCCCGACGAGGACATGGATGCTGCTGTTGATGATATCGACATAGAGTAGTTTAGCTTAGGAGTTGATGTGTCTAGTTTTCGTCTCAGATGACCATGTTACATCTCTTTGGACTATGATTGTATTATCTACATTAGGCACATCATCTGAGTTGTACTATTTCTACTCTATGATATCCTTGTAGTTTTTGTTTTATGGTTTATGGAAACGCTTCGTATGGTTTATCTTGTAGTGTTTTCCATATTTTGATAAATGACAATGCATTGCTTTCATGGTTTATCTTGATGTTAATCTGTTTTTCTGTGGAAATGTTTGATTGAGTGTTTTTTGTTGGAGAAGACCTTGCTTTTATGCTCTTCTACCCCCCCTGCCTTTTTGAGATGACAAAGGGGGAGAAATAGCTCAATCATATTGTTTTTATTGCTTATATGGTTCCTTTCTTGTCTAATTAACTGAAATAAATCTAGACTTGCTTAGAATCATATAATATACATATGTGCTGTGGTTGCTTGTTTTTTAACTAACCATGCAGGGATGAGTAAGCATGAATTGAAGGGGAGCATTACAAATTGATCATCTTTGCATCCCCTTGCAATTCCCTAAGAAAAGGTATAATTTTCACATTCTTTTCAATATGTTGAGGAATGGTTTGTCATTGTCAAAAAGGGGGAGAATGTTGACCTAGGTGTCGCACATTGCCCATATTTTGATAATGACTTAACCATTCCATTCATATGTATCTAACAAATCTATTTGAGATTGTTTCAGACATTAGGTACAAGAAAAGAATCTCATTTCACTCCAAAGCTACTCATCCAGCACATGCAAAACATGTGACTTTTGATCGTTTTGTAAAATAGCCCTTAGAGGCTTAGGACAATTGATGTAATCACTTATAATCATGTTTTGTATTGTAACTAAGATGGATAAATTGATTGGGACTCAAAAATCCATCGTTTGTACAGTTTATGAAAATTCCAAAATACCCATAACAGGGATTTTGTCGGCCGAATTCCAAACTCGGCCGATCCATATATTCTGGAATTTTCTGGGCGGTCGGCCGAGTTACCAACTCAGCCGATCCCTGTTCGGTCGAGTTTCTATGGTGGGAAACTCGGCCGATCCATTGATCGGTCCAAATTGAAAGTCGACCGATCGGCCGAGTTTCTCCAAGGAAACTCG
The DNA here is from genome assembly GCA_963693085.1 of Alisma plantago-aquatica. NCBI lineage: Eukaryota > Viridiplantae > Streptophyta > Magnoliopsida > Alismatales > Alismataceae > Alisma > Alisma plantago-aquatica. The sequence goes on along the minus strand of OY856409.1, from coordinate 1,698,652,468 downwards.
ATCGACAGTCTATCTTTCAGACTTGTCGCTTAGTGGTTCGGCCGAGTTGCCTTTATTGAAACTCGGCCGATCGAACTGTACTGGAATGCAGAAAAAGAATTTCCAACCGTTGGAGGAGTAGGTGGGACTCAAAATAGATCCGTTGCAAGTTGTAAAACGGCTAGTTTGTGCCACTTAACTCTCCCAACCTCAAAGGGACACCCTCAACTATAAATAGGACCTCTTGGACTTCATTCCAAGGTTGCTCATTCACATATGCTTGGTCCTAGCCTTAGTTGAGTGGTTTCTAATCCTTTGAGCCCCTTTCTCTATCTACCTTCAAAGCAAATTCGTGAGTATGAGTGAGTTAGGATCCCATGTATGAGAGCTATCATTTGTAATCTTGTAAAGCTCTCCTTTCCACTTCTCCCATCTCCATTCTCTATGAAGATTGATTGAAGTTTCTTCTCCGAGTGAAAGAGAAGAAGGTTGCTGTTCTTCCCCGAGTGAAGGATAAGAAGGCTAGATGCTCCAGGCCTCCAAGTGAAGGAGGAAGGTGCTAAAGCTCTCCAAGTGAAGGAGAGGTGCAAGGCAAAGCTCAAGCAAGATAGGTAAATCCTGCAAGGCTGAAGACTAGAGCAAGAGTGGGTAAGTCCTTTGAAGAAGGTGGAAGACTACTTGCTTGGTGGGTAAGTCCTTGGTGAGGTAGAAGATCTTGGCTTGATATATAAGTCCTTGGATGGTTGGTAGTTGTATCTTGTAATCTTATTGTGTGATATATATAAGAGAACCAAGTTACAAATCCTAGAGCCTAACCAACTCTAGGTAGTGGACTGACATTGCTCCTAAGTTTAGGACATGGAACCACTCTAAACCACCTGTCCAAGTGCATGCTTTCCTTGTCTCTTATCCTTGCTTTGTATGTTAGTTTAGGACATCAAATTGCTGTTTTGAATTAAGTTCTGCACTTAATATAATTTGGTGGTCTAATCACTTTTGTGAAGTTTGTGAAGCTCTATTCAACCCCCCCCCCTTCTAGAGCCCATTGATCCAACAGTGTCCATACTGTTTTGGTTAATCATTTCTCAATTGGTCTTGGTCACTTAGACCTCAAACGGTCTTGACCAACCAGACCTCAAATGGTCTTTCTTACAATACCTTCAAACGGTCTAAGACCATTTAGACCTTCAAACGGTCTTGATCATATGGTTTGAAACCATTTGGTAAAGGTGGTGCTTGAAACCGTTTGCCAAAGCAAGTACTTGAAATCATTTGCTAAAGTAAGTATTTGAAACCAATTGCTAAAGCACTCATGAGATCGATTGAGCCTCAAACGGTTTGGGATCATTTGGTCCCAAATGGTCTTGAGACCGTTTGGACTCAAACGGTCTTGAGACCGTTTGGTCCAAACCTCCTCAAAATCGGATGGACCAAAGATGGTCTCAACCATTCCAATCGGTTTAGGGTTTCCAAGGTTAACTCCCTCATCAAATGAATCTATGGAATTACTCATCAATTGAACCTAACACCTTACTTCAATTGAGATTAATAGGTCATCCTTCAACTTGTTTAACCCTCAATTAAGCATCAATTAGGGTTTTGAATCAATTGGATTAGGGATTGAACCAATGAATGTCAATGTTAATCATTGTGAAACTAATTGCCTTGAAATCATTGGGTCACCATCCAAATTGGACATGACCTGACCTCAAACGGTCTTGTGGTCATTTGGATGACCTCCAAACGGTCTTGAGACTGTTTTCCCATCATATCATCAAAATCCATGACATGCAATTAGGGTTTGAGTCATTGGATTGATCATTAAATCAACATTTGATTGCAAATCAGTTTGGTATCTTTGGATCTTCAAATACCCAACCATACTCAACCCTAGACCTCCAAAAGGTCTTGGGTGACCCTCAAACGGTCTTGAGGCCATTTGGGTGATCCCCAAACGGTTTTGAAGCCGTTTGGGCTAATCAACCCAAAGTTCCAAGTCAATTGATTATGAAATCAACACTTAACCCGATTAGGGTTTGGTGATTGATTATCATTCAACTCATGAACCAATTGGAACTAATCAATTATAATTAATGGGTCATTAACCAACATTATTATAAAAAAATCTCCAAACGGTCAACCCTGGTCAATACCTCCAAATGGTTTGAAACTGTTTTCCCTCAAACGGTTTGATGAAACTATTTCCTTTCAAACGGTTTGAAACCATTTGCTCCCAAACGGTTTGTGAAACTGATTGAGAAACTTTGTTGAAACTGTTTGCGATCTTAGATGAATCCCACCTAAACCCTAATCAAATGAGCTTCACAAGGTTGGATAGAGGGTGTTAGGGACTAGTTCCCCTATACACACCCTATTCCATTCATGTCCAATTAGTAGTTTAGGGCAACTCTTTATCATATAACTTGCTTGATTTGTTTGATAATCTAAATAGATGATTAATGTTTGCATGCTATGACCCCCAACCCAGTTGATAGTCACATTACCCCAAATGACCCACACTTCTCTTAATTTATCAAAATCCTAAGCTTATCTAGTTCTTGATTAGTTGGTCTCTTTATTTGCTTAATTAGTCAATTTCATTGTTCATGATAGCTAGACCTGGCTAGCGTAAGTAGTGCTAGTCCTTAGTCTCTTGTGCTAGTTTTAGCTAGTTAATTGTTAATCTAGTCTTATGGTTATCTTTTTGCCTAGATTTCTAGTATCATGATATTTCTTGCATAATTATGTTATGTTCCATCTCTTATGTAATAGTTAGGATTGCTTTGTTAGTTTAGTGCTAGTGTTAACATTGTCTTGCTTTCCATAATATAATTGATTTCTTTCCTCACTTTGTTAATTAGACCTAACTTGTCTAGGGTTTGTTTGGGTTTAATTCTTGCCTTCTCTTAAACACTTGACCGATAGACCTATAAATCAATATTCAGTATCCGCACACTCCATCTAGATTTGAGTCTGAAATTTTGAAGAAAAAAAAGACATTTTTTTAGATTTAGAAAAGAATTTTAATGTCAAAATTCATATATGAAATTTTAAAATAGGATATTAGATATTGCTATATCCACTAAAAAAAAAATCCAAATTCAAAAAATATATACATATATTTGTGTAAAATAATATGGGAGGCTAATGAGATATTGCTCATTATTAAAAGGAAAACTCCCCTCTACAGGCCAAGACAAATAGGCCCATATGACATAATAAACTAAATAACAATAGTTCTAAACCCCCTCAATATCAAGTATGGGTGGAACACATATCCAACTTGGACTTACAAGACCCCATCAGATGACAAAAAATAAAAATGTCATTCCCCATACAATATTTTCTCCCTCCCTAAACATGACTCGCCAATTTTTTTTGATTATGCCACCTTCTGAATTGTGTTCTAGAGGCTTGAATTACTCAAGCTTTAGAGAAGGTATTTAAAGTGCAACTAGAATGAAGAACAACTAATAAATGGAATCCAAATGCCACAACAAATACTTGCCACCATCAATGTGGAGTAGATGATGATAATTACCATTACTATGCCATCTTCACTGGAGAGAAATGTGTATATGGTATAAGTGCAGTCAACACATCCCATGTATATAACACATGTGGGGGCACAATTTCAATTTAGAAATACATGTATCTTCAAATCATTTGAGAAGCATAATAAAATGGAATTAACGCGTAAGACCACATACATGCATAATGTGGAACAAACGTGAACCGAATGAGGTGTTGATAATTGCCACCGTAGTTCCATAAATCTGGTGCATGAACCTTGGGGGATTGATAGGAATAAAGAGCACCAAAAAGGACAAACCCAATTAGATCAGAAGAATATCCATGTAAACAGATGCAATTTAGAGAATACATAACAAAAGTAGCCCGACAGAGATAAACTTGGATGAAAACTAACCTTGCAAATACAAAATGTGCTGGCTAAAAACTAGTGAGATTTTGAGAAGTCTGTTGTGAAGAAGCAACCATACATATCATCATAAGTGAAACATCATTAAAACTAGAGGGAAAAAAGAGATAAGCGCGTCAAACTCTGTCTTAATGTACATAATGTGTTACGAATGAAAAAAAAACATGGCGTCAATATAAAATTGAGACCTTCAACGTTGCATAAAGTGGTGCCAACTAGAATAAATATAGATAGACAACCCACATGCTTATCATGGAACAGACATAGAAGTCACAATGTCTTTAAGAAGGATACACCAATGATGTACTAGAAACACAAACAAATACAATGCCATTGGGAAAGATACATCAATGATGCACTGGAAGAACAATGTTTAGTGGGAATAAAGTACCACAAAGACATTAGAAAGACAAATGTGTTGAAGAACAAAAAGGTCCATGTAAATTATAATATCCTAGAATGATATATATCAGAATTAGGTAAATATATATTCTGACTTCCTCCTAAAAATATAGGAGGTAAATATTTACATATAGCCCCAATGCCATATATCAAAAGGAGTGACAACTCATATAATGAACTAATGTGTGACTTATGTTTAACACATTTATAAATTTTTATAACAATACTCCTTGCATTTGTGGCTGTACTTCTGTGTCTAAGTGCATTCCTTTCCTCCCAGATATGGTAGCAAAAAGTAGTGAACAATATCCTCCTTTTATCACTTCTACCCACAATTTGACAACATTCTTCTGGGCTCCTATTTCATATGTAGATGCAATATGAAATCTTCACATATGATCTCCCAAATCTCCCTTGTAAATTTGCAGCAACCTACTAGGTGAGTATGGGACTCATCCTCCTCCATACATATCAAGAAAGCAACATCAACATATTGATTCCAACCATGTATTTTATCCAGTGTCGCTAAAGCATTGAGCAAAATTTTATACACGCATATGCTCCACTTTGGTACGTGAATTCCAACCAATACTTGCTCCATGTGCTTGTCTTTTGCAGCTCTTGATCTTGTTACTTCCCATAAGTTGATCTTTGTATCTTTGAGTCTCCATCGTCCCGTCTCATAGGGATCAAATAAATGCCTAACCTGCTGCCACATCTCTATCATAACATTGATTGTGCATGAGTAACCTTCCCTTCTACTTGGTATAAAGTATAGCCCCCTCAGATATCTTTCTGTCACCCACTTCCCCCAAGTTGAGGTGCCCTCCTGGTAGATAATTCTTCTTCTCATTGTCCCCTACTTTTCTATGTCTCTTGGTGCTTTCAAGTCCAGACCACCTTCATCTTTTGAGAGTGCCATACGTGCATATCTCATCGGGTGGTACGTACTTTCCCAGGGGAAGTTAGTCATATTCATTTCCATTCTATCCAACACTGGACCAGGATTCTCTCCCTATTGTACCCAGAGTATAAGGAGTCCCTCTACCACAACCTTCAGAAGAGTAGCTCTCCCCGCCATAGAAGTTTTTGTGTTGGCCATCTGTTGATCATTTCCTCTAGTCTATCCATGCAGTAAGCAAAGTCTTTGACTTGTAAGTTGCCTCCAACAAATGAAAAAATAAGATATTTTGTAGGAAACTTTCCCATCTCCACACCCATTGCCTCCTTTAGTCTATCTTTCATCAGGTAATAATTCTTAGATAAAAATAGATGAGTCTTGTTTGCATTTATGCATAGACTTGTCTGCTTCCTGAACACCCTAAGTAACTCCTACAAGTGTCACAAAGTGTTCTTTTTAGCTTCAACAAAGACAAGCACATCATCTGAAAAAATCAAGTGTGTCATCACTTTGGTTCCACACACTGTATATGACTTGATCATCTTCTTTCTTTCTAACTCTTGCATTTTTTGGGTAAAGTACTCCATAACGATCACAAATGGAAAGGAGAGAGTGAGTCTCCCTGACATAGACCATTTCCACCTTTGAACATACTTACGGAGGTACCATTAACCAAGATAGAAAAGCTTGTAGTCCCCACATACTATTTCATCCAGTCAATCCACTTCTCATTGAACCCCATATGCTTCATGATCTACCAAATCTTATCCCATATGACACTGTTATTAGCTTTAGACACATTAAGCTTTAAGCATGCCTTCCTACTTGCTCTCATCACATTGTAGTCCTGCAAGAACATCCTTGCCAATAACATAGAATAACTAATGTTCCTTCCTATCACAAAAACATCCTGATTCATAGAAATGAGGTAGGGAAGTACTGTCTTCAATATAGTAGCCATGATCCTTGCAATAATTTTATATTGTGTAGAACAACATGCAATAGGTTTGAAATTAGCAAGAGAAGCTGTCACTTTCTTCTTGGGAATGAGCACAAGAAAAGAGTGATTTACCTATCTAACCATGTTTCCTCATGCTAATAACCATCTCACTTATGCAATCATATCCTCCTTGATGATCTCCCATGTCTTCTAGTAGAAATAAGCATTGAAACCATCATATCCTGGAGACATATTACTGCCAATGCTCCACAATGCTTCTTTGACTTCCTGTTCATTTATATCCTTTATAAGAATGTTGTTGTGGGTGCTTGCCAGTTTAAATTTCCACTCCATCTCCTCCTCCTCCAACTCATCCTCATACTCCTTATTATAAAGAAAAGAATGGAACTGAATGGCCTGCTCTTCCAGATCCTCCAACTTGTTGACAACATTTCCATCCATATCAATAAGTTCTAAAAAGATATTATCAACCTCTCTTCTTTTAACAACGGTGTGGTAAAGCTTGGTATTTCTATTACCATCCTCCATCCACTTCTCCCTACTTCTCTTCCAATAGAATTTTTCCTCTACCTTCTTTAAATCCTCCACCATCCTCTCCATCTTGATATCCTTCTTTATTAGCTCTTCATTAAGTGGATCACGTAGTAGCAATTCTCTAACCTCCTACATTATTTTTTAGTTTCCTTTAGCAGATTGGGAATGCTCACTTCTTCTTTGGCCCACCTCCTAAGTGCAAGTTTTGTATTAGCCAATTTCTTTACAAACACATACATTGGATTCTCTGCTACATGTATCTCACAGCTCTCCTTTATGACATCAATGAAACCTTTCCAATAAACCTAATAGTTTAGGAATTTGAAAGTCTTCTTTTTTTCTTCTTCTCCACATTATGTATAGAAATAGGAGCATGATCACTCGGCTCGGAGCCTCTAGCTTTAACCTGCACATTGAGAAAAATTTGTAGCCATTCATCATTCACTAGGACTCTATCTAGTTTACTAGCTATTCTTTCATCCAGTTTCCTCTCATTGTTTCAAGTGAAAACATCTCCTCCAACCATGGGAAGTTCAAAGAGTCCAGTCTTGTCAATAGTATGGTTGAAAGCATTTATCACTGTATTTAATGTTGTTCTTCCTCCAATCTTCTCGGTCTACAAGCCAAGAATATTAAAGTCACCAATTACCAACCACAAAAGATTGATCTACCTTGAAAGCACTATCAAATCCTTCCATAAATCCTATCTCTTCTTTGCATCATTATGAGCATACACATTTGTTACCCACATGTGCAAGCTTCCAACATTCCTACAGTCAACTGTAATGTGCTGATCTGACATCTGTATCCCAGTTACCTACCATGCACTTGGTTTCATGCAACACACACTCTACCTAACTCAGAATGTCCCAGATTAGATATGTGTTCCCATCCTTGAGGAAACAAATATCTAATGCTGCCCTTATTTTGTTCTTTTATTTTTGTTTCTACCAAAGCAACCATAGAATCCCACTAGTAGCAATACATTATCGGATCTCCTTCTTCTTACCCCTATCACACCCTCCTTTGATATTCCACAGGAGCATGGACATGTCATTGTGTTTTTGTGACCTAGTACATGTGACTGACTACTTCAATTTATCCTTCCTCTTGTCCTCTTGTTCCTCCCTTCTAATAACTTCACTTTCCTCCTTTCAGAATTAGAGAGGGCATCAAAACTATTCATGCTGTCCAGAATGGTACCCACTCCTAGGTTTTTAGGAATTCCAGTACTCTTCAGCCCCTTCCTCCTGGAAGTGTATATAAATTCCCATTCTTCTTTAGTATCATTGCTATATGGGTTCCTCTTCTCAGTACAAAATTGACTGTGTTTAGTATCCACTGCTATTGATGTGTCTTCCTGAGTGATCTTCTTCCCTGAATCAGATCTGCCATTATCATGTTGCTGTGGTGATGCCTCCTTCTCCATCATCAAAGCAGTATTAGGCTTGCTATAGTTCTCCTCGTTCATGTACTACTGTTGTGAAGTGGGATTTTTCTCCTTCCACACATAGTTTATGCCTTCAGTTCTATCACCCGCAGTTGACTTCCTAGCACACTGAGAATCAACGTGACCAAAAGCATTACAAGGCCAGCACTTGGCTGGAACATGATTGAACTCTACCCTCACCAGGATGGGTTCTCTACCATTGACATTAAGACATACCGTATTTGGTGTTGGGCTATCCACCTCCAGTTAACTAGAACCCTAACTTCATCCCCCTCTAAGGATCTCTCATCAATATGTAGCACCTTTCCAACACCAACTACTATGGTACCCACTTCTTTTTTCATCCACGATCTGCCAAAGGAGAAGACTGTGATCCAGGTTGGGATAGAGGAGAAGATTTACTTCTTCAATTCATTGCCATAATGATAGTATTATTCTATAACAAGCTGAGAATGGAACCATTGCGGTCTGAGTTGCAATATGACCGCCTTATTCATCATGCTCGTGAACCTGACCAAGAATATCCCCTTCTCACGAGACAACAGTTCAAAGCTCCCTTTTAGTTTCCATTTTCATTGGATCCATGCCTACAGATGCAGGTAGAAGGCTCTCTTACCCAGCACATAGATGAGTACCATATATTCCCTTACGTTCCTCATCCTTTCAAACTTGTCCAATTCCAATTCAACGTGGATCTTGCCTTCCTTCTCCACCAGCTTTAGGAATACCAATTCTATCTCCACGTTAGCGGCTGGTTTCTTTAGCGACTATGTCCACACCCACATGGCATCCTTATCGGTCATGGTGCCCCTCAAGATTGGGTTCTCCATGTCCACCGATTGGTCATTTGGCTACTTGTTATGGTGGTTAGGGTTTTGGGGGTGGTTGGGGATGGTGTATAGGGGTGGACATCTCCTGCCGGTGTGGCGGGGGATGTGGGTGCCATGCCCATGAGGTCATCGGGGGATCATATGGTGATCACCCAGAGCTCACCCTAGTGGGAGACACATGTTGTAATGTGTATATAACATGCTCTAGACTAATATATATATATATATATATATATATATATATATATATATTTATGTATACATTTCATAGTCTTTTTTCTCATACTCTATCTCCTTTATATCCCCTCGACACACAAAATATGAAGTGAATGAGTAGTTGGTGTGTAAAAAAAACATACCCCTTACACATGGAAATAGATGCACACATGAGGGTTGGTAGGGGAGGAATTTTTCAATGGAGAGGAATAAAAAAACTCAGGACAATATCTCTTTTTTGGTACTTTATAAACTAGCACAAGTTCTTTTACTTTACAATATGTCATGCATATAACTGAAAACACCAATCAATGTGCTACATGACCCATTTATACATATCTATATTGAAAAACAAATGGAACTTGTGAGACCTAAAAACAAATAGATCCATTTGAAGGTGGCATATTTTGTAGGTGAGGTTATTTAGTAGTAGTAGGGAGAGATGTGGAGAGTGGTGGATAAATTGTGGTTGGTATTAGGGCCGGTCGAGAAACATGGGAATACATGGTAGTCATACTTGTGGTGAAGGTCAATGAAGGATCTCAGATTAAGGAAACAATTCAACATCAACATGGTCGCTAGACCTAACCAGTCGTAGGATAATTGGGGTTGTTGAATACACACAAAGAGAATACATCATGGACATGGTTGTCATACTATCATTAGATTAGAATGGCATTTTATTTATGGCGTTCCTTTCAGGGCGGACCTACTATGTGTGACTTGATTGGACAACTTCTGTCATTGATGTTGGGTTTTAGGGGAGGCAGAGAAGGCAGCGGAAAAAAATTTCTCCTCCCCAAACCCTTAACAAGGAAACACGTTAATGTCTATACAATAGGAAAGGATGGCTTGTGGAATCATACCTTGTCCCGAGGCTTGCTCGGCGATAATACCTCGCGGCTTGCATGGTCTTCACCTCCGGTCTTGGACGGTGTCTGTGCAGCTCCTGGTTGCACCGGGACTGTCGACTCCTGGTCTCACCGGGACTGTCGGGATTGACAGCTGTCCTTCGAGCGGCAAAAATCTGCCGCCTCTGAAGTAGTCCACACGGACCACCTAGAACTCCAACCTCCTTGTCTCACAAGGAATTGGAAGGAGTCACACCCTCCTGTCGGCGTACTAGTCACTGACACACTCTCCTACCACCAGTCGCTTTCTGCAGTTGTCTTTCCCTTGCTGTGCCTCCCTTATCAGGTAGCACTTGCTCGGGCTCTCTCGGTTGCCAAAACCAGAGAGAACGACAACTTTACAGAGCAACTGGTTGCACTGAGTTGTTCTTTGAGAAGCCCCCAATACCCCTATATATATAGGAGGGTCATGGGACAGTGTTCTCTATCCCGGGCAATGCGGGACTAAACAGGAGTACAAGGGTTCGAGATTTTCCACAAAAACAACCAACTACGCAACCTGAACCGATCATTTCATTGCTGAAACGGTCGGTTGGGGACCTGAGCCGGTCAGTTGACACCTCAACTGATCGGTTGGGACCCATGAAACGATCAGTTCACTTCTGAACTGGTCGGTTCTTGGTCCTGGTCAGTTCCCGATTGACTTTTCTTCTTTTGTTTCTAATTGGTATCAAATACCAATCCTTGTTCCAATCAAATTGGGCAAGTGAAACAAAAAGAAATTTCTCACCAATCCTACTTTCCCAACTTGCTCGGTTGCATCACTTGAACCAATCGTTTCAATACTTGAAGCAATCGTTTCACCCTATCCATGAGCCGATCGACTCACCACCTGAGCCGATCGGTTCACCAAGCTGAGCCGATTGGTTCATCACATGAGCTGATTAGTTAGGAGTGCAGATTGTGCAGAATCAGTCGGTTGTAGTTTCAATCAATCTGATACTCCAATCAATCAGTCCAACACCTTGAACATTATGATACTGATCTATCAATTGATTGAGTGTTTAATTGAACTACTAAACTCCTATAGTTATCAATTTAAACATGATTTGTGGACAAAACTCATCTTCCAGGTTAAATCATATGTGTGTCACCCTGCATGTCCATTTCACGTTGGCAGTGAAAGTCCATAACACTTATGACTTCACAAGAAAAGAGCGGTGCCTAGTCACACATCAGTGCTAACCAAGTGAAATAGAAAGTTGGAGAACAACTTTCAATCCTACAATCTGTGAACGGTGTTACAATGAATGTATAATTCCTTTGTCACTGATATCCCGAATGAACTCGAGGCATGGAACAGTCATCCTGTCAACGTTCATTCACTTTCTTGATCTGAGAGTATATTGGAAGAGATATGTATGACATCAATACCACATACTGATTCACACATGCGTGCACGCCTTTCTCAATCCTACTCATCAAGTGATCATGGATATCAAGCTGCCTCAGGAGGGACAAATCCCATATCTATCACTCACCCCTCAAAAGCCCCATGTGTCAAAGCCACCCAATCATCACCTTTATAACAACCCATGTTTTAGGACTACGTTTGATGATGTCAAAGTGTGCCCAACGACATGTGTTGAGTGTAGTGATTTCAGGTCAAAGAATCACACTCACCACCATCACTGTTAGTACTGACTATGACTACCATGTCATGGTTCCATGTGTCAAACTCACGGTGGGTCTATCCAGTACACTTGTTCTCTAACAAGTACCTATGTGTTTGGTTTGATATCTCTATATCATGACTAATGAGATTCTGTCATCAACCAACACCACAATCTAGTCTTGTGTGTCATTGCTGTCTATCTACCTTCCACAATGACATCTGACTAGGGACATAACAAGAATGTACAAACTCTTAGAATCCATATGATCTCATCGTTCAGGTCCTGAACATGAAAGCATATGTCATTGAGTACTATCATTCTCTAGACATTCAATCTGTTCTATCACTATCTCATATGACTGAACCAGAAAGAATGGGAAGCTTGCCTTTGATGTTTATCAAATCAATATTAATGTATCCAACCAATCATCCCATGATTGGATCTGAGGGCATACATACCAACAAACTCCCACTTGCACTGCGAGCCAATCACCCTTGAATCATATTCATAGTGATCTTCAAACATGTCCCACATGTTACTGTGCTCTAGTGCGAACATAGTGAGTAGTGGCAACACCTTGCCAAAGTCAGTTTTAAATGCATGTCTCTCATCTCTTCCCTGTACGTCACACGTATGAGATGGAGTTTCCGTAATATGCGATCTAGTATTCCTTTTCTAACCTTTATCCACATTGCATGATCAAGGATTCCATACTTGTCATCAATGAGTGAAATATCTATAAGTTCATCTCATGAACTTCCAGATCCATATAGTATCCATTGCTATTCTCCAACACATAGATACTCGACATTTCCTTTTAAATGGTTTTATTGGAACACTTCCAATTATCAACAAACTTTCACTTTTATATATCCTATATATATTTTGCGATTAATTTCTGTCCTTTCGGAAGTTTGCGTCAATGTAACTCTTTACATTGAACTCTTCCTTATCTCCATAGAACTAGTACTTCTCAAGTACTTATCAAGTTCTCATGGTATTCCAGTAACCCTTACTGGAGGTAGACAGACATCCACTCGTCATGTCCCACATACGAGTTATCAGGATGAGCACATCATATTGCCATGTCCTACATACAAGATGATGAATGCATTTTGTTTTTGCCATGTCGATACATGCAAGATAATGGGATTATTACATACATGATAGATCCATATCTATTCTTAGTGTTCCCATTCTTCATAAGAATTGGACACTTGGCCTTGGGATACTAACTCCATGTAACATGGACAAGTTTTCTCCCACTGAATCTATGCATACTGAACCCTTCAATACAGATTGCCAATGTATGCTTTCTCTTTTCAGGTCAAGAGGTTTTCGAGAACTATCTCTATAGATCTCTATTCCTATCACATAGGAAACATCTCTATCTTCCTTAAAGATAATTTCCACTTTAGGATTTCCATTCTAGAACATTTCCATTTCACATCAACATGTGGAATGTGAACATGATCCCACTAAATCACAGATCCCTTCTTTATCTTTGACATATCAGTCAAACCCTTTGACTTTATCATCAAAGTAAAGATCCAATTCTGAGTTGCTTGTACTCAATCAATCACATTGATTAGTCCATTGTAACTTATATACTTCATTTGCATTAGTGGATTCATAAACCTTATAAGTTGTGTCACGTACACGTCCTTGTTTTATTCCTCATAGGAATGCATTTTTTAGTATCCATATGCCAAATGTCTTAGTCATTAAGTTGCAATCAACAAGCATCATCCTTCTCAAAATGTTATCCATGTGTCTTAACACTTAAGATTCATTTTCACTTATGGATTTCATCCAATGGGTGCTACCATCAAGGTCATATCTTATGGTTCACATGGATGTCATTTAGGATGTAATGGTCATAAACCATAACTCAAAATTCGGTTCCTCATATTCATCTAGATAGTTGACTCATCACTTAGATAAACGAGGTGTATCCGTCAAGGATATAAGAACTTACAACTCCTTGTGATTCTTAATGTCCTTTGTTAATGTAGGATATTCTTTTATTAAGAAGAATTCAGTTATTTGATAATCATTCTCTAACTCCTTAGAGTACGATTCCTTCTTGATTTAGACATCACCATGCCTTAATCATGAGTTCACTATGATACACTATCATAATCACTCATAAGGATCTCAAACATTTGGTCCAAGTATTTCATTCATTGATCTCATCAAGAATTAACACTTTACCAAATTTGTACTTCATCTATGATAATCTTGAACACTTCAAGATATTCATATTGGTATTTCTCTAAAAACCATTTGAAGTATTAGCATTTGTTCCAATAGGTATATAAATACATCACATGTATCATACCTAATAGGATAATCATTTTCCCACTACCTTTAGTGAAGATTGATTAATCATGTCCAAGATATTCATGTTTCTTACTGGTTCTCTAACCAAAAGAGTCTAGATTTATCCATCACATGGAACTAGAAATGAATTTCTCATGATTGATGCTAATTTGATTGTTTGAGTTATCTATAACTTTTAGGTATCATTTTATCTTATGCATATCAAATACCATAAGATAAACAAGGCATTGCCACAAAGATCATATCTTTAGAAATTGAAACATCTCTTTATTGATTGCCATTATTGTCATACAATATGCAAAAATAAAGTGTTTCTATCTATTGGCAAATATGAAATAGCGGTTCATAACTATATTTCATGCCTTTTATGCTGAAAATAAACTAAAGTACTCCTAGGTATGGCGGCAACACTTGCCCCAATTATTGAGTGCTTTACACTTTACATCTTGGTATCATATACCTCAAAAGTGTTACAAGTTTACTTTCATGACACCTTTAAGTGGAGACATCAGTCGCCTCCTTCTTCTTTTGTTCTTCTAGATAGAGAGGACAATTCCTTTTCCAATGTCCTGACTTTTGACAATGGTGGCAATTGCCTTTCTTGGTCACACCTCCCTTGGCCTTGAGATCTGAAGACGACTTGGGCTCCTGGCTAGCATTAGAACCTTTCTTAGCTCTGCCCTTGCCCTTGCGCTTGGACTTGCCTTTCTTACTCGTGATCACCATCACAGACTTAGGCTTGTCCTTCTTCATCTGTGTCTCGGCTGTCCTCAACATGCCCAACAACTCTGACAGTGGCCTATCAAAGTTGTTCATGTTGTAGTTCATCACAAACTGACTGTAGGATTCTGGCGATGATTGCAGTATCACGTCAGTAGCCAACTCTTGGCTCAGTGGAAATCCCAGTCTTGTCAGGTTCTGCACATACCCAATCATCTTGAGTGTGTGAGGACCAACTGGATCTCCTTCTGTCATGACACACTTGAACAGTGCCCTTGAGACATCGTATCTCTCTTACCGTGCTTGATCTTCATACATGTTCCTGAGATGCTGAATCATCTCAATGACGCCCATGTTCTCATGTTGTCTCTACAACTCATGGTTCATAGAGCACAACATAAATCACTTTGCATCAATGGCATCATCAGAATGCTTCTTGTAAGCATCCCTTTCTGCCTTTGTTGCATTAGGAGTAGGTTCTTTTGGAATTGGAGCATCCAGGACATAGAGCTTTCGCTCTTGAGTGAGAACAATTCTCAATGTCCTATACCAGTCATGGAAGTTTGTCCCATTTAGCTTGTCCTTTTCAAGGACCAATCGCAAAGAAAAGTGATTGTTGTTTGTTGCCATTTGTACTACAAAAGGAAATATGCAATTTTAGCCCAAAAACTCATTTTTGACTTATTTGATTGATTTGAAAAGTTGATGATATAATTAGGTCTTTAATTAATTATCACTCCCACTATTTTAGTTCAAATTGACAACCCTCCCCATCAATTCGGAAGATTGCAACGTACAACCTTCTAGTGGGTAATATCCTGAAATCCTCTAAGTCATGGACCAGCTTGGGCTGTCACCCACAACTTAGATCTCTCAGGTAGGCAACTCTTGCCAATTGGATCATATGCAACTCTTGATAAGATGTCATATGCAACTCCTTGCCATGATCATCTCCATGCCTCAAGGTGCTAGATCCTATCTAGGTCACCTTGTTAAGTCCGACCCAAAGCCAACACGATGAATATGCACCCTGCTTGGGCAGACCCACATATCCATCCTTCACGCTTCCACGAGATAGACGGTGCACCACGCTTGGGCGTGCCCACACTTGGTTGATCAAGCTTTTCATGTGTGTCATATTTGGAAGGCATCTAAAACTTAATATTTAATGAGGGATTTGGTTTTATATACATATACATATCCAATCACCACAATATATAGTACGTATCATATACATGCTATATCCCACAGAAAACATGCGAAACGATAAAAGCGATGATTATGGCCATCCTAATGTGATTCCTCGAGCCAAGAGGAATCACAGTCATCTAGGTCTACATCACATGCAACCTGTACAAGATGAACTCTGTGCTTTGCCTTTCTGGGTTTGATCAAGTCATCACATGACTGATCGGCTCGCCATCAGGCCGATCGGCTGGGTGCCACCAGCCGATCGGTTGGCTCCTCCAACCAATTGGTTCACCTGGTCGTCGTGCATCTCATCATGGCCACCACCCACTCGTCTCGCTCCTTGAACCGGTCATCAACCGATCGGCTCACTCCTTGAACTGATCATCTCGAATGTCAACCGATCGATTCACGCCTTGAACCGATCGTCTCAGCTGTTGTCAGGATGTCCTCCGTTCTTTGACATAACAGGAAATAAAATTCTATCCTATTTTACATTGTAAAAGGATAAACCTCGAGTTACATTCGAGGGGAGCAAAGGTAGGAAAGAAATCTCGAATTATTTTGAGTTACATCGGGAATAGGAGAAAGGGAATCAGTGTGCAGACCGAGATGCAAACAACCACATACAACCATACACAAATAGGGTTTATTGGCCATAACCACGCTATACATCCACCACAAAACTCATTTAAGGGCGACGCGTATCGAGTGCATTCATAATACATATCATATATGTAAATTGGGATTTGTGGATTTAGGATTGGACATGCATAAAGCCAATTTTATTCGTATCGTATGCAATAAATAAAGGCGACAAACCAAAATCGATCATATCGATAATCCTAAAGTATAAAGCAGTTGACGTGGCTCTGATACCACTGTTGGGTTTTAGGGGAGGCAGAGAAGGCAGCGGAAAAAAAAATTCTCCTCCCCAAACCCTTAACAAGGAAATGCGTCAACGTCTATACAATAGGAAAGGATGGTTTGTGGAATCATACCTTGTCCCGAGGCTTTCTCGGTGACAATACCTCGCGGCTTGCATAGTCTTCACCTCCGGTCTTGGACGGTGTTTGTGCAGCTCCTGGTCGCACCGGGACTGTCGACTCCTGGTCTCACAGGGACTGTCGGGATTGAAAGCTGTCCTCCGAGCGGTAGAAATCTCCCGCCTCTGAAGTAGTCCACACAGACCACCTGGAACTCCAATCTCCTTGTCTCACAAGGAATTGGAAGGAGTCACACCCTCCTGTCGGCGTACTAGTCACCGACACACTCTCCTACCACCAGTCGCTTTCTGCAGTTGTCTTTACCTTGCTGTGCCTCCCTTATCGGGTAGCACTTGCTTGGGCTCTCTCGGTTGCCAAAACTAGAGAGAACGACAACTTTACAGAGCAACTGGTTGCACTGAGTTGTCATTTGAGAAGCCCCCAATACCCCTATATATAGGAGGGTCGTGGGACATGGTTCTCTATCCTGGGCAATGTGGGACTAAAGCAGGAGTAGAAGGGTTCGAGATTTTCCACAAAAACAACCAAATGCGCAACCTAAACTGATCGTTTCATTGCTGAAACGGTCGGTTGGGGACCTGAGCCAGTCGGTTGACACCTCAACTGATCGGTTGGGACCCATGAAACGATCGGTTCACTTCTGAACCGTTCGGTTCGTGGTCCTGGTCAGTTCCCGATTGACTTCTCTTCTTTTGTTTCTAATTGGTATCAAATACCAATCCTTGTTCCAATCAAATTGGGCAAGTGAAACGAAAAGAAATTTCTCACCAATCCTACTTTCTCAACTTGCTCGGTTGCATCAGTTGAACCGATCATTTCAACACTTGAAGCAATCATTTCACCTTGTCCATGAGCCGATCGACTCACCACCTGAGCCGATCGGTTCACCAAGCTGAGCCGATCGGTTCATCACATGAGCCGATCGGTTGGGAGTGCAGATTGTGCAGAATCAGTCAATTGCAGTTTCAATCAATCCGATACTCTAATCAATCAGTCCAACACCTTGAACATTAGGATACTGAGCTATCAATTGATTGAGTGTTTAATTGAACTACTAAACTCCTTTAGTAATCAATCTAAACATTGTTTGTGGACAAAACTCCTCTTCCAGGTTAAATCCTATGTGTGTGACCCTGCAGGTCCATTTCACGTTGGCAGTGAAAGTCCATAACACTTATGACTTCACAAGCAAAGACTGGTGCCTAGTCACACATCAGTGCTACCCAAGTGAAATAGAAAGTTGGAGAACAACTTTCACTCCTACAATCTGTGAATGGTGTTATAGTGAATGTATAATTCCTTTGTCATTGATATCCCGAATGAACTCGAGGCATGGAATAGTCATCCTATCAACATTCATTCACTTTCTTGATCTCAGAGTAGATTGGAAGAGATATGTATGACATCAATACCACATACTAATTCACACATGCGTGCACGCCTTTCTCAATCCTACTCCTCAAGTGGCCATGGATATCAAGCTCCCTTAGGAGGGACAAATCCCATATCTATCACTCACCCCTCAAAAGCCCCATGTGTCAAAGCCACCCAATCATCAGCTTTATAACAACCCATGTTTTAGGACTGCGTTCGATGATGTCAAAGTGTGCCCAACGACATGTGTTGAGTGTAGTGATTTCAGGTCAAAGAATCACACTCACCACCATCATTGTGAGTACTGACTATGACTACCATGTCATGGTTCCATGTGTCAAACTCACAGTGGGTCTGTCCGGTACACTTGTTCTCTTACAAGTACCTATGTGTTTGGTTTGATATCTCTATATCATGACTAATGAGATTCTGTCATCAACCAACACCACAATCTAGTCTTGTGTGTCATTGCTGTCTATCTACTTTTGACAATGACATCTGACTAGGGACATAACAAGAATGTATAAACTCTTAACATCCGTATGATCTCATCGTCCAGGTCCTGAACATGAAAGCATACATCATTGAGTACTATCATTCTCTAGACATTCAATCTATTCTATCACTATCTCATATGACTGCACCAGAAAGAATTGAAAGCTTGCCTTTGATGTTTATCAAATCAATCTTAATGTATCCCACCAATCATCCCATGATTGGCTCTCAGGGCATACATACCAACAGTTGAACCTATGGAGGAGAGGAGAGGGTAGAAACACACTTTGACGAGGATAGGGATTCACAATGGTTGTGTCATGCTCATGTTTCATTGTTTAAAGTTCAACACATGATACCTGCTTGAAGGGGTAAATCCCTAATTATGATGGTGACACCAAGGAAGAAGCTCAACTTCTTATACTAGTAATATTAGCCATGACTATTATCAGGAAATCTGGGGAGACAATAAATAAGTTGAGGTCAAGAGTTGGTAAATTTAGGGAAGATTCTAGAGTGATAATAAATATGATGGTCAGGATAGAGATCACTAATGTAGGAAACTAAAAGATTGCTTTTTATGAAATAAAAAGAGAGAAGACAA
Organism: Alisma plantago-aquatica; assembly: GCA_963693085.1. Lineage (NCBI taxonomy): Eukaryota > Viridiplantae > Streptophyta > Magnoliopsida > Alismatales > Alismataceae > Alisma > Alisma plantago-aquatica. Next base: position 1,698,632,997 of record OY856409.1, on the reverse strand, counting down.
CCATGGATGTTGGTATTGAGAGCTTTGAAAAAAACATAGGACTTTTATGATGAATAAAGAAGAAAGGAGATGACCATGGAGGCTGGGATGATGCGTGGCAGTGACCAAGCCAAGAAGAGGCATCAATTTCCCATAGGCAAAAGCTCTCTCTTTTACTCTCAAGGTTAGGATCTATGCTATGATACGATATGGAAACTAAGATGGGAGGGTAATGGGATATTTTCTTATTGATATACGGTAAGCCCCTCTCCTATATATAGGAGAGGAAGCAAGTAGAAGGGAAGCAAACTTAACCATAATAGGCCAAGACAAATAGGCCCATAAAATAGATATTAATAATTTTAGTAATATCAATGCATGTGTATATATATTAATTTATAAAAATATAGACACTTTATCATATGAATTTAATATAATATCAACATTTCATGTATATAATATATTTATAAATATTACATATATGTTTCAGTTTGGATCAGATATTTGTAGAAATTTGAACATGATCCATTTTGATTGGATTTGGAATATTATCACATGGTATGTTGGTAAGGTATGCCTATAGAGACAATAATATGATGATTGACATGGCATAATTGTCATAAAGAATTGGATTAATAATAATAACATATATAAAGACAAGATTCTAATTCATCTGTTTCACTCAGTTATGAGATAATGAGGATACAAAGTGAATGTTTAGAGAATTATATTACTTAATGACGTATGTTGTTAAGTTACTAACCTTGTGGATGAGATCATACATATGTTATGAGTACATATAAATATTCTCATTATGTCCCTAATCTGTTGTTATTGTGGAAGGTTGATAGACAACAATAACACATAAGATCAGAGTGTGGGTTGGTTGATTACTAAATCTCATTAGCCATGATATGGCAATATCAAACCAAGCACACAAATACATGTTAGGGGACAATGTATGGAACAAACCCACCTTGAGAGTAACACATGGTTTTGAGGGTCATAGTCATCTTTGATAGTGAAGGTGGTAATTGTGATTGTTAGACCTGAAATCACTACACTCGTCACATGTCGTTGGGTATGCTTTGACATCATCAAACACAGTCCTAAAATATGGGTTGTTATAACAGTGATGATTGGATGACTTTTACACATGGGAATAGACTATGAGTGAGAGATATGGGATTTTCCCTCCTACTAGAGTATGATATCATGGCCACTTGATAAGAGAGATTGAGAAAAGCATGCACATGCACATGTGAATCAATATATGATATTGAGGTCACATTATCTCAGATAGTTTGCTATTAGTTCAAGAAACATGGATTGAACATTGGGAGGATGACCTACCATGCCTCGAGTTCATCCTAGATATCAGAGACAAAGGAATTATACAATCACTGCAACACCTGACACAGATTGTAGGTTGAAGTTGTTCTCCAACTTTCCATTTCATATGGGTAGCACTGATGTGTGACTAGGTGCCACTCTTTTCTTGTGATGTCATAAGCTAGTTATGGACATTCACTGCCAATGTGATATGGGACCTATACGGTCACACACATAGGATATCATCTAAAAGAGGAGTTTGATCTTGAACGACAATTAGATTGATTACTAAAGTGTTTAGGTATTCGATTTAGGCTGCTGATTGCTCGATTGACTGACCAAGTCTTCCAAACGACCATTTCACTGAGTGAGATGGAAGTTTAGGTAGCCAGATGGGTGCCTCAAGAAGTTGAGATGACTGTATGGGGGTCAGGATGATCGAAGTTTGAATTGTCTTTGTTCTTTCGTTGAACCGACCAGTTCAATGTGATTGAACTGACTGACTCGATTCAACTCACCAGATGAGTGTCTAGGTGAGCGAGATGGGCATCTCACCTGGGTGAGACGACCCCGTTGGGTCGAGCAAAGTTTCAAGATGTTTCTCAAATAGTTTTGATTGTTCTTTACTTAAGGAACAATAATTAATATGATATATTAATTGGATTTGAAATAGCCAAATGCGTTTCAGATTGGGAACTTCCAAATAGCCATTTGGCAGTGCGAGACGACCGTTCACACACTAGGTGACCATTTGGTGTGTGAAACGGCCGTTTTGGCTGTTGTAGATTGCAAAAATTCAAGATCTTTCAGTCCTTTCCACTCCCGCATATTAATCCCGTACTGGATAGCAACTGGGAACCCTGACCCTGGCCTCTACGATAAATATAGGGGTAATGGGGGCTTCCCAGATTACAACTACAACATAAACAACTGAGAATTAGTTCCTCTGACAACCATTGAACTCTCTAGTTGTGGTAACCAAGAGAGCCCAAGCAAGTCCTACCCGACAAGGAGTAATAGACAAATGGAGAGAACAACTGATAGTTGTCGTTGTGGGAGAGCAGGTTGGTGACTAGTACATGAACAGGAGGGACAACTCCTTCTTGTTCATTCTTGGTGAATGACAAGAGTTCTAGTTAGTTCGTGTGGACTACTCTAGAGGCAGGAGTCCTTTGGATGCTACTAGGAGGACAACTGCATCTTATAGTTTATGGCCCAACCACAGGAGCACTGTAGAAGCTGTCTTGTTCATGGTGATGACTAGGAGCTGCACAACCACCATTCAAGAGCAACTTATCGATAGTTGCAAAGAAGTGAGTTTTGTCGATGGACTTGCTCTAGGAACTGGTATAACTCACTAAAACCATCCTTCTTATTTCATAGTAGTTGACACGATCTTGCTGTTATGGGAATACATATAGATAATTTTTTTGTTTCCGCTGTTATACTCTTTGCCTGTGTTTCCCAATAGTGGTATCAAAGCCACACCATTTACTATGTTTTAGGATAATTGATATGATTGGATTTTTAGTTTTATCATTTATTTATTGCATACGATGCAAATATTTAAATTGCTCTCATATGTGTATCCGATCAAAGACCACATAATCCCAAACTTATATATATATATACATATATATATATATATATATATATATATATATATATCCGTCTAGAGGACTATGGAGGACCAGACGATAGAACCAGACGACCAACTAGTGGGCCCAACTAACTATTTGGAATGAGTCCAAACATTAATTGCATAGGAGGCCAGAAAACTGTCTCATAAGGCCCAACAGACCATTTGGAAGGAGTCCAAATATCAGTTGGATAGGAGGACCAACCGACTGACCAAGAGGCAAGATGACTGGCTCAAGGGTTGGACCGATCTACCCAGATTGGCAAGCACAAATCTACATCAACCGTAGGATGATACATGTGATGTGATGATTGACCTGGATGGTAGTAATTCCTTATGAATCCAAGGAATTACAAGTAGACATGGCCATAACCATCACTTTTTGTTTTATATTGCATGTTTAAGTTGTTGGATATAGCATGCATATGATATGTACTGCATATGTTGTGATTGGATACAATATATCTATATGTATATATATATATATATATATATATATATATATATATATATATATATATATATATATATATATATATATAACCCCTCAATCAAACATATTAAGTCTAAGATGCTTTCCAATAGCAATACCCATGAAAAGCTTGATCGACCAAGTGTAGATTTGCACAATGCATGGTGTGCCATCTATCTCATGGATGTATATGGTAGATATGTAGATTTGCACAAAGCACGGTGCATATCTATCGTATTGTCTATTGGGTCAGGCTTAACTGGTGACTTGGAGAGCCCAAGCCTAGAAGCATGCAAATGATCATGGAAAGGAGTTGTGCATGCCATCTCTCTAAGAGTTGCATATGATGCAATTGTCAAGTTTGCCTACCTAAATAGACAAGTTGTGGGCGATCAGCCAAAGCTGACTCATGACTTGATGAAATATGGATCTTGGCTCATTAGAAAATTATTCGCTGCAATTTTCTAAGTTGATACTTGAGGGTTGTCAATTTGAATAAAATAATGAGAATGATAATTAATTAAAGACCTAATTATCATTGACCAAATTTTAATCAAATCAAATCAAATTGAGTTTTTGACAAAATTGCAAATTCTTTTGTAAAACCAAATGGCAACAACAAACAATAACTTTTCTCTATGATCAGTCCTTGATAAGGACAAACTTGTTGGGAACAACTTTCATGACTGGTTCAGGACGCTGAGAATTGTTCTCATGTAGGAGCGCAAGCTCTATGTCCTAGAAATGCCAGAACTAGAGGAACCTGCTCAAAATGCTCCAAGGGATGACAAGGATGCTTATAAGAAGCATACTAAGGATGATGTGGATGTGAAGTGTTTGATGCTATTTTCCATGAACCATGAGTTGCAAAGGCAACATGAGAACATGGGGTTGATTGATGGTCACACATCTCAAGAACATGTACCAAGATCAGGCAAGATAGGAGGGATACAATGTCTATAAGGTGGTTTTCAAGTGCAACATGACAGAAGGAGATCCAGTAGGTCCTCATGTACTCAAGCTCATTGGGTATGTGGAGAACCTAGATAGACTTGGATTCCTCTTGGGTTAAGATTTATCCACTAATGTGATTCTACAGTCCTTTCTAGAGTCATATAGTCAGTTTGTCATGAACTACAACATGAATGACTTTGACAAGCCGTTGACAGAGTTGTTGGGCATGTTGAGGATAGTTGAGACATAAATGAAGAAAGACAAACCCATGTATGTGATGATGATCAACAAGAATAAGGGAAAGTCTAAAGGAAAAGGCAAAGCTAAGAAGAGTTATAAAGATAGCTAGAAGCCCAAGTCTTCAAATCTCAAGGAGAAAGGTGGATTAAAGAAACAAAGAGGCGATTGTCACTATCCTGGACATCAGAAGAGAAATTCCTCACTCTGGTTAAAGGAACTAAAGAAGAGGAAGGGTGTCATTGAGGCCTCCACTTTAGGTGTAAACAACATAAGAAAAATTTGGTTAATTCTTCATATTGGTATATGATACCAAATAAGAGATCTAACATGCTGATGTGTAGGATTTGACAACAAGTAAAAGCCTTGATGGAAGGACAAAGATGGACAAGGATGATCAAGTGTTGTGGAAGACATATAAATTTATCTTAGCCCAATGGGCATGTAGTAGAGTTATTAGAACTGCTGTTTCATTATACCATTAGAATAGAAACATTTTCTTTATGCATCTTGTATGAACAAGGGTGATTATCAATAAAGAATTATCAGTGCTTCTATTTCAAAGATATGATCTGGTATGTCATTGGAACTAAAACATCTTGTGATATTTATGTGAAATGATCCAAAGATGAATGTTTATTTCAAAGGATGATAATTGATAACTCAAGACTATCATTAGCATTAGTCATCTTGAACGAATATGAGAGGTGCATGCCTAGAATACATATTGATGTTTATCTAGATTCCCTTTGTTATTGAATCTAAGGAAACATGCAAAGTCTTATTTACAATATGACATGACGTTCTGCACTGAATGTAGTGGGAGGATAAGTCTTCCATTAGACCTCATACATATGATGCATGAAGATCTTATGGAATGAATGCTATAGATAATTAACTAATACTTCATTTACTGGTAATACGATGATACTCACTAAATGAAATAAAAATCATTATTCTCTTGAAAATGTTCAAGGAGATTGTAAATAAAGTGTGACATTGACAATAGTATTAAGATACTTTGATATGATCAAATGTTGAAATACTTTTACATCAATATCTTGAGAACCTTCTGGAAAGGACTATGATAATGTATCACAAGTCAAATCCACATGAACATGATAATGTGTCAGAATGAAGGAATTATACCATGATGAGTCATGATGTAATTATCAATTAATCGAATCTTCTTAAATCCTCATAAATATATATACCTATCACTAAATGATGTACCGTCTGAATGGTTTATGAGACATCATATACGTTATGATTTGGGAATGTCCCAATAGGTCTAAAGGATTGAAACCCACCTTAAGAAAGTAGTTTCTTGAGAAGGTTTATCCTTAAACCATGATAGTTGAACATTACTATTAATCCCTATCCAATAACAAAATTGTTTTTTAATAGGATAACTGAGTTCCTAAAGATTTAGTGGGAGTAAAAGTAATACTCAAAGTGTTTGAGGTCAACAATGGGGTACAATGAGAATAATTAGAATCACAAGATGTTGTGGAATCTTAGGTTCATCATATAACACAAAACAAAATATTTCTAGTAGAACACATATGATATTGGAGGATTGTGAATCCAACAATTCAGATGGGTTGGTCATACAAGATGAGCCAGCTAGTCAACTAGAAGCTATCTCTGAGCTATATGGAATCCATGTAAACTAACAAGGTAGGACCTTGATAGCGCCACCTAAAGGGGTCACACCTAAAGGGTGCAATAGGGTCTTATGATCAAGACCTACATGGATAACATAAAAGGACAGATTGGTTGAATAAATCAAGTCCAAGTTATTGGACATAATAGAAGTTACTTTACCAACTGTCATGCTTGTTGTTGTAGTTAGAATGGACTATGTTATTTTTCATATGAAGATGGAAAATGGATTCCTTAAGGGAATACACTATAGGATGTGTATGTGACAAAAACTAAAGGGTTTCATAACTTCAAGAATGCAAATAAAGTCTATAAACTACAAAGTTCAATCTAGGATTGAAACAAGAACCTTAGAGATGAGATCTTATGACTTGATAAGACATCCAAAGAGTTTGACTTGAATCAAGACAAAAGATGAAATCTGTGTTGGCAAAACATTTAGTGGGATCATATATGAATATTCCACATATGATGAGGAATAAAATCTCAATATTGTGAATGTTGAGAACTGTCATAAAAACCCCTTCAATGATGAAGGATAAGGTGAAACGTCTTATGAGATAAGGATCAAGACCTGCGAGATAGTTCTTGAAAGTTTCACAAATGGAAGTCTGAGCACATATAATAGAAAAATGTTGAGAGAGTTCAACATGGATGGATTCAATGAGAAGAGAATCCATATTTGTCTCTCATGAACCCTAAAGAATGGAAATATCATGAATAAGATACCATTATTATACCCTTTGTTTTGATGATAACAAACATTTCATTCTTTTGAATCTAACTTGTTATTTGAGCGTTTCATGGAAACACAAATAAGAAAGTGGATAGCTGAAAATCTACACAAATTGGAAGATCAACATGCTTAGATTGCTTTTATTTTCATGATTATACTCAGTGTAAAAACTTGTACAAGTATATAATGTACAAGCACTTAGACATCATGTAAATCAAGTGTTAGATCTTCCCTATCCACTCACATCACTTAGATAGATCTTCCCCTAAGATATAAGCAAAATTACACATTGATACACACACTTAGTAGATGACTCAATACATTGAATCAATGATTTTCTTGGTCGACAAATTCCTTGACTGAGACACTCTCGGTCGACAAAGATCTCAACCAAGAATAGACCCTCCTAGCTATTAGACTGAGTTAGCAAAGTAGTTGGGAGTTGGAATCGAACGTTACAACACATTGACCTCTACCTCCCATTTGGTCAAAGAAAAGTTCGACCGAGACACTCTCGGTTGACAAACTTCTCGACCAAGAGAAGTTCTGGACTGCACTTTTCAGAAATAAACAACTAGCCATTGCGATATAATTAGTGGACACATAACGTCTAGTTGAGCACTAAGAACACCCTAGAAAGTTTCTAGAATGTCCCTAAGCACTAGTAGGCCATTCCTATAAATAGGACGTGCCTTAGAACACTCATAGCATCACTTGTTCATACAATTACACTTGAGATTCATTCTTACTGAGCAACAAGCTGAGCTACACTTGCAATCTGTGTCTTTGACCTTTACATTAGTGTCCTATAGCCTAGCATCTCCTAGCCACCATACTACCACATTCATCTATAGTGGATAGGAGATCAATAAACTTGATATAGGATCAAAGCGTTGTACTTATTGATAACATTGTTCCTTTCTTCCAATCTTGTTCCTTATATTGTATTTTGTTCTCCTTGACTACTCCTAGGTTGGAGGCTGTTGAAAGGAGGTTCATGGAGCTACTTCAGGTGGTAAAGGCTGCTCCCAGTGACTTGGAGTTACTTCAGAAGGCTTCCACAAGGTGAAGCTACTTCAGGTGAAGGCTACTTCAAGGGTGAGCTTGGAGTTACTTCAGAAGGCTGCTTTTAGGGGGATTGAGGCTACTTCAGATGAAGGCTACTTCAAGGGTGTGGGAAAGCAATTGTATTTTATGTAACATCCTTGAGAGGTAATAAAATAAGTTGCTTTCAAAATCCCAATTGGAAACAATCGGGTACTGGTCTGACTACCTTAGATTTCTAAGGTAGGAACCACTCTACATCCTTGTGTCTTCCTTGTTTCCTCCTACTTCTTGTTCAAGTGTTTAATTGTTTAATTAACTTTAAAAACTCCAAAAAGCTCTATTGTGATGTCCCCAGATTTTCTAAAACTTAATTTAAAGTATGACATCCAAATTGAAACCCTCACCTCAGTAAGAATCCCAATTTATGTGTTTTAGAAAATCTAGGGACGTCACATCTATTCACCCCCTCCTCTAGATCTTTCAATTGGTATCAGAGAAGGTCTTCAAGGAGCTTTAACAGGTCTTGAAGCATGGGGAATGGTGTGCTCAACAACCTAAACTTGGAGGGAACCTACGTAGCTCTTCCATCACTGTTTGATGGAAGCAATTACAACTATTGGAAAAGAAGGAAAAAGCCTACAAAGCTGCATGGGATGACTCAAGTGATGATAGTGAGGATGGAGAAGAAGAAGTGGACTGCCTTATTGCTACAACAAATGAAGAAGAAGATGAGCTAAGTCTTTTTGATTTATCTAAAGAAGAGTTAGTTGCTAGTATTGATGAATTGCATGATAAATATATTGATTGTAAAAAGAAACTAAAAAGAGTTACTAAAACTAATGAGGAGTTTTATGCTCAATTGAATGATCTTGCTTATGAAAAGGAAAGTATTATTTCTGAAAATTCTACATTCAAATCATCTTTCCATGAATGCAATATGAAGTTTCTTACTCTAGAAACAAACTATGATTTTCTTTCTCAAGAAAAGGTTGAACTACTTGCAAAATTGAATGATCTTCAAACTCAACCTATCTTGTGTACTCATTTAGATTATGATGATATTATGAAAAAAAGAGATAGTTTTTTATCTGATCTAGATCAAGCAAAGCTAGATAATAAATAGAAAATGGATGAAATTGCCACATTACAAAAGGAGATTAGTAGCTTGAAAAATAATGGTATTCCTGATAAGATCTTAAAAGATTCTTCTGGTCAGATTGGAAGGAGAGGACTAGGTTATAAGCCCAAAGGTAAATCCTACCAAAAACCTATAATGAGAAGGACACAAGTGCCCAAGACTAAAGTTATGTATGTACTTACAGATAATCTACCTAAGAAGAGAAATGAAATTGATTCTACATGTTGTCATTACTGTTTACGTCTTTGACATTATTCATTCTCTTGCCCATACAAGAGAAAGGATGTTGATCTAGTTTGGATTCCTAAAACTTAGATATTTGAATATGATTAGTTGAGATTTGACCTAAAACTTTACTTTGATACTCAAAATGTATTATCTCAACTAAACTGAGCTTTAATTTGCATATTCTTGTAATATTGTATTGAGAGTACCTTGTGTTTTACTTGCAAATATTTATTGAAAATAAAACAGAAACAATATCGGTCGACAAAAAGTTCAACCAAGACACTCTTCGGTCGAAAACATTTGTCGACCGAAGAAGTTTCTGTTTCAAACCTGCATTATCAGGAGATACAATAAAATTATCAGTTGAGAAAAGCATCGACCGAGAACATCTCGGTCGAGAAAATAGTCGACTGAGTAAGTCACTGTATTAAGCTTACAGAAAATTGAAAAACACCCGGTTGATAAATACTTCGACCGAGCTACACTCGGTCGAGAACTTTGTTGACCGAGGGAAACTCTGACAGAATTGTTCAATAAAAACAAGATACTTCAATTGCAATTAAATTACGTATGTGATGAAACTTATCTATTACATTGCTTTAAATATTTGAATGATCCTAATCGAAAGAAAGAGTATATGGACATCAAAACTTTATACTTTGCATGATTATAAGAAAAGATTGGTTTTATTCAAGAAAAGTATTAATGGAAAATCTATTAGAAAGTTTGTTAGAAAATTTAAGGTTTCTAAGAATTTATGACAAGACATCTTCTCAAAATTTTTGCTTACATGGATTAAGTTCTTAAAGGAAAACTTAAGTCATAAAAGGTCTTATATTAGACTATTCAACATTCAAACAATCATATATGAGCAAAATTAATAATTAATAATCATACACAAAAAGATCAAGTGGCCCATTGGACAACCTATTAAAATTCACACAAAAATGCCTCTCAGTTGAGAAAGAATTCAATTGAGGGGTGCCAAGGTCAAAGTCACGGTCGACCTAAAATAAGCCTGACAAAATGCTTATTTGTAAATCATTTATCTGCACTCAACCTTAGTATATTAGCTTAGCTTGATAAATTAATTCATTATTCAACTGGACTTCAAAGCTAGTTATGACCTTATTATCCTTAAAGTAATCTTGGTTATGAAAATAAAGGAGCCTACAACATTCTTGAATATGATGTATATCTTACTCTTAATTGAATTCTCTAAACAAATTAGGGATTAACATCCCTTGTATTTGGTTAGAAATATATTTATTGATTCCACTATGAGCTTAAAAGAATCTCATATCATTTTAGAGCTTAACATCCCTTGTAAATGGTTGAGAAACTATTAAAATATATTCATGAGTCTAAGGGATTCTCATGTCATTTCAGGGATTAACATCCCTTGCAAATGATTGAGAAATACATAATGATTTCTAAATTATGGCTAAATTTGACATTTTTGTTATAGTATATAATTAAGGGGGAGTATTCCGTTCAGGGGGAGCAAATTGGTTATATGGTTATCTTTTTGAAATGACAAAGGGGGAGAAATAATATAAATCAAAATAAATGAGTCTCATAATCTTTTGGTTTCACATAAACTAATTTCTATATTCCTTAAAGAGTTGGATACTATGGTCCATACCTCTTTGGAATGACTAGAACACACTTCTTGAATAAACAAGAGAATATCTACAAAAGGTAAATCTCAGGTATGAAACTCATGCTTTTTAAATTCCCTTGATTTATATTTTAGGAATGTTTGTCATCTTCAAAAAGGGGGATATTGTTGGCTAAATTGGACATTATTATACCCTTTGATTTGATGATAACAAACATTTCATTCTTATGGATCTAACTTGTTATTTGAGTGTTTTAGGGAAAAACAAATAAGGAAGTGGATAGCTAAAAATCTTCACAAATTGGAAGATCAACATACTTAGATTGCTTTTATTTTCATGATTGTACTCAATGTAAAAACTTGTACAAGTATATAGTATACAAGTACATAGAAATCATGTAAATCAAGCATTAGATATTCCCTATCCACTAACAACACTTGGATAGATCTTCCGCTAAGATATAAGCACAATTGCATATTGATACACACACTTAGTAGATGACTCAATACATTGAATCAGGGATTTTCTCGGTCGACAAATTCCTCGATCGAGACACTCTCGGTCGACAAATTCCTCGATCGAGACACTCTCGGTCGACAAAGGTCTCGACTGAGAATAGACCTTCCTAGCCATTAGACTGAGTTAGCAAAGTAGTTGGGAGTTGGAATCAAACGTTACATCACATTGACCTCAACCTCCCATTCGGTCAAAGAAAAGTTCAACCGAGACACTCTCGGTCGATAAACTTCTTGATCGAGAGAAGTTCTGGACTACACTTTTTAGCAATAAACAACTAGCCGTTGCAATGTAATTAGTGGACACATAACGATTGGTTGAGCACTAAGAACACCCTAGAAAGTGTCTAGAATGTCCCTAAGCACTAGTAGGCCATTCTTATAAATAGGACATGCCTTAGGACACTCAAAGCATCACTTGTGCATACAATTACACTTAAGATTCATTCTTAGTGAGAAACTAGATGAGCAACACTTGCAATATATTTCTTTGAGCTCTACATTAATGTCCTATAGCCTAGCATCTCCTAGCCACCACACTACTACGTTCATCTATAGTGGATAGGAGATCAATACGCTTGATATAGGATCAAAGCGCTGTACTTATTGGTAACATTGTTTCTTTCTTCCAATCTTGTTCCTTCTATTGTATTTTGTTCTCCTTGACTACTCCTAGGTTGGAGGCTATTGAAAGGAGGTTCGTGGAGCTAATTCAGGTGGTGAAGGCTGCTCCCGGTGAGTTGGAGTTACTTCAAAAGGCTGCCTCAAGGTGAAGCTACTTCAGGTGAAGGCTATTTCAAGGGTGAGCTTGGAGTTACTTCAAAAGGCTGCTTCTAGGGGGATTGAGGCTACTTCAAGTGAAGGCTACTTCAAGGGTGTGGGATAACAATTGTATTTTATGTAACATCCTTGTGAGGCAATAAAATAAGTTGCTTTCAAAATCCCAGTTGGAAACAATCGGGTAGTGGTCTGACTTCCTTATATTTCTAAGGTAGGAACCACTCTACATCCTTGTGTCTTCCTTGTTTCATCCTACTTCTTGTATATGTGTTTAATTGTTTAATTAACTTTAAAAACTCCAAAAATCTCTATTTACCCCCCCTCTAGATCTTTCAACCATGGGCCAGACAAATAGTGAATCTATCATGAATGCTATAAATGTACTTATCCCATATAATCTTTTATGTATTGGACATGACAAGATGACAGTAAATTCCAATAAGGGTTATTAGAAAGTCATTAAAGATATCCATTAATACTTGAGAAGTGACTAAGGGTAGATTTCTAGTCAATTATAATAGAAATAAGAGGAAGAGTTGGATGTAAAGAGTTACATCGATGCAAGCTTCCATAATGACAAAAATGATCGCAAATTAAAATATATTTGATTTAAAAGAATACATGATGATTAGTTGGAAAGGTTCCGAACTAATAGCCACTAATGCTAATCTACAATAAATCTAAGTATACTTGTGTTGTGAACATAAAGTGATACTTTATGGATCTAAAAGGTTCATATGATAAACTTATAGATGTTACGACCATTGATGATTCGGTAGAGATGTTGTGACAACAATGGAGCTAATTGTTACGGAAGGAATACCAGATATCATATTACAAAGGTTTCATCTCAGAACGAAGAGAAACATGCAATATACTGACTATAAACAAAGTGTTGCTAACCTGCTGAATAGACACTAGTGAAGCAGAAGCATGTTGGACATGTTTAGATCACTAAGGATGAGATCCATTGGTGATTGGCTCTAAGTGCAAGTGGGAGTTTGTTGGTAAGGTATGCCCCTAGAGCCAATCAAATGATCATTGACATGGCATAATTATCATAAAGTATTTGATTAATAATAATAACATATATAATGGCAAGCTTCCAATTCATATGTTTCACTCAGTTATGAGATAATGAGGATATAGAGTGAATGTTTAGAGAATTATATTAATCAATGACATATGTTGTCAATTTACTAACCTTATGGGTGAGATCATACAGATGTTAAGAGTACATATACATATTCTCATTATGTCCCTGATCGATTGTTATTGTGAAAGGTTGATAGACAACAATAACACATAAGATCAGAGTGTGAGTTGGTTGATGACTAAATCTCATTAGTCATGATATGGAAATGTCAAACCAAGCACATAGATACATGTTAGTGGACAATGAATTAGATAGACCTACCTTGAGAGTGACACATGGTTTTGTGGGTCACTGTCATCCCTCAAAGTGAAGGTGGTGATTATGATTCTTAGTCCTGAAATCACTGCACTTATCACATGTCGTTGGGTACGCTTTGACATCATCAAACACAGTCCTGAAACATGGGTTGATATAACGGTGATGATTGGGTTTCATTGACACATGGGTATAGAATATGAGTGATATATATGGGATTTGTCCCTCCTACTAGAGTATGATATACTGGCCACTGATAAGTGAGACTAAGAAAAGCATGTGCATGCACATGCAAATCAATATATGATATGGAGGTCACATTATCTTAAACAGTATGCTCTTAGTTCAAGAAAAATGGATTGAATGTTGAGAGTATGAATTACCACGCCTCAAGTTCATCTTGGATATCAGAGAAAAAGGAATTATACAATCACTACAACACCTTACACAAATTGTAGGTTGAAGTTGTTCTCCAACTTTCCATTTCACATGGGTAACATTGATGTGCGACTAGGCACCACTCTTTGCTTATGATGTCATAAGCTAGTTATGGACATTCACTGCCAACATGATATGGGACCTACATGGTCACACACATAGAATCTCATCTAGAAGAGGAGTTTTATCTTGAACAACAATTGGATTGATTACTAAAGTGTTTAGGATTCAATTCAGGCAACCGATTGCTCGATTGGCTGACCAGGTCTGCCAAATGACCATCTCACTGAGTGAGATGACCGTTTGGGTAGCTAGACGGGTGCCTCAAGAAGTTGACACAGCTGTTTGGGGGTCAGGATGATTAAAGTTTGAATTGGCTTTGTTCTGCCCTTTAACCGATTGGTTCAATGTGATTGAACCGACCAACTCTACTCAACTCACTAGACAAACATCTGGGTGAGTGAGATAGGCATCTCACCTGGGTGAGATGGCCCGGTTGGGTTGAGCAAAGGTTCTGGATGTTTCCAAAATAGTTTCAATTGTTCTTTACTTGAGGAACAAGGGAATTAATATGAGATATTAATTGGATTTGAAATAGCCAAATTCGTTTCAGATTAGGAACTACCAAACGACCATTTGGCAGTGCGGGACGACCGTCTCGCACACCAGATGACCATCGTGGTGTGCGAAATAGCCATTTTAGCTGTTGCATGTTGTGAAAATTCAAGATCTTCTGATCCTTTCCAGTCCCACATATTAATCCCATACTGGATAGCAACTGGAAACCCTGGCCCTAGCCTCTACTATAAATAGAGGGGTATTGGGGGATTCCCAAAATAAAACTACAACACTAAAAATTGAGAATAAGTTCCTCTGACAACTATTACCCTCTCTAGTTGCAATAACCAAGAGAGCTCAGGAAAGTCCTACCCGATAGGGAGGGATAGCCAAAGGGAGAGAACAATTGATAGTTGTTGTTGTGGGAGAGCAGGTTGGTGACTAGTACACCAACGGGAGGGACAACTCCTTCCTGTCCTATCTTGGTGAATGACATGAGTTCTAGTTCGTCCGTGTGGACTATTCTAGAGGCATGAGTCCTTTGGCTACTGCTAGGAGGACAACTGCAACCTACAGTCCATGGACCGACCATAGGATCACTGCAAAAGCTATCTTGTTTGTTGTTCGTGGTGAAGACTAGGAGCTGCACAACCCCCGTCCAAGAGCAACTTATCAATAGTTATAAAGAAGTGAGTTTTTTTGCTGGACTTGCTCCAGAGCCAGGTATAACTCGCTAAAACCATCCGTCCTATTTCATAGTAGTTGACATGATCTTACTATTATGGGAATACATATAGATTTTTTTTTCCGATGCTATATTCTATGCCTCTATTTCCTAACATGGTATCCATTAGATATCAAAATGGATATCAGATTGAACAACTTTTTTATGATTTAGGTATTGAATATAGTAGTATGTGCTGTGTATTTGATCTATTTACATGTGTATTGACCAACCTAGTGTATCTCTCAAAACCAAAATTAAACCCTTCAACTAAAGATCTGCATTAGGAACCTAGTTCAGACGAGTTAAGCTCTAGTGCCTCCTCTCTCCCTTGGGTTTGACCCCGATTTGCCATTCTCTATACTAATCTTGAGGGCGTGCTCTTATAGATGTCGTTAATATTTTATCCAAATTGGGTTTTATAAATATCAAAAGATCCATGAGTGTTCCTAAGATGCATCCATCCATGTCAATTGGCTGAATGTACCCTTGGGTGCATCCGTCATCATATCATGATTTAATATTGAGTGTCAATATCATTATTGATCTAACCTAATAGAGACTTAGGTTGAGATATCAAAACCACATGGAATGGGTTACCCTTCCAAACTATAAAACTATCAACAATATGAAGATTTAGAGGAGTCGTAATAAAGATGTGACCATGTTAGGGGAGTATTAAGTCAAACTACCACCCTAATCTAGCACATTAGTCCTCATAGTCATGAACCATCAAGAAAATCAAAATGGGGAGGTGTGAAATCATATTTTTCAATTTCAAGAGATCAAAGATCAATATCATAATATGGAAACCAAGTTATTAGATCTTTTAAGATTAAGATCATAATTGCATTCCCTTCCTTTCATGATCAAGGTAACAATCAATTTGGAAAATGAGAAGTCAAATTAGGCATTACAATAGTTACAACATAATGCAGAACAATGGAGATCCATATCCGTCATATTATTCAAAATCAAGATTGCAAAGAGGCATATGAATTAGTAGGGGAAAGGCCTATTGTATCAAAATTGTTCATTGTAATTTTGAGAGTCTAAGATAATAGTCCATTTTAAGGCATAAATAGGGGATTTTTTTTTCTTAATTATGATTGAGTCTTGGTCCATAATAGGGAAACATGGACTTAATCATATAGGGACCTCATCAACCATGAGCTATAAGGTATAAATCATCCTTATTTCATCATATCAAAATCAGTGGCATTTTACTTGGAACATAGAAAGCATACCGTCGAAATTTGGTGAAATTGGGTTTATATGATCTGAGAGGTCATACCTAAGTACCTAACTGCAAGAGTACTTTCACTAGTCATAATCAAAATTTCAAATTAAGACAAGATCATGGTATCATGATCATTTTACTCAAAATTTACCAATTCATTCAATTTTCTATTTTCCCCATACGTATGCTACCCATAGTTGAGATATCATGTGATTAATTTCCATTAGATGGATCACATGAGGAGGATAAACTAACTAATCATTATCTATTGAGTGGTTAGGGGTATTACTTGAAGAAGAGATAAGATGATATAGACTCTCTAAGTTTAAGGGAAGAAATATAATCTAGTTTTTGATCCACTTTGGGTAGGTAAGTGTGTAGACGAAACTCAACAACTGCAAGTAGGTAGATAATATATGATACTAACCATGACCTGCATGTTTAGCACCATACCATTGCCTTAGTTTCACCATTACATATTTTGGTTCTCTCTAGGTTCATAGGAGTAGTTGGGTTATTAAACATTCATAAGGGATATGTGATTGCTCTGATATCATTTGTCATGATACCATTTTTTATCTGAATCCATACTCCTAATGGCTAGACAACCTAAGGTGAGATGACCCAAGCATACGTCTCTGTAATGGACCATACTAAATATGCATGAATATAACCACAATTGACAACATAGAAGAAGTAAGGTATGGCATAACAATGCATTTCAAAAGAATTTTAAACTAGTACTTAACATAAGATCTTAGTCTCATATATCAAAATGTATGGTTTCCATTTGCATGTCATTATATGTCATCAAAGTAATAACATATTATTATTATACTAAAGCACAACCATAGAAGGGTTCATTGTGTACATGTTACCTAAAATCGTAGAATGGGTACCATCAAGACAACTATGCTGAGTACGCTACAAAAGACATAAAATTCATAGGTTTTAGAGAACACATATTTCTTATGAAAACATGAAGTAATAGCAAGAAGGAAATCAATCAAATTAAAGGAATAATATTTTAGTGCATTTCAATTATACTAAACGACATTATATGGCTTTCACTAGCTTCCTAAAGGAAGGGTCCATGAGGGTCATTACTTCCAAAGCTACTAGTGACACATATTCAATATGAAGGGATACATGACTAAAGTCAAGAGCAAACCCTTTTTATCAACATGGTCCACCCTTGTCAACTCAAGTAGGATATCCAACCGTGTCTCCTTACCCCAATAATGTATACAAGTGCACAAGGTTTGTATAATGGACAAGTTTAGTTATGTCTCAAGGTTTGTTCAACATATTTCAAGAAAATCAAAAGTACTAATCATAGGGAATAAGTAGATCAAACAAGAATATAAAGACAATAATTTCAAGCATACATACATACAAACAAGTTTAATACCACTACTCTAGCCAACAGGAGGATGGATCGTACCTTGATTAAAGCACAAGATTAACCACTTGATTTAGAAGACCTTAAACTGAAAACTTGACTAGGTCTTGGCGGTTAAGTCCACAAAGATATCCTGATATTATAAATAAGTACAATTGGATTAAAATTGGAAAATATTAGGTCTAATGAACCATTCTAATGAGGGTTGGATGTGTCACCTAAGTCTAGGTGTCAAAATCATCAATATTGATTTTGATGTCTCAAGCTATGCTATGTATGTTCATTGTCATGTTACATTAAACACCATGGATTCATTTAGATCTTAGGGTGACACATTACTACCAAATCAGATATCTAACATTAAGGTTTCAAGATCTGAAATAGATAAATCGTGATATTTAAGTAAGATAAGCAACCTTGGCATCAATATAGTCAAGACTAGACATTTGAGTCATTTCCGTGCAAGATAGTAACAATTAGATCTTATATAAGATTCACTTGGCTTAATTGTCACAAACATTATCAATCTACTTATTTATCATCACAATGTAGGATAGTTCATTATTATATCAAGATTCATTGAATATTAAAGATCTAGTCATCAACATGTCGGTTAGGTCACAATCCAAGGCAATATTAGGGCACTTCGTCATGTCAGGGAAAAAGAGTGTTCCATAAGGCATTTAGCTGCACAAAGCATAAGAGGTTACTGATTTTGAGGTTATATATTTAGTTTGGACATATCAGATCAACATTTGAGCAAGATTGGAGACTATTTATCAAGGTATCCATATTAAGCATGTTTCAAGGTTCAGTGCACACCATCAAATCAAAACAGGGTAATATTATGACAAATTTTGATTCTTGGTCAGACATACATACAAATTCTAGTGATTTCCATCAAGCATTAGGATTTAGGGCACATTCAATCAAGATTAGGCATTAAAGAAGTGACCTTTAGAATAAAATCCTACAATAGGTCATATAAGAAATATTAGACCATTTGAGGATATGAAGATAAAATTTTACAAATCTTAATGCATCACGTTATTGAAGTAATTGATATTAGGTTAAAATAGGGTTTTGGGGCATAAAAGAGCAAGCTTAGGAATTAAATAGATTAGATCATCATAAAAGGACTTCAAAAGTAATAATTCTTGGGAGAAAAGTAGAACCACAAGTAGATTGAAAATGCCATTTTTAATGGACAACTCTCATTTTTTTTCAAAAAATATATATTATATGCCCTATTTGGAAAAAATGAATCATAAGATTTTTTTTGAAAATTATCTTGAAATGAGACAATTTAGATCATTGAAATTTGATTTGAGGTCCGAGGATGCCCCTTGGGTGGACACTTCACCTCTTGGGCCTGCGAATAGCGACCCTATGATTCGGTCTAGTGGGTGAAGCCATTAGTCTTCTACAGATTGATCTTTGCTGCTCACCGCCCGCGATTGCTAGCGATACCTGGCCGCCAACCACTGCCACCCACCACCTTGCATGAACATTGTATCATGACAGCAAGACTGGTGTAGCTCTCCGTGTTGGACCGAGATGCAATGGGTGAGGGAGTTGGACCTTGTGAGCCTATTATCAACGTGCCTCCCTACCCCACAGACATGCTACAGGCCTTAACACGTCACTTGAAAACCAAAAGGCATTGCAGCTCCTCACCAAAAGTGAATGACGCCATTGGGGTGTTGCTGGTACTGGATGATACGAAAGAATACAAAGAACTAGAAGGGGAAACAAGGAACCAAATGGATGGAAAAGATAGGGGAAACAATGGGGAAGGTGAAAGAAGGCAAGTGGTTTTATTAGATTATGATATGGGAGATTGAATATCTGTATTGGCCAAGCAAAACTAGCCCAAAAGGCAATTGTACCTTGTCTAATACAAGGTATAAAACAACATTGGAGCCATTACATTTGAGTCCACCATGGACTAGGTGCAGATCCATGGGCAAAGAGGGTGGATCCATTGTCCCCAAATTTAGCCCTCTCTTTGGTCGAGAGTATTTCTCATGAATTTCTAACTTGTTTAAATTAGTCTAAAAGTGTTTTTTTGACAATTTTAAAAAATTGTATCTCCCGAATATTAATTGCAATTGAGGTGATTTTTAGTGATAGTTCACAATTTATTCAAATTATTATATTAAATTTTTGGATCAAAGATGATAATGTTGAGGGACTATGTAACACTCGGGCCCACTACCCTAGGCTCTAGTAGAGTTTCAGGAATGACGACTGTCCCCACAGACCACCACTAGCCTTAACTGCACACTTTGTCCTCACTCAAGCACATGCCAGGATCAACTTCTTGACAAGTCACCCATCCCAATACTATTCTAAGTTGAGCATGCTTAACTATAGAGTTCTTAGTGATGGGCTCCCGGAAAAGGAGGTGCACCTTGGTGATATGGGTAGTCTAATCATTCCTTTTAAGATCATGTTATCTGAGGCTTCAAATCCTGGGATGTTATAATCTCCCCCACTTAGAATCTTGACGTCCTCGTCAAGGCTCAACTATATGGCCTCATAATCTGACCCCATTTCAGTGTAGACCCACAATGGCCCATGGACACCCATCTCCCGATCATGGAATACTAGCATAGGGGTGGCTACATCAAGCATGGACAACCCTTTCCTACCTGCCTGGACCGCATGACTCAACATTGGCATGCCACATGCCCATGTGGACCCCACCTACTGGAGGGGGTTATGGCTCTGATACCATTTGTAATGCCCTAGCCCACTACCCTAGGCTCTAGTAGAGTTTTAGGAATGATGAATGTCCCCATAGACCACCACTAGCCTTAACTGTGCACTTTGTCCTCACTCACACTCATGCCAGGATCAACTTCCCGACAGGTCACCCATCCCAATACTACTCCAAGCTGAGCATGCTTAACTATGGAGTTCTTAGTGATGGGCTCCCAGAAAAGGAGGTGCACGTTAGTGATATGGTTAGTCCAATCATTCTTTTTAAGATCATGTTATCTGAGGCCTCAAATACTGGGATGTTACAGACTTAATTCTGGAAATTTATTTCAAAAATATAATTATGCACTCAACTTCTACCATTTAAGCACAAAGTGACATTTATTTAAACCCAACTCATCAATTGGGCATAATGTGACTCAAAGTCAACTAATTGAGGGTAAGTGAGGTTGCTGAATATAATATAGCATATTATGAGTCTAGATGTAAATAAATTGGATGAGCGAGAAAATCTATGTTGTCTCCTTGACACCACTACTTTCTACTTCCTTGCGCTAGCCGACTTTCGTCGCAACAACCCTTGTGGAATCTGACACTGCATGGAATGGGAAGAGAAAAGCATCAAAGTTTCTCCACCACCTACAAACCTAGGAACCACAGGCATGTGAATAGATCTCATAGCCATTGTTTGGTCATCTCTTCCTCAAACAACCATCAACACCTTAAAAATGTAGACTCCAAACTCATGCTGGACTGGTGATAGTTTATACTTCCTAGAATCATTCCAAGGATAGGACTACCTCTAGTTTTATATAAAGTGGTCAAGATACATCCAAAACTCACCCTTTCCAATACCAAATCCAGTGTTAAGGTGATAAGTGCATTAACCAAATTCATTGGCGAGTGACCCGTTTCATGTATTTCATATTTTAGGATCGAGTTGATAAGATAACGGTAAATCAAAAAATAGTTTGGATTATCAAGTACTACACTAACTGTAGCTAGTTAGGTTATTCAATGCTTTACATCTAATAGTGTTGTATTAGATTATACATGTATTAATACTTAGTGTGCTATTACAACTAAGTTAATAACCAAGAGGTTTGAAGCTTTACTAATTTGCATTGTAAGTATATCTAGTGGAGGTTTAAGATACATATAAAAATGTGGTTATCATGGTAAGGTATCCAAATTGATTTATTATCATAGTATTCTTCATATTGGTACTAATATACATTTAGATAGGTGATTTAACAAGTTGTTAAGTGGTGATTAACAAATTGAAGTGGTTGTTAACAAGAAAACTTAGAAAACTGATCTCATTCTTTTCATAAATATACAAACCCAATATGTACACATATGTATATATAAGTATGAGATCGTAAATAGAAATACATATGGTTCTAAGTAACATGTATATCTAAATTGGTAATTTCTTTTAACAAATAGAAGTGGTATATGTTTGAATGTAAGTGTGGATTAAATGTTGGTAAAATCTATTTCATAACAAATATATATACATACTAATATGTATGCTAAGTATGATGTTAGGAATAATATGGAATCACTTGGAATAAGATAGAGAATGGAATTAGAAGACCGAAATTGAATTAATGAATAGCATTAGCAAACAAATATGTAACCAATCATTTTTTGACAACATAAAAAGACAGATCTTGGGACCAAAATAGACATATAATACATTATTTGTTCAAGTAATGCAATTATAAACCCTAATATGTCACTATGTGGATGAAACTAGGATCAAAACAATATAATTATCTATACAAGGAATGAATAAACATGTTCCTTTTTATCTGGCTAACATACCCAATTTAATTCCAAGATGAAAAAGATGATATGGTGGACCAAAATACATCAATAGAGAGAACTAATATTGGTTCCTAATTTTATTTGGTAAATATAACGACTAAATCCTAATTGTTATTAATGAGGCATGTTTTGAGTTATACTCCTCCTTTTTCATCTATTGGATCCTTTTGGAATCCTATATATTATTCACATATTTCTTCATTGATGCTTGTTGAGATCCTACTTCTGATGTATATGGGCCCTTTAACCCCAATTGTTATATGCTGGATGCTTTCACCCTTTTTGTACTTTTTATACTTTCAACTGGCTTGCCTACTATATTATGCATGTGTGGTTTTGACTAGTCACATATCGAAGCAATTGCATCACATTGTATTGTCACCGAGGATTTACTCCTCCTTCCATGCACTAGGGTTTCATCCCCTCTATTAGATGTTATAC
Organism: Alisma plantago-aquatica; assembly: GCA_963693085.1. Classification (NCBI taxonomy): domain Eukaryota; kingdom Viridiplantae; phylum Streptophyta; class Magnoliopsida; order Alismatales; family Alismataceae; genus Alisma; species Alisma plantago-aquatica. Next base: position 1,698,609,882 of record OY856409.1, on the reverse strand, counting down.
ACACACACACGCGCACACACCGAGGTTTTGGTCCTCTTGTTGAGCATTGATGTTTTAGTACTCATACCATTCTATATTTTCTTGGAACTGAGTTTGTATTCCTCCTATCCTTAGTTTGGAGTTTATGGGTTCCAACTCCAATTTTTGGATTGTTCTAGTGTTTGTTAGAATGAAAATGCATTTCAACATTTACAATTGTTTGTGGATTTATTCAATAGGACAATCATTATTTATTACAAACCTTGTAGGAACTCCTCATTCTTTACAATTTAGAACTCTTGACACTATTATTTTATTTTACTATCTCTTGAACTTACCCAAAAGTTATAGCCCTCTTTTGACTTGAACACCCTTGCTTTCATCCTTTATTCTTTTGATGCCCAAATATTTATTTATCTCATATAAACCAATTATATCTGAAACATATATTATCTTTATTTTTCCTTTCTAGGGTTGTTCCCACTCAAAGCCTAAGAAACCCATGGACCCAATGTTTGAGGATCAAGACTTTGGGAATCAAGATTTGGAGGAACCTATTCAAGAGTATAGAATAACCTAAGATTCCTAGGTGGCCCTCTGTCTTAGTGCTATCTAGTTATGTATAATTTCATTTCGATTTCCTTATGCCCATGTTTGACCATTATGTTGAACAAGATGTACTAATTGTAATAGTTTCATTTTAGTCTGTTGAAAATACTCTATCTACTTTGTATTCATAATATTTTTGAGTAAATCTAAGCACTGCCATTCCTATTTTAATTAAGGATGCGTTTTAGGCTGTATTTCTTATTTGCAAAATAAAAGCAAGGAGTTCCCATCATTAAAACTCACTCCTTACAATAGTTTTGAGCATTAGCGGTCTACAAACTAGCTAACTAGAAAATATTCTTTTAGGTTTCTTATAATTATACTCATTTTTCATAAAAGTTAGCCTGTATGACACAATGGATACTAGATCATCCCCTTTTGTAAACTCTACCCCACAAAACCTGTGGTATGGAATGCCTCCTTTAGATCCTCTACATGAGACCCATGAATCCCAAGTTACACATGGGCCCCAACCTCTTATTACAATGCCCATAGATGATGCAGTCTCCCCTCCATCTTGTCCTTTTAGATACTTTCATGGTGTGAATGGTTAGACGATCTACGGTGTATGTGAGCCCAAACTATATTCCTTGATGGAATTTATTAATATAAAACCACCCTAATTTAAGGGTGAAAGCAATATTGAAAAGGTCGACAAGGAAGATGAATGTATACTCGACCTAGAATGTACTTTGAGGGTATGTCATGCCCTCCTCACCAGATAATACAATTTTCCTTAAATGTTTTGCATGACCCCACTCGTGTGTGGTGGAACGGGGTTGTGTATACATACAAGACATCCAGTATGATGTGGGAGTGGTTGCTCTCACTATTTTGCAAATGTATATCTATCTTTATGCCCTAAGGAACAAAGAAGTCTAGTTGTACGCTTTGGGATAGGGTTCACTGAGCATCCCTGTGTATGTTGAAATATTCCTTCTTTTGGAGTGATTTGCCACCGACCTTTGAAGACACGTCAAGCCACTCTTATCCTAGAGGATTTAAACTGCCATGTCAGATGTACACCTAGTTTCACAACTTCTTTTTAACTTCCTATAAGAGGTATATAAGGCTCTTGCAATGGAGTCCTATTCTGGTTTTCAAGCCTCATCTCGTAGTGGAAACAACAAGAAGAGGAAGAACATGAGTAATGAATAAAGGTGGAAAAGATGCAACCAGTGTCATTGAGACCACCCTAGGGTATGTGCACTCTTGAAAGTTTTTATTCTCAGAGAAGGGATAACCAAGTGGTTTGCTACCATTACAGAACACCTGATCATATTATGCCATTGTGTCCACATCTTTAGAGAGAACCTTCCCTAGCTCAGTCACCCATGAGACAGTTGCCAAACCTACCACTCTGAGATAGTAATAATCAATAAGTGGGACAATCCATAATTGAGAGGCACGAATGACATACCTATGCTATGGATTTAAGTTTTCAAAGTGATTAACAGAGTTAATGAAGGTAATCCATACTTGAAATTACATCATGTATCAATTCCTTTTCAATTGAGAAGGTTAGGATTAATAACTCAAGTTACAAGATGATCATGGAATATAATAGAATCATATGAATGAAGTATTAAAAATGCATTTTTGTTATGGAGAAGTTGGTGATTTGGTTCAAGTAATAATTTTGGTGCCATATTTATCTTTTCATTGCAAGGTTTTCACTTTAAATTATTTTGATGACTATTATACAATATGTAAAAAATGAAGTTTAATTGATATTTCCTCAAACCAAGTAGGCACTCGATGAAGCTGTTAAATTTGGAGAAATACTTGGAGATGAAATTCCTGACCCACTATATTGACCATGAAACCTTAGACTTAAGAGTAGATAAATGATTAAAAGCCATATATATGCCTTCGTTGACTTACCTCTAGTTACTGCTTCAAATGGTTAAGTTGAGTCATGGATGATTCATGTTTAGGGTCATAATCTTATACCTTAATAAATTAAATTGGTAATTTTACATTAAATGTATCTCAACATAATATAAAATGGATTCAATAACCTTTGGAAGAATTCCTCAATTAATTACACATAAAGTTAATCATTCTCCAATCTAAGGTAAATAATTTTTTTTGTATCATGTAACATATATAGGTAAATTAGGTGGTGCATGGATTTATTTAAGGGACAAAATCCCTTTTCAGGGGAGGAATCTAAAACTCCACGGAATAGGAAAAGAAAGGCATAAAGGTATCTCCACCACCTATACTCCTAGGATCCATAGGTTTGAGAATAGATTTTTTCACCACTATCTGATATTCTCTTCCTTGAAAAACCATCCACACCTTGCAACTATGAGAGTTTGCACTTACTTGAATCATTCCAAGGATAGGACTACATCTAGTTCGATCTCACATGAGGTCAATATACATCCATAACTCACCCTTTCCAATATCCAAGCTAGTGTTACTCAAACAGGACAAGTGCATTAACCAAACTCGTAGGTGAGCTTCCCTATTCATGTATTACATATTTAAGTATCCATTTGATAAGATGATGGTAATGAGAAATTAGTTTGGATTATCAGATTCTACATTTAATTTTAGCTGGCCAAGTTAATTGATGATTTACATCCAAGAGTATTGTATTAGTTTATACATGTTTTGCTCATGATTTTATACATGTTTTAATACATAGAGTACTATTACTAGTAAGTTGATAACCAAGAGATATGAAGATTTTGTAATTTATCATAAATAGATAATGTTGAAGTTTAAGATACATATACAATGTGTTTATCATGATAAGCTAGCCAAATTTTTTTACAATCATGATATTTTTCATATTGGTAATGTTATACACTTAGTTAGGTATGTTAATAAGTTGTTAAGTGGTGTTTCACAAATTATACTGGCTGTTAATAAGAAAATTTAGCAAACTTATCTCGTCCTTTTCACAAATTATATGAATCTTCAATATACACATATCCATATATTTTATGGTAACTAGAAATATGTATTGTACTAACTAACACATTTGTCTAAATTGATATTTTTTTGAATAAAATAGAACATGGAATATGTTTGAATGTAAATGTAAATTAGATATGGTGAAATATATATATAAATCTAGTTTCATTTATCCATTTAGTATATAATTGTATATTGGTCATATTCAATAATCATAAAATAAAAATATATACACTAATATTCATGCTAAGTATGATGTTAGGAATGATATGGAATCATATAGTATAAGAGAGAGAATGATAATACAAGGCCAAAATTGAAGGACTGTATATTATTACCATCATATATACAACCTGACCATATTTATACTACTTTATATAAGATGGATCTGGAAATCATCATAGACATCCAGTAGATCATATGTTCAAATAATAAGATTATAAACCCTTATATGCCACTAGGTTGAACTAAGATAAGAACAATATAATTATCTATATTAGAAATGGATATGCATGTTCACTTTTATCTAGATAATATACCTAATGTGATCTTAGGATAAAACATGATATGGTGGACCGAAATATATCAATTGAGTTAACTGTTAGTTGTGATGATAATGTATGTTCTTCTTCCCAGTTTTATTTGGGTAATATAGTGACTAAATCCTGATTGTTGTCAGTGAGAATTTTTTTTAGTTATACTCCTTCTTTTGAGTCTCTTGAATCCTTTTTGAATCCCAAATATCATACACATACTTATTCATTAGTGATTGTTGAAGTCTTACTTCTCATATATATGGTCCTTTGATCCAATCGATATATGTTTGCATCATCATTTCTGTACTTATTATACTTTGAATGAGCTTGCCTACTATATCGTGCATATGTGGTTTTGACTAGTAATATTTAGAAGTAATTACACTATATATTGATACTGAGGTTTTAATCCTCCTACCAAGACACTGAGGTTTTAGTCATACTGTTAGGCATTAGGGTTTTGTTCCCCTTGCCACATGTTATATATATGCATTGACATTTTAGTCTTCCTTCCAGGCACTGAGATTTTAGTCCTCTTACCATTATATATGTATTTGGTACCGAGTTTAGTCCTACCATCTTGATTTGGAAGTTCCAATGTATGTTTTTATATTATGCTAGTCTTTTTTATAATAAACTTGCATTTCAATATTTACTACTTGTTGTGGATTTATTCTAAATGGTAACAACCATTATTTTTATTTCTCATCTCATATGAATGCCTCATTCTTTCTATTTTTATTCTCTTAAAATTATTCCTTTCCTTTATTATATCTTGAACTTACCCAAATGTTATAGCCTTCTTTTGACTGGTAGCACCCTTGATTTTGTTCTTATGTTCTTTTGATGCCCAAATATTTATTTTCTACACATACCAGTTTTATCTGAAGAATACTTACTTTTTGTCTTTCCTATTCTAGGAGTTTTTCCTCACTCAGAGCATAGGAAACCCATGGAATGGATGTTTGAGGATCAAGACTTTGTGAATCAATATTTGGAGGAACCGTTCTATAGTAGAAAAAGAACCTGAGAGGCCTAGGTGGCCCTCTGCCTCAGGCCAATATAGTTTTTGATAATTACATTTAGAGTTCCTTATGTCCATGTCTTACCATATGTTGAACAAGCTATTTTAACTATGATATTTAGTTTTCTTCCACTATAAATAATGTATATCTTTGTAATCCATTTTAATTAAGGATGTGTTTTGGGGTTGCATTGATTATTTCAAAACAAATAAGGAGTTCTCGTCATTGGGACTCACTCCTTACACTAACTTGTCTAAATATGAGTAAATTAAGACAAAAACAACACAAGATGAAGCTCCAATTTAGGGCTAAATCACCACAAAAAACTTAAAACATACTTATTATCAAGTATGCTACAACTGAAACTCATTTTTAGTTCGTTCGAGGAAGACATGGAAAAGTGCAATCATCACGGTGTTCATTGGGTACATTGAGTTCAAATACGGAATTAGGCATTCATTCCACTACTCTATATACATTTTCATGTTTTTGATGTGATTTGAGCATAAAGCACAAGAACATCAAATATGGGGCGCCAATCACATATGTATTTTATCTAACTTTCGCTCTACCCTAGGTAAACCATATCATGCATACATACATCAAAATGGTTATATTGTTGTTCACTTGATAGGACTTAATCTTACACTTCATTTAACCTCACATGATTGACTTAGCTTGTTTAGGGCTTACATTCTAGGGTTGAGTTTCCCTATCCCTAATGGTCACTAAAAGAAAAAAAAGAGTTGTGGTAGGAGATTAGGGGTGCTATTACATAGGAACACCCATCTTTTTTTCTTTTCTTGAGATGCTATTACATAGAGACATCTCTCATTTCTTTTTCTTTGCCCATGCATAAGGAGGGAATATGATGGTTGTAATAAGATAGGGGATTTAGGTATGGACACTCCAAACATTTATACTCTGGACAAGGCTAATCCATGCACTTTCACATCATTTCATGAGGCAGAAAGGTAAAAAAGCATGGAAGAACTATTGGGTCAAAGTGAGGTCATAATGATGAATATCCATATATGCTTTCATTCAATAAAGCTGATCCCCACAACATTCACCAAAATAGAAAAACCATGTATAACATTAGCAAGTATGGCATGTAACACTCTTTGTACATAGAATGAGTAATCCCAAGCATTCTAGGACGACAAGAATCACAATTTTATTAGAATATTCAATTTCATGAATGATGGTTGGAGCACATGCAAAATTCCAACATAAAACTCATTCATCCAAAAATCATTATTAATGATATGCATTCCTGAAGTTTTCACCAATCATACTCCAATAAGTAGATATTAGGTCCAAACACACTATTAGGCAAATATGATCATGTTTGGGTAAGATTGGCCAAAATGGTGCCACATTTCCCTAAAATTACATCCAAGCCTACACTAGAAAGCAATAAATAGCTTCACAAAAAATCCTAGCTTAAAACACATAAGAAATTACAAAAATCTACATGCAATTCCAAATAATTGACGGTAAGGCAAAAAGAGCATAATTTGTTTTGGAAAATTATGCAAAAATGCAAGAAAGTAAACTAAATGACAAGAATGTTTGTAAAGCAATAAAATCCTAGTAGAGATAGTAGGTGTTGCAAAACAAACATCATCATTAAGCATGGTAAAACACACAGAATAAGAAATCAAAATGAGACTAAGATATGAGGGCGTACTATCCTATCACCCCAAGATTTTGAATCATATTGTCCTCAATATGAAACAAAATATTAGGAATGATAGGGTGTTGTCATTGTGGCAGTGGATCCTATGGTGGTCCCCCATGTGGTGGAGGATGCTAGTAGTAGCTGCCTAGAAAGTCCTCATGTGGAGGTGGGTATGTCTCTTAGTATCTAGATAGAGATCCTCATAAATCCTCTTTCCATTGGAGGTTTCTCTATGCATGTGGATGCTGGTAGTGATACATGTGGTTTACCTACTAGTGCATCTACTTTTGGTCCAACCACTTGTACTTCTATGTTTGGTGAATCCCCTCCAACTATGCCTGCATAGTGGACATGCGTAGGTATTCGTTGGAGGTGGATACACATCATCTTCATCCACTCTTGCTCTAGTACAATGAGGTTTCTATAGAGTATGTTTCTTCTCTTGGACATTGGTTTCCCTTTTACCTTAAGTAGATCCACTTGTGGTTCCCTGTAGACTAGTTGGGGCTCCTCACTCTCCCAAATGGCAAGTTGCTCCATGATGTTTTTTATTGGCACCATATCAAAAAGAAGAGAGTGACTTGGTAGGGAAGATCTAGGGTGATTTTAGGGTACCGATGGTTAATGTTATAGTTAACATTTTCATTTCACAGGGAGATCATTTGGGACCTATCAAGATAATTCACAACTACATATTTTGTCCTTTCAATCTTTTTGAGGCCTTCAAACAATCCTAGGCTAATGCAATGGTGGTAAATTTTCCGTCCCATTATGAATGCTTTCTTTATCTAGGAGGGAATGGTCTTCAAATGGTCTATCATCATTTCCCCATAGATTGGCATACTTATCATTTTCCATTGTGGCTATGAAAAAGAGATATTTTGCAAGTAACAATATTGGTTATCATACCGTCCTAAAACCATGTTAGCTGAAACTTTTTGAATATACCAAATGACGGGGTTGTATAAGCCACTTTCCTTTGACTTAAGTTCTACAAAGAGTATCTTGTCTGGTGAACCTCTTCCACATCCCTGAATAATTTTACTTTTCATCCCTATCAAAACGTCCCTCATCCAACTTATTTGTTATCTCTAGAGTTGGAGTATAAGTCTTGTCAATGTGGGAAGCTGTCAATACATGTGTAGAATATCTAAGTCCAAACCTAATGGAATCTCACCTTGATCTCTCACCTATTCAAAGGACTAAAAAACTCATGGGTTGTCTCCTCATAGGTCTCTTGGACCTCAGTAAACACTTTGGACACACCACATGAATTCATAAATTGTTTTAATTTGTATTGGACCCCCAAGGATTACATGGTAGACATACAAGGATACCTCGTGGGAATCACTCTCCTTGTAGTGCAATAGAGATGGATCGACTTCACACAAATCTTTCTTTTCAATCCTATCATAAATGTGGTTTCTTCCCCAAAACTTTCACCATTTCCTTCTTTAATCTAGAGATCATGCCCAAATACTCTTCCTCCACCTCTTTGTTCTTTGTACCTTCTCCTTATTCCTCTTCACTGTCAAGTTTCTCATAACATGTGTCCAAGTTAATAGGCATAATATCAATAGGCTTATTGTCTTCCTCCTCTTTAATCAACAATCACCGCCTTGTTGGTTTTGAGTAGTATGTGGCTAAGTTGAGGTATTTGAGTGTCTTGTTGGAGTAGGTTGTGAAAAAGCATATGAAGATGATGGGGTTTCTACTTTCTTGCCCCTCCTTTGCCTTGTCAGAGCTTCCACATCAACAAAGTCAACCACATCATACAACTCATGATTTGAATGGGATTCTTCCTCTCCATGATGGTTGTAGACAAGATCCGTGGTGTGGAGGTTAGAAGAGGAATGGAGACAAGAGATACTCACCAATGCGGAACGTAGAAGAGAGCCAAAAATGATATTAGATGGTGGTAGAATTATGTTAGAAGCTCTCTTGGTGTGCTATTTGGTGCCAATGATGACTAGGATGCCATATTGTATCCCCTTATTCACCTTCTTAATCAACCCCTTCATGATAGCTAGGTTTTGGGTGGATTTTGGTGGGTGGATGAGCATAGATAGGGATGGGGGATTTTTCATGTAGATGGAGAAATCGGGGAATAAATTGATTGAAATGGAGAGATGGAGGTATTGAAAGACTATCTAGAGGTCAAGGAATTGTGGATGGAGCTTGGAGATGAAGATATGAGGGACTGGGAGGGCTGAAGTGCACCATGGATAGCCTTTAGTGTTGAATGTGCATACTAGAATGTTAAAATGTGTGTGTGTGGGGGGGTCATTGTGACTCATCCCAGATTCAAGTGCTTAAGTTTTATGGGGTTGGACAACATGAATGTGCTGGCAAAATGGCAACATGAATGTTTTGGCCAACATGACCATGGTGACATGCCCAAAATTCTCGATTTCTCATGCGATATCAATAATTCTAGTATGCATGTTTCTTGGCAACACGACCACTTTGTCCCATTTAGGTGACAGTTTCTAAAAAAACTTTGCATTTATTCCAAAAATTCATATCACATTCAAATCTTACCCACATATAATGTTAGCTACTTCTTGACACCTATTTGAGTACTTTCTCAACCTCTAATCTATTTGTCATGTAACACTTCAAAACTAAACAAAAACTATTAAGTACATGTGTGTGCTTTTTCTTGGAGTATCTATAAAAAATGACCAAAAAATATCAAAAAACGAAGGTTGGGTGAAAACGTTCTCAAACCTAGGTGGGTTGCCTCCCACTTGCACTAAGTTTAGTGCCTTCAGCTACTCTTAGTGCAATTTGATCCATCAACCACTTGATAACCTTGCAAAATCATCACCAAAATAAATTTATTTCCGGTGTTCATTCAAGCACAACTCCTCATGAAATAGGTCTTCTTCAACCAACATCACAATATCAAAACCTTGGTTGGCTTTGTTGATCCCAACCTCAAAAATATATTTCAATTTTTGACCATTGACAATGAACTCTTTTGATCCTACTTTCTCTTGAATCACAATAATACTAGATGGGTACACAAGCTTTAATTGATAGAGGCCTTCCCACCTTGACCTTAACTTTTTGAGAAACATATTCATGCCAGAATTATATATCTACACCCATTGTTTGGTTCAAAAGTGTTCTTTTTAACCAAATTGTCACACAAGAACTTCATTCTCTCTTTATAGATTTTTCACAACTCATAGGATTCATGCCTCCTTTCTTCAAGTTCATTGAGCTTGAGCTTTCTCCTTATTCCAACAGTCTCCATGTCAATGTCCATGTCCATTGATCTCAATGCTAAGAGATATTTGTGTTGCAGCTCTATCGACAAATTGAAGCTCTACCCATAGATGATATTGAATGAAGTGATGCTAGTTAGGGCTTTTAAATATGGTTTCATATACCTATAAAGTATAATTGAAACAAAGTGACCAATCCTTACAGTCTGGTCTCACCATCTTCTCAATAATGATCTTTATCTCTTGGTTAGAAAGATCAATGTCATGGAACAGTTAATTACCTAAATTCTAACTCCAAATTACTACAAAGTCAATGAAGATATGATACATGTCCATAGAAAAGTATTATCAAAGTGCGAATGCGGAAGCATAAAAGCTAAGCATACATGAACAAATAACAAGATAAAAGAATCAATCGAAATCTCAACATTCAACAAGTATTATTAAACAATAATGTATTATTACAAGATTTCAATTACATATTAAAGAGTACAAGCTCACAAGTCTTCTCATGTACACTATGGATCTTACAACAAGTACATTAGAACATAGCTCACAAGGCCCATCAACTTCTATCCATCCTTGAACCTGTAATACATGTAAAACAATGTGGGTCAACACACGACGAGTTGAGTACAATGTAAAAAGATATATATATATATATATATATATATATATATATATATATATATATATATATATATATATATATATAAAGCTTTGCCTAAATTTTAAAATAATTATAGAAGTAACAAATAAGAATAAACAAGTTAAGTATTTAGCAAAATGAGATCCTATGATTTATTTCATTTTACTTCAATTATACCAACAATATCATTTATTCATAAGGCCTTTGACTACTTCCCATTGGAAGAGTCTGTATGGGTGCTCAAGAATAGATAACCCTTTTATACGTGAGGGACCTCAAGGCCATCACCAAGAGCTAACCCTGATTCTTCATGAGGGACATCCATGACTAAAGTCATGGAGAAAAACCCTATTTCAACATTGTATGATGGAGTTTTAATTTATGTGTGCAAGTTATAAAACAACAACAGAAACATCGAGTACGATGCTAGAATGCTACATGGAAATATTTGAGCAAGTAAACAAACATACATATGTATCATAGTTCAAACAAGAAAGCCATAGTCATAGAATTATTAAATCCTATACTTGATTCAGAGATGCATAACCTATCCTTGACCATCTAGATCACAAGCCAAACCTGATTAAGAACAAGTTTACATACATGTATAAGATTCTCATGTTTAACCCTAACTAGTTCCATTTTCAAAATTTTGGCCAAGTTAGGTTCAAAGTTGCTTATTAATGAATTAGATGAAATTTAACCAATTTAGTGGTCATCATGAAGGTGTGGGTCATCTTTCATGTCGTTCAAGGTTCTATTCATTTTATATGAACATTACAAGATTCAAGTCACTTACTTGCATTTCAGGGTCAAAAGACTCATAATAGAGCAACTAAGGTCAAGGAATTTCAAGACAAGGGATCCAAGCATAAAGTATTATTTTAATTAGGGAATTAATGGCATAAGAATATTTTTCAATATAGGTGGATTCCCCCTGGAGTCTAGGCATCAAATGACCAACATTGGATATCAACATTTTAATCATACATGTAATCACCAATATAGTTTAGACATGTTGTTATAATTCAATACAAGATTGAGGTGAGACATTCACAAACAAGATAGCATGAGGGATATAGAAATAGGATTTTTTTAATAGAGAGGTGGACAAGGGAAAAGGATCCACCTAAGCATTAAGGTACAAAACCACTATTTGAGTCACATAGGTCTCATTAGGCAAACTAGGTTTTCAAACACCATCATAAAGCAGAGGGTTGATCATAGACAAAAAGGTCACCAAACAATCACAAGATCACTAATTTGAAGGACCTAAAGTAGTTGGGTGCATAAACTAGGTCAAACATATCATTTGTTCAAGGTATAACCAATTGCAAAAATTAGGTCAAACATATCATTTGTTCAAGGTATAACCAAAGATTCACATAATAAGAGTACATTTATGCATTTAGGGCCACATAAAACAAACACAGACAAAAAGGGTTTAGGTTTGATCCTAGATTCATATAGGAGAACAAGGTTAAGTGTTTTAAGGTTAATTGAGTATTTGTGTCATCAAGAATCAAGATTGACAAAATAGAGAAAATACCATCATTAAAATCCAATACATGTCATGCAAGTACAATTCGAATCATGTATGGGAAATCGGGGTGATTAGAGGTTTTACATAATTTAAAAATATACTAAAGTTACTAATACAATGATTGGGAGTGCAAAGGGGCATTAAAGATTCAATCTTTAGAAAGATCATCCATGAATTATACTTAAAATGACCAAAGTTTCTTATTATGGGAAAACATGAGTATAACAAGGTGATTTAGAGTGTACACGTGTACTCATTGTGTAGAGCTCATTGATACAATCAAAATGGTATACTTATAATCTAATTTGACCTTAGGATGCGTGAGTTAAGTATCTTTGAAGGTTTCAATAAGGAACTTAGGAAAAAGGGAGCCATGTATCACCATATTATTTTGTGACAAAGGCCGACCGCTGATCGTTGATCCCACGTCTAGGATTGGGCCTCCTCTAGGGCCGATGCCTAATAGCCAACGATGGTCAACAAAGTGCAACACCATTGGGGCACACTGCTCTTTGACCCCAATCATCACGGGCAAAGGAAGGGTGACTAAGAGGGCTGGATGTGAGATATCAACCATCCACGCCAAGATATGTGGCTAGGAACCCTTCTTCTGCACACTAATATGGTTCCCCTCTCTTGCAAGATACTTCCAGATCCATCATTGGGAGTTTGTAGAAGATTGGGAAACATGGGGATGCAGTGCTAAGAGCTCACTCTAAGGAGCTAGTTTGAACCATCAGGGCACGATGAACTCGATGTCGTGCTCATCCCTAGAAAAGGTATACCTAGGTGCAAAAACCCCATGGGCAACTATGGCGACGCTACCAATTTCTGGGGAGAAGCGATGGAGGGAGATAGAGGAGCAAGAGCGGGGAAAAAGAAAGAAAATGAGAGAGAGGAATGAATGATGAAGGAGAGGGTTATCTTTTAGTCCAAGGAGGCTGGTAAAGTAAGAAAAGGAGTTTGTCATCAGTGTGTAGTAGCTATCGTAGTGGCTCAATCGCCGAGCAACGTACAAAGGAATAAGGGAGCCTCCTAAACATTAGATAAGGATGAAAAGCACCCCTTTCCCAATCGCCGGCCTCTAATTGGATTGAAGACATTGAATTAGATCACTATTTGAGTGTGGGATAACACAAAGATCAAGGTTTGCCCAAGACCCAAGTGGGACAAACAAAGATATAATCAAAGAGGTCAAAAAAGTTGAATAAATCAAGAGAAATTTGGACAAAATTGAGAGACCATAACTAGAGCTTTGAAGGTCGATTGGGGTGAATTTTAAGCTTTTAGAAATGAAATTGAAATATTTATAACATTATACATATTAGAAAGTGTTAATATCACATTGAAGAGGTTAAATTCTTGTTGCAAGATGAGAATTCTTTAAATCATGATACTAATTAGTTCAAAAATGTACATTAATGTCACACATTGTGAAATTGATCATTGATGTGAGCAAATTGGAGTGTCACAATACTCCAACCATGAAATTGATATCATATGGGGAAATATAGAAACTTAATAAGATTGAATGAGAATATTGAACGAGAGCAAAATGTCAGGTAGTTACAATCAAATTGTTCACTTTTTTGGGTATGATAGGGGGTTTCTATGCAATGATTCACCCCATGACTATGCAAAAGGCTCTCAAAACCCCTATGGATGAAGTGGTTTCAGACATCACTAATCATTTCCATTGACTCTCTAAACTTCCTGAAAATGTTATATTTCACAAAATCTCATACTACCTTGTGGTCATTGGTTCTTACAGAAATGTCTTCAACCCTTTTAATGACATAGTCAACAACCACCAAGCTATATACAAACCTAAAAGATAGAGGGAATGGACCCTTGCAGTCAATATCCTATACATCAAATACCTCTACTACTAGAAAAAGAGATAGAGGCATCATGTCCCTCTCTGACATTGTGCCCACTTTTGGGCATTTCAAGCAAGCCTTGCGGTCTCATGAGAACCCTTAAATAAGGTTGGCCATAAAAACCACTTTAGAGAACTTTTGCATCTGTCCTCTTTCCTCTAAAATCTCCTCCACATATGCCAGAGTGGCACATGTAGAGTCTGTCTTGTTGCTCATTTTCCAAAATGCATCTTTGGATAAGTTACTCAAAGCAATAAGTATGGGGATCATCCCAAACATAGTTCTTGAAATTGCATATAATCTATTTCTCCCTTCACTTGCCCAAGTGTCAGGTACTCTTCCACTACTGAAGAAATTTGCAATGAGCTTATGACATGGTCTTTGGGTAGAATTAAGCAATAGAACTTCTCATGTGGATTAGTATCCTTAGTCTTGTACAATGTACCGTATGAGGCCTCTATGCAATACAAATGATTGGATGACATTTTTTTTTACATCCTTTCTTGTCTACAATCTCAATATCAAGTTCCAGAAGAGGAAGGATATACTAAATCATCCTTGGCTTTGAATATTTCTTTGGAAACAATTATTTGAGGGCATCATAGTCTGTATAGGTGATCACTCTATTTTGAAGCACATAATAACTTAACTTGTCAAGTGCAAATACTACAAAAAACATTTCCTTCTCCTTTATTGTGTAATTCCTTTGAGATTCATCTAGGGTCTTGCTTGCATATAATATTGTGTGTGGAATCCAACCAAATCTTTGGCCCATCACACCCTGCATCGCCATGTGATAAGAATTTCCATAATATTTAATGTCAAAGAGCAGTTGAGGGGCAGAATAATATGATCAAATATCAACCTTTATTTCAATACATTAAACTCTTAAACATAATCATCATCAAATTGGAATTCTAGATCTTTTTCAATAAGGTGACAATGGTTTGAGAATTTTCTTGAAATCCTCTATGAACCACTATTAGAAATCCACATGTCCCAAAAAGAGTTTCACATGCCTCAATGAGGAAGGAAAGGACAAAGTGGATATGAAACCCACTTTTACCTTGTCGACCTGTATCCCAACCTTGGAGACTTGGTGTCCCAAAACCATGCCCTTAGGAACCATGAAATGACTCTTCTCCCATGAGAGGAGTAATTAGATGAGGCATATTTCTAAAATATAAGTGAGGTGTGATAAACAATTATCAAAATACTTCCCAAAACTAAAAAAATCATCCATGAACACCTCGAGAGAGAGGAATCAAGCATGTTAGTAGATATGGATGTCACACATCTTTGGAATGTTGAGGAAGAGTTACATAGATCAAAGACATCTTATATGTGAAAGTACCAGCTGAACACATGAAGGCAATTTTTTTCCTAATGGATAGGATGCACAACTACTTGGAAGTATCTGGAGTAGGCATAAAAAAGAAATAGAAGCTTTGTCCTGCTAGTATCTCTAGAATATGATCAATAAAAGGTAGACGGAAGTGGTCCCTCTTTAATTGGAATTCTATTTCCTATAATCCAACAATGCGTTCCATTTGGTTTTCTCTCTTGTAGGCATCATTTCCCCATCTTCATTGGGTGCAACTATGATCCCACCCTTTTTGGGCACAACTTGGATATGACTCCCCCATAGGCTTTTAGAAATATGACAGGTGATCTGAACATCAAGGAGCTTCACAAATTCATGGGTCACATATTCCTTTAACTTGGGATTAAACCCTTTATGCATCTCTCTACATGGCCTTTCATCATCTTTAAGATAAATTCTATGAACACAAATAGAGGGGTCAAACCCTCTCAAATAAGCAATAAACCATCCAATAACCTTAATGTTTTTCTTTAGAATAGAAATAGGGGTAGATTTGTGAAAACATAGAGGTAATAATCACACGAGGGTGTCATTTGGACACAAAATTCATATTTTAAACCTTCAGTAAGTGACTCCAGCTCAAGAATAGGAGGGTCTTTAATAGATTTTTTCCTTGTCTTTGTAGAATGAAGGGCAAATCTTCACTTGTAGTTATTGACACAAGATCATTCTTTTCTTTACTGTCCTCATCTAATAGCTCAACGATAGGCTCAAGACCTCTACCCTTGGTGGAAGTCTTAATACATGAGGGTAGACGTTGTTTAACAATTTCCTCAAGGTAGTCAACAAGATAATAGTCTTCTTTAGTGAAATTTATCATTTTGGATTTGTTGGATGCTCTATGAATGTTTAATCAGATCTTCATGTGCATGAAAGTCACATAAATAGTGTCAGTCCTCAGATGTATCACATCATTGACTGTCTCTAAGTACAGTCTATACAAAATAATAGACACTTTTCTTGTATCTTTCTTTATGACAAGAACAATGAAATCATCAAGAAAGAAGGAATATGTGTTGTTGTCAAATCTCACCAACACATTATCAGTCCAATGTTGAGGTCTTAGTCAATTGCAATGTGTAGTTGGCCAATGCTAAGTGTCACAAACCAAGCTCCACATACATTGAATATGGCATCAAATTTAAACTAGAACCCAAGTAAAAAAAGAGCTTGGTCTATGTGGTGAGGGCCTATGTCACAAGGGATAATGGGGGCACTGGAATCTTTCCTATTTTTTGGGAGTGGTGGGTTGCAAAATGGAGCTCACTCACTCATTGACCTTGTTCAGTTTTGACATCCTCCCAGGCGAATTTCTCTTGAAAGTACACATGTCCTTGAGGAACTTTGCTTAAGAGGAGATTTGTTTGATAGCATCTGGGAATGGAATGTCGATTCACACTTTCTTGAAAAGTTTCACATTTTCCTTGGTGCACTTTTGTTTCTTCTTAGAAGAGGAGGTTCTTCTACTGCACTAAGAAAAGGAGGTATTTTCTTGCTTGTCTTATCAACCTCAAAAAAATCCCCAATTATTATCATGGGAATCACAATATCATAACTACAATATCATCACTCAATATCATTATATCTTCTTGGGTTCCCATCATAATACAACTTCCGTACATCATTACATCATCTCTAACATTATCACCTAATATTGTACCACTTGTTTCCTTGAATTTTGGAGAGTATTCTACCCCTCAACACTATCACAACCTTTACTTTCTCATGAGAAGAAGGAGCTTGTGGTGGATGTTCTGGGCCTTTGGTGTGGCAGGTTATGGTTTTTGAGGATGTATGATGTTTTTGTGGTGGTTTTTGTAGGAGGTTGCTGTGAGGTTTGTTTATACACTTGTGGTGGGTTTGGAGAATGTTGGAAGTTGTAAGGAAATTATTGTGGTGGAGAAGCGTAGGGATTTGGATGACCATGGTATTTTGGCAATTGTGCACCTGACCTTGTGGTGGAATATAGGTGCCTTGATGAACACCCATTGACCTACTAGCATTGTTTGGGTTGAATGTGGTTTTTAAAGGAAGCCTCTGATCCTCACAGTTTGCAAGTGAAATTGAGATTTGATCAATTCTTTTCTCCAGCCTACTAATGTCTTTTCCTTTGGAGAACACACCTTTGTTCCATTCATAAAGACTTCTTTAGTCCTCCAAAAACTTCATCTTCAAACTTCAAACTATTATTATAACCTTTTTGTTGCCTTGGATGCCATTTCCCTTCTTATTATTATTGTTTCCATGAGATTTAGGATGATTTCTTCATTATCGAGTGTAAGATTGGGACATAGGGCCTTGATTGTTACAATTTGCATAATATTATAGTACTTACACTTCTTCACAAAGAGACTCAATAGAACGAGTAGATTGACTAGAAGAGACTCCCACACGTGTCTTCATTAAATAATATCTGCCAAGGTCTTTATCATTTGAGGGTTAGAATCATCTATGGTGTGAGAGGATGCTGCTCACATGTTTCTATCACATTGTCTATCTATACTTGAGGCCCAAGACCTTGAAATTTTAGCCAGGTCCTAAAACAAAGTCCATAATTCTTTAGGGGTTTGATCCATCAAATCACCTTAAAATGGTGAGTGCACAGTGGTTTGACCCATCTTAGGCATAGCAGTCTAGAAATATTGCACCAATTGCCAAATAGGAACCTGATGGTGGGAAAAATCCCTAGGCAACTTTTGAAACCTCTCCCATGTCTCATGGAATGGCTCCTTGTCTTTATGGATGAAAGAAGTGATATACCTTTGCATCTTGGTAAGCTTTACAATTGGAATGAATTTATTTACAAGAATTAATTTTTCATTGCTACCCATTTGATAGTCTCAGTTTTAACAAGTACTATTCTTTTGCCTCGTCTTTGAGGAAGAAAGGGAGCAAGTAAGCCAAAAGGAATCATTAGTAGCTACATGTGTTTAGAAGGTAGAGAACATCTTTAGGAAGGAATCTATCTTCTTGTAGGGATTCTCATGTTCAAGCACATACAAATGTATGAAGAAGTCTAAGAAGATCATGTGGAATAGAGAACTATTGTCTCGAAATCTCATCCACTCTAGTTGCAATAGGTGAATTGTACTTCCCAGGCATAAAATTGACAAGAAGTGGCTTGTATTGAGGAGGAGGAGGTGATTGTGGCTCATGTTCCACCTCATGGTTTCCCTCTCGGTGTGGATCACACTTTCCCATTTTGTCTTTTAGAGATTGATTACACTGACTTCTTTGTCTATGTCTCCCTTTTTTTGGATCATCAAAGGAGTTAATAGAGAGAGATTGATGTCTGAACATGCATTAACTGTCACCTACACCAAGCACAAACAAATAATAGATGACAAGTTAGCAAGCTAACATGCAAAAATAACTCAAAGAATAATAAAAATTTAATGGTGAGGACAATAGGAAAAATAAAAGAAAAATAAACTTGCTAGTCTGAGATCCACTCTCCCTGTTAACATCTCAATAAAGCTTGATGCATCTTTAGTATACCCGACCAATTGATGTGGCTGGATGTGCCTCAGGCACATGCCTTGGTATTTTGATATTTATAGAACCCAATTTGGTCACACTCTTACATGAATCCACATATGCACAGGCTCAGGAGTATTATAGAAGCAACAAGTTGGGTCAAACCCAAGGAAAAGAGGAGGTACTAGAGCTATGTTTTCTGGTTCTAGGTTCCTAATGAGGAGGCTAGGGTTGTGGGGTTTGATCTTGATTTTGGAGTTGCACTAAATCAGCAGGTAACTAAAGATGGTAAGAAGAAAAACTAAGTTAAGCCTATCAATTTAAGACTAATAGGTAAACCAGGAAAGATATATTATACTACGTCAACCAATAAAAAGTTGATACTAAACACCACACTAGAAAGATAAATCTAATTAGCAAACTAAAAAACAACTAGATAGACAAGGCAGATGAACAATAAAATAGAAATTGACTAACTAAAGAAAGAAAAAGAAACTAGAAGCAAACACTACCCATTATAACATGGACTACCTATCATGAACAACACAATTAACTAAGAATTCAAGAAAACAAGCTAGTTAAACTAGCACCAATTATACAAGGTAAGCAATTAGGGTTTTAAAAAATTAATAGAAAGTGTGGCTTGTTAGGGATAAATGTGATTATCAACTATATTAAGGGTTCAAACATGCAAACATCATTCAATAATTCAAGTTATCAAAGCAAACAAGCAAGTTAAGTGATAGTTAATTACCTTAAACTACTAGTTGGCTATGGATGGAATATGGTGTCTATAGGGGAACTAGTCCATATCACCCCCTATCTAACCTTGAAAGGCTCAATTGACTAGGGATTAGGTGGATTTCAACTATGACCTAACAAGTCTAGGTTTATAGAATGAAATCTCTTAGAGACGTTGGGGCCCAAGGGTAGTGATGGAGGGTGGAAATGAGGGTTTTGCGCCTCATGTCACCTACCATTTAGTCTATAAGTAGCTTTAAACCATTTTCACTAACTATTCCAAAACTAACTACTTGGATATCTCACCTAAGTGTAAGAGAGTGGATTGACATGTAGGAAGATGAGTAGCTATACTAGGATCTAATGGATTGATATGTAGGATGATGGGTGGCTAGATAGGGATATACTAGTTGGACCTAGGAGCAAAATCCCAAAATATCCACAAATCACCCATTTCTCTTACTACCTAGGTGTTATTAAGTACTATCACGTATTAATAGACATGAAATAAGATATAAGTAGAATATAGCCATTAACAAATGAAATCATAATGTTGATAAGTTATTTCCCCCAACATGGTATCAAAGTCACACTTTACACCCTAGACAACCCACCTAAGAGTCTTAGCGACTCGTAGTACAAGAAAAGAAAAAGGAGTAAAAGAGAAAAATGCCATGGAGCTTGATTAAGACTCCTTCTTCCCTCCTTAATGGATGAAAAGCATGAAAATGGTTATAAAATTATCAAAACCCTAGAAAACTAGTGTTTGAAGTGAGGGAAAGATGGAAATGAGAAAAAGGTAGGTGGAAATCGAAGGGTCGCCCAATGCATGTGAGGGAGTGCTAACCTTAGCCGACCTCAATTTTCCAGCCAACACCAATTCTTATATATTAGCTTGTATAGGGTTAAGTGGGGGCATTTTAAGTATAAACACAACATGGAAGCACTAGGGATTAGGTGATAGAACAACCGTTCTTGGCAGAGTGATAGTAGTGGGTGTATGGTTAAATGGTGTTGTTGAGGGAAAACATCCATGGTGGATATGGAAAAATGTTAGGTTGATGTTGGATTTTTGAGGGCTGGTAGCATGACTGTGGTGGGATTTTTGGGGGCTGGTAGCATGACTGTGGTGAGCAGCACTGTCGTGGTGGCTGTGAAGTATAAAAATTGTTCTGGGCAGCATGACGATGGTGAAGGGGTTGGACTAGGGTCATTTTCCTTGGAACTAGCATTCTAGACGCTTAGTAGAACAATTGTACTGACTAAAATGGTCATATTGGTTTTTTTTGCACAATCATTCTGGCTAGAGAAACCATGCTACTTGAGTTACTTTTGGTCACTTCTTCCCTATAATTTTGCATTTGATGGTACAACCATTTTCTTGCATCACAACCACGCTAGGGATTTCCTTTGCACTCAGATCTTGAATTTTATTATCTTTGATGGTCTTTAACTTGGCTTGATCTTTGACCACTTCATGTAGATTGGGAAGTTCTTGGGCTCACTTTGAGATCCTACAAGGGTGAAGGAACCCTAGGATCCTCCTCCTTATATCCTCTCCATCCAAATCATGGTCAAAGAACCTAAGAAACATGCAAAGAACATCAATAAGTGCATTTGACTAATAACCATTTATTGGGGGGGATAGCGTGCATTCTAACATGTCAAGATATGAGTATAGAGAAAAATATCACAAGTTGAAGCCCTAAATTAGAGTTTCATAAATGCCACACCGTTACTGACAGCACAATGTTAGTTTTTGAGTTTAAGAAAACTGCTACAAAATGTAAACAAAACTAATTCCATCACAAAACATAGCATCTATTTGCCCGATAAACTAACTCTACAGACTTCACTACTTCATCAAAGTTTAATTATCTATGAATATATCTAGCTTTAGTTTTTTTTGGATAAAATTTGATGATGTATATTTCTAGCCTCAGTTGTATAAAAATAACCAAAATTAAAGATATACTTTGACTACATTACAACTCCTTACATACCTTCTATTTAGCATGAACCTACAAACCTGCAATACATATATCAGAATACATTCAAATTTTTACATTCATAGTGGGCCATCTTCAAATTCACTCATATTGATGAAAATTGACCAAATAATACATGTATTCATTTGCATTCACATGATCCACTCATCAAATCATACACATTTTCACTTTCATTCACATGATCTAGTCAGTAAGCCATCGATAGATTCACAAATAATTCATCATTCACATATGATGCATTCTTTCACACATTCGTATCACCCACAAACATTCACATATTTTCATATTAATAAAGAATAGAAGATTGTATTAACCAAACTTAACGTACAAGATTCTATTCGCATGTTACTCAGATTCATTTTTTTAGTAAACTGTGGTTTAAAGTAGTTAATAATATGCCTAACTCATTCTTTTATAAAACAATCTTCTAAATCTTATTAGAGAGTCTCAAATGAGTGATACTGACTACCGAGTATCAAAGACTCACAAAAGGAATGTGTATAATCATATGTTAATATTACATACAATATGGTTATAGTTCAAATTATATTGTAAACTTATAATCCTTTTATTACTTCATATATATGTTAGATGTCCTATGACACTGTCCTAAAATTGGCTTTGATATACTTCATAATTTAGTATTTGTATGCACAACCATTGACTAAGAAACTAAAATCATGAATTATGTGAAAAGTTAATAAATAACAATAACCAGAACTGGCATAAGTTTTTAAGTGATAAAATGACCTTGATATTCTTCCAATTTATTGAACTTACATTTTTCATTTTTCCTCTATCACCAGAGAATGATTTTACATCCCTACAAGTTAGAGGCATAAGATAGTTGACTAAGTACATATATTCTAATGAAGACATATTAGTTAATATGTTGATGCCTAGATTTTTATACCCACTCCATAATTGTGAAATTTAGTGGGGGTCCCATATACTTATTACCCAACGTGTCATGATAATACATATTTAGGAATATTGGGGTGATCACTAACAATTCCAATGCTTGTTACTGAGAAATAATAAGGAAAAATGAAAAAGAAGTTTCATATTTATGAATAATCCATGAGTGAAATTATAAGATAAGAAAGAGAATCACGCAATGGATATACACAACATAGAAGAGTCAGGTTATTTCTCATACTAGCAAAAAGTTAAAATGTACATGATAAATATTCTGCTACTTAATCATAATCTACTTCCACCATGGTAATCAACAAAGGAATTGGGAATTTCACACTGCTGATTTGGTAATATGAAGCTTCATATATGAGTAGTTTTAGGAATAAAAGTAATTGTTTAACATATAGAAAATTATTGAATATATTATTCACATTGAGTTGCTACATTAATAAGATCTCACCACATCCATACTTCTATTATGAAGGTATCATATGCAGTCATACTGAGACAACTTAAAATACCAATAAGAAAGACATTAATGTCTTTCTCTTGGCCTACTATGATCTTGAGTATTTTGAAAACCATATTTGACACACGATCTTTGATTGTAAGGAATCAAAATGGTTTTGTTTAACACTAAAAACTTGGCTTCCAAGAAAATAAACTAGATACTTTGCTTAATTAATTACCCATGACATTAACCAACTTGGAATCTTCTAGATTTTACTATATTTATTATCAAATAACTAAAGTTATCATTGACATATAATTTAGGAATGATATATTGAATTCTAATTTTTCATCCCAATAACCTAGTTGTAAACTTAAATTAGTGTAACTTATGCTTATATGAATTTCGAAGACCATGTTTAAAACTTAGATCCTGTAATGTATTCAGAAGCTTCATGTTATTCCTAATTTCACATACCAGACTTGATTCATCAAGACTACCCCAAATGAAGTTTATCTTAGTATATTTTCAAATCGGCCTAAAATTATTTTATTTTATTAGGTCAAACACTCAACCTAACTTCTAAGCTTAATATCATAAATCAATGTCATCAATGCACTCATTTTTCTAATACTTTTCAGATCAACTTCAATTTGAGCCTCAACATTGCATTCTTGAAATCCTAATAATTATAATGAGGTTACCAAAGTTTTATGCCATAACATTCACCCTACATTACATACAAATTTATCCCAAAAATTAAAATCCATTTTCTTAATACGTATCACGAACTCTACTAGCATCATAAAGGACATGCCCTCATTTTCCAATCATATCATACTCTCAACGCTAAAATAAGCCAATCCTATTTGAGTGACTTGTGATATACCAAATACTATCTCAAACTAGATCTTAAACATAAGTCTTCTTTAACACTGAGGAGAGTCTATTTCTTATGACTTTTGAAAATCCCATATATATCATCCCTCAACACAAAGTTAAACTAGAAACTTGTTGAGGATGAACTTTGTGGGATCCAAACACTCAAGGTGGAGCCTATACAAGTCAATTATGTATCTTCATTTATCCATGGTATGTGTTTTTCATAAGAATCTTCATTGTTTAAGACACAAGACAACTCTTTAATTAAAATCTTATTCTAACAACCAAATTTTGTTCATCCTTTATAGGGTTTTTGGCTCATCCTACACCTAGATACAATGGTCAGATTATCCTCTATTTGTACATAAACGCTTCACTAGGTTTCACACTATCATGAGGAATTATTCCTTATTATCATGAGGATCTTATTCCTATAAAAGGGCCGTCCTCTTCTATGAAGAGTTTCCCAGGTTAGGATCATGTATATATATACATAGGTGGATCGATTTTTTCAAATTCATGCATCTACTTCTCTAAGGTTTGTGACATCTTAGTCATTGGATTGTCATCATCAAGGATTTAACTAGAGAAACTTTATATTCCCCATAACTAGTTCTACTTATTCCCAACGAGTATGAGGTTTAGGATGATACATGATTCACATCACATATCTCATTTATATCCAATGCATCCATATATGTTCAAGTTTACATGTATCGAGAGAAATATGCCAAATATCACTGAGGCTATTTACAAGATGGTAAAACATTCATGTTTCTTCATTGCATTACTAAACATTCATGGAAGTTTTATATACACTATTGGCTAGCAACCCACCTTGGAAAGGTATTTTTATTATATCAATAAATTTTCAATAAGGTGGTGTATGTATATCTGAGGCTGTAACCAAGACTATTTAAAGTATGATTTGACATTTGTGCTCACTTTCTTATGATTTGGAAATGTATTTTCACTTAGGGTTCGCTCATACACAAGAACTACTTTTAACTATATTCATGATATGGTGAGGTAATACCTCTATATGTTATATCATATCATTGAATGGAGCTTAAGGTTTCCATTACATATACAATGTGTGTGAATCAAAGGAGGCTACCCAATGTCTTACATCTAGACTATGATGAAATAAGTATTTGAGTATAGTCCAAGTACAAATCTCACCTTATTTCACATGTAGATATAGTGAATCAACATAATGTCTTATAGTTATAAAATTAGGCTGAGTCATGCTCAAAAACAAATCTTCATGCATTAATATCTTTCTAGTTCTCATGAATTCTTAAATTTCATTAATCCAAGGGGAAAATTGATTCTATTAGGGCCCTTGTCTATGTACAACCTCACATAGGATTTCATGTTTTACTTATTGAATAATTATAACACAAATCTTTGATTTATTATATCTATATCTTTTACACCATTGGCCTTAGTCATTCCCTAGGGTCTCTAGGTGTATAAAAACTTACCAAGTGAAATTGTCTCTTGAACCATTGGGTCTTATTTACCACTATATATTCCCTAATTGACCCCACAATTGACTTACTTCTCGACCCTACATGGGATGAACAACAATGTTATCAATTTTATTGTTCCTTTGTCACCATTTATGCCTTATTTCAGGATAAGGCTCTCCAATATCATCATGATTACAAGGAAGGTGTATGACTTAGATGCACAATCATATAACTCCTTTTGGTGTAGTAAATCTTAGTCAAATTTTATCTTAAAATTCACCAATCAAGGTTGTTGGGAATCAAGGAGAAATGCATAATAGAAGTAGTAGAATAATATATCAACGTTCCCACAGCTAGATTTTGTCAATAACAGTAAACATATAAGGATGGTTGTGAGATATACCTTATTTCAAAGTAGATCCAATGCCATTGCTTATGAAGAATAGAGGACACGAGAATACATCGATGACATTCTCCCAACATAGCCACAAAAGCAGTTATGTATCAATAACATCCACGTCACAACCCCATAGCCAGCAAAAAAGGAGTAGCCTTTCCCTTGGAAACACGCTTGCACTGAACAACCTTTCTCTCTATCTCTCCCCCTATGAGTAGTGATGGTTAGAGTTCATGTGTTCAACAAGTGTGTCGAAAAACCTAGTCTTTATGCCCCTTTAGATAGGAGAGGCAAGGAAGTATGATTTCTTATAAACCTTGGGAAATGAAAAGGCAGTGGGCTAATTTTTAGTGGACCATTCGAGATAACCAGTCTGGACACTTGTCTTGGTAAGATTGCTTTTCAGTGGCCCATCTAGGACAACCAATCAGGCAAATGTCCACTCTAGTTGGGCGACTGGGATGAGTTAGAACATTCTATATCTAATGACCAATTCACTGACCCAATCCAATCAGGCTAGTGAACCAGCTGATCAACCAATTGGCTAATCTTGCTCGATTAGGCGACTGATCTAGCTGGTCAACTACTTGGGTGGATATCAGTTTGATTAATAAATTGAACCTTCTAGTACATCATTGGTCTGCCTAGTTAGGTGAATAGATTTTCCAGTCAATGTACTATACTTTCCAGCTGGCTGACTGGGCCAATCAGTCTTTGATGATCTAATTGATTATGAAAACCTTTATGTAACCAATATAAATCATGTATCCTTGATTATACTCCTCTTTCCTATGCATCCTTTGCATGTTCCTATAAGCTCCAAATTATGTTGGTAGTGATTTTATAATCATATTATGATTTCACAGACAATAACTAGTAACAAACAAGACTTCATTGCCACCCAAGTGATTTGAGAAGATGGAGAAAAACTTCAAACTGATATCGTGATCAATATCATAATGATCATATAATTCCTTTGTCTCCAATATCTAGATTGAAATCGAGGCATGGATTCCATTATCTTGATGTTCAACTTTTATTCCTTGATCTAAAGTAGACTATTTGAGATACATATGGGATCAACATCACATATTGATTCACATGAGTATGTACATGCATTTCATGGTCTCACTCCTAAATTGGATGAGATATCACTCCATTAGGAGGGACAAAATCCATCTGCGTCACTCACAATAATCCATGTCATGGTGTACACATATCCTATATGTGTGGAAACCCTTATTCAGGGTCATGTTGAGTAGCGTTGAAGTACACCGAACAATATGTGATCATTTTAGTGACTTTAGGTCTAAGGGCCACAATCACCACTATCATATACATATATGATTCTGATTTCCATTTATGGATGTATAATACTGAAGTTGGCCATGTCCATTGCACTTATTGATAACAATTACCTATGTCTTTGAATTGATATCAAATATCATGGATAATGAGATGTAGTCATCAACCAAAACACATGCTAGTTTTCATATATTATCTTATTCCTAATTTCTACAATGGTATCTGACTAGGGATCTATAATATAATTGATACTCTTATCATACACATCTTCTCATGTTTAGGTCCTCAAATCTAAATCACATATCATTGAGTCATTCATTTTTAGGACACTATTATATATATATATATATAAAATTGGAAATTCATTCATCCCATTACCAAGGGGTTTCAAACCTGTGACCTCTTAGTCATACAACATCAACTTTACCACTCAGATGCCAATACATTGGATATTATATTTAATCGTTATCTCATATTGAAGCAAACAAAATAATTTGAAGTGCCTTTATTAACAATCAAATCAACCACAAAGTGTGCTATTACAGTCATCACATGACTAGGTCTCATGGCATACTACCAATTTGTTTTCACAAAAATATATTAAAATCACTTTTCAAAACATTAAAGAAAAATACACATTTTTTTAAAACCAACATATAAGGTTAGTCCACTCATATTCAGAGAAGGAGTCTAATCTAGGGTGTTTTCTTATTTCCAACTAGGAGGTTTGTTACAACCCACTTTTCACAACATATAAATATTATTGAGAGGAAGCATTCTTATGCAAGGGGGTGTCACAATATGCTGATCTTTGCAATTCGAATAAATGAAACACTTTGCATTGAATTAAATTATATTCATACATAGTTCTAGGAAAAAATAAAACCACATCATGTTCATCCATAAAATCTAATCTAGTTGGTAACATGACTAAGCATTTTAAAAAGATGTCTAAAACTCTGGATCGACTTGGTAAATGACACCCCACCAGGATAACCTTGAAAATCTCCTACTCATGGTTGTACTCTTTATCTTTCACTTTCTCCAAGTCCCGTAGACATCACATCCCCAACCATGTAAAAAAAACATCACATCTGTAAGTGGTATTTGGAACTTTATAAGACAGAAAATAATAACTTAACATGATGTAAAATTGACATGAAATAATTGAACAAAGACTTGATCATGGATTACCTTAAGCATTCATTGAATAACTTTAAACATGAAGAATTAAAAAGTAAATATATTCAAACTCTCTTAATGCCCCATAGGAGCACATGATTGCTAGGAAAGCCCATAATGCAAGGACATCCCATACCAACCTCTTGAGGTATGTGAACGAGGAATATATAAAACTTAGCTAATTCCTCAATTTTCATCATTAGCTTAGATCTTGACTTAAACATTAACTTTCCTTAGTCTTAATCTTGATCATAATGAGATTGATCCCTCTCGATGTCATGATGGGATTTCTCCCTCATAACCCATAATATGGTTTCCCCTTCTTCAGAATGATTCATTAATCATAATCATAATTGTAATTAGGGTTTTATGATATAATATAAGTAAATAACCAATCAAACAGTGATAACTATACATGATGTCTTTTGATAAAGCTTTCATAATTCAAGAAAACAACTAATGTGCATAATAATAAATAATCAATCAAGAAACCAAAATTACTTGTGCCAAATATGCATGGCCCACTAAACCCAAAGAAAACCACCTCAAGGTCAAGTCCTCTGATTTGATTGATCTTTTAGTCACTGTAAATTAATTAAAACCATAATATGTACTTAAGTTCATAATATTAAAACCCTAATTTCGTTGATTGAATTATTGAAGGATTTTAATGTGAAAAATAGTGTTTAAAATCAAGTCAAATCGATCGAAAATCATAAGAGCTTTCCAAATACATATTTTCCATATTTGTCTGAGGTCACATGTAAAAATTATGAATTTTGTAATGCGAACCGATCATAATCTAGGAAACTATATGCGTGACATCAATTAAAACAAATATTAATAAGATGCAAATAAAATGCAAAAGTATTGAATAATCACATGTGTGTGTGACACATGAATCAAATAAGTGGGGGAAAGTGTCATAAGGACATATAAATAGTCACAAGTTAGAAAGATTAAAACAATACCTAAAATCACAAAATTTCCCATGTGATTAAAATTGACCAACTAAAAGGGAAGGAACACCACACTCTTTACATGATCGAGTTTGTTCCTATGTTATACCATGACGAGGCACTGTGATTAGAGCCCAAATCTTTGATCCATGCCGCACTACAGAGCTAATCATGGGCAATCAAGGTTCCCATGGACTTCCTCACATCAAACCCAAGACAAGGACCTATAGCTATGGTCAGGAGAGGATCTGGCTTGCTAGAGAAAAGTAGAGAACAGAGGAGACGATCGAAGATCCAAAATCAATGAAAAAGGGCAGAATAAGGTGAACTGAAGATAAAAAACTACTCCTTGAGGTAAGGCAAAATCGAATGTACCAATTCCATGGTTGGAGGGTCTCTGAGGTGGCTAGGAGGTGAACGTCAGTGAGACCTCTAAACCTAGATATAGGGTATGGAACTTGGGTAAAACATAGATAAAACTAGATATTGGAAAATGTAGAGGGGGCGTTGGCAATGCTCACTGAAGTGCACTTTTCTAGAAGGAGACTAGGAAGGTCGAGGACATAAGGTTGTCAGTGGAAAACAAGACTAATTATACTATGGTGACTCAGGACAAAGTAGGATCAATTGAGTGGGTAGGAGAGAAAGGTGAAGGATGATAGTGTATTACAACCCATAAAATAGGCATGAAAGGGGTCTCAATGGTCTCTGTGACTTGGGGCCATGAGAGTGAGAGAATAAGTCCTAGTTTGGGCATTTCTTAAAGAGAGAGAGAGAGAGAGAGAGAGAGTGAGTTAGGACTCATTAGGTTTGGGACGTCAAGAGAAAACTAGAGGCAAAGAAATCTCTTTGTTCCACAAGTGACGAGGGAGAGCGACATAATGAAAGGAAAACAAGAAGATCATGTTTAGATCTGTGGAGGAGTCGGAGGTAGAGGACGATACCTAGGCTCTGTGATCTAAAATAGATAGTGGATCAAGTGTGCGGAAAAAGGAAAGAAATGAAAAGGAGGCATGACAAAGAAAATAACCCAGACCTTAGGTGTGTTTACACATTAAACATATTTGATCAAATTGTAAACTTTCCCAATTAATTTGAGGGATCAAATAAAGTCAAAACTTCACCAAATTTGGACCATATGTCCAATAAGTGGTCTAGATACTTCCTAGACAATTAGATTTAGGTTTTTACACCTTTGTACATAGCTTCAACATAAGTCATTTAACTTGATTCTCATGTATTAAAGTTAAAATAAGCGACATATGTTTCCTTAATTGCTTTCTTAGAGTCCAAAAATGAGATAAGCCCTTATTACTCACTCACTAGTTATGTCATATAAATTTTATTCCTTTTTGAGGAACATTTTTGGAGGAGATAGGAAAAGAGAATAATTATAAATTCCTCTTATATTAAAATCCATAAAAGGGGAAATTTCTTATCCAAGTTTTCTATTCCACATTCATATTTTCGAATTATATTCCTTTAGTATTCCTCTTTATATCTTTTTAAACACTTTCAAGGATAAGTGAAAGATAAAAAGAAAGGGAAACAAATATTCATAAGTTTGAGTTAATTGCAACATATAATGCATAAATGAAAGAGAAAAATGTATTTTCAGTCTCATTTTATTCTTCTCACTTTATTGTCCTTTGAGAAATTTCATTTCATGGTCTTTTAACATTAATTCCCCTAAACTAACATTATTTAAGTAAAACCACATTCTTAGGCTTAAATTAGTTTTGAAAATTTTGGATGTTACAATTCTACTTATCTTAAAATAAATTTCGTCCTTGAAATTTTCTTTAGGCTACTACCCACCTTATGGTTTTTTTTACCTCTTCATTTAATGATAGTTTCATGTATGTTCAAAAATTTTCATTAAAAGTTATATATAACATATGACATCTAAATTTCATAAAATATTTTGTGAACATGGATTAATTATTATAGTCTCCTTCTCAAACTATACTTAGAGTTTATGAAACAATCTCATCACTACACTTAGGGCATCCACCTCAACCTTGTCATGACTTTTTAGCATTAGGTGTTGATGAATATCTAATCTTAGGCTTCTTAGGTAGCTCCTACATTTCTTGATATGTGTTGATCTGACACATACCCATAGATGTAGGATCTTGTCATTCTACCTCTCCCTAACCTACTGATACACATGTCCCATACCAGATGGACTAGTAAGAAAGGAGAAATGCATCTAAAATCTACATGCTTATGCCATCCCTCTATTCATTTCTCAATTGGTTGGCCATGACCATTGAGAATGGAGAGGCTATCTCATTACCTAGGGTTAGGATGATATTTGAGATCTAACTAGATAAATCTCTATCCATATCATGTCATATAACTTCTATTAATGTAGACTATAGTCATTCTAGGGCATGATATATTTTTTTGGGAGTCCATTCCTCTACATGGTCTCATATCTTAATCCTAGGGTGACTATGAGAATCATATTTTTCTAGTGAACATTTAGCAAGTTGCTCTGATACCATAATGCAACACCTCACTTTTCACGACACATAAATATCATTGAGTGGAAGCATTCTTACTCAAGGCTAGTGTCACAATATGACGATCTTTGCAATTTGAATAAATGAAACACTTTGTGAATGGAATCAGATTCGTACATAGTTCTTGGAAAAAGCAAATGACATCATATTCATCTATGAAGCCTAATCTATTTGGTAACATGACTAAGCATAATAAAACGATGTCTAAAGCTCTGGATCAATTTGGAAAATGACACCCACCAGTTTATCTAAGATGGAAAATATCCTAGTATTTGTTGTCCTCTTTATCTTTCACTTGCTCCAAGTCCTATGGACATTGTGTCTGCATCCATGCAAAACAAACATTACATCAATAAGTGGTATTTGGAACTATATAAGATAGAAAGCAATAACTTGACATGTTGTAAAATTGACGTGAAACAATTGGACATGAGCTTGATCATGGATTATCTTAAGCATACATTGAATAACTTTATATATGATGAATTGAAAAGTAAATATGTGCCACCTCTCTTAATGCCCCATAGGAGCCCATGATTGATAGGAAATCCCATAATGCTAGGAAATCTCAAAACATCCTCTTAAGGTTCATGACAAGGCACATATAGATACTTAGCCAATTCCTCAATTTTCATAATTAACATAAATCTTGACTTAAACATTAACTTTCCTTAGTCTTAATCTTGATCATAATAGGATTGCTCCCTCTTAATATCATGATGGGATTTGTTCCTCATAGCTCAAAATAGGGTTTCCCCTTCTTGAGAATGATTCATTAATCATAATTGTAATCATATTCATAATCATAATTAGGGTCTTACCATAGACTATAAATAAATAATCAATCATATAGTGATAACTATACATGATGTCTTTGATAAAGAATTCATAATTCATTAAAGCAACTATTGTGCATAATCATAAATAAACAATAAATGAACCAAAATTACTTGTGGCAAGTATGCATGGCCCTCTTACCTAATGCAAACCCCCTTAAGGTCAAGTCCTTTGACTTGATTGAGATTTTAGTCACATATAATTTGATTAAAAGTCATAATATGTACTTAAGTTTGTAATCCTAAAACCCTAATTCCGTTGATTGAATTAATGAATGACTTGAATGTGAAAAATAGTGTTTGAAATCAAGTCAAATCAATAGAAAATCAAAAGATCTTTCCAAAATATATTTTCCATATTTTTCTTAGGTTGTATGCAAAAGTTATGAATTTTGGTATACAGACCAATCAAAATATAGTAAACTATATGTGTGACATCAATCAAATCAATAATTTTTTTGATGTAAATAAAACACAAAAGTACCACGTGATACATGAATCAAATTAGTGGGGTCAAAAGTGTCATAAGGACATTCAAATCGTCATGCAAATGAAAGATTAAAAAAAAATTCCCATACAATTAAAATCAACCGCTTACAAGGGTAGGGACACCACAGTCTTTACACTACCGGGTTTGTTCCAATTTGTGCCATAGTGAGGTATCTAACTCAAGCCCAAAGCTTTGATCCACGCCTCATTACAAAACCGATCATGGGTAAGCAAGATTCCCAGAGACTTCCTCGCATCAAACAAAGCTAATGACCTATAGCTAAGGCCAGAAGAGGCACTGGCTTGCCATAGAAGAGACGAAAATAGAGGAGATAGTTGGAGTTCTCAAACCAACAAAAAGGGCCAGAACAAGGCCAACTGAAGATCGAAAAATGCTGCTTGAGGCAAGGCAAATTTTAAGGTACCAATTATGTGGTTGGAGGGCCTCTGAGGTGGCATGGGCAGTGAACACCAGCGAGCCCTAGGGTATGATTCTCATGTAAAACATAGAGAAAACTAGCTATTAGAAAATGTAGAGGGGGCATTGGCAATGCTCATTGAAGCAAAAATTTTGTATAAGGTGACTCAAAAAGTCGAGGACATGAGATTGTCATCAGAAAACAAAATTGATTAGGCGATGGTGAATCGGGGAAAAGGAGGATCAATTGAGTGGAGAGGAGCCAAAGGTGAAGGCCGACGGTGGATTACAACCCATAAAAATATGCATGAGAGGGGTCTCAGTGTTCTCTGTAACTTGGGGTGATGTGAGACAGTAAGCCTTAGTTTGGGTGTTTCTCAAAGAGAAAGAGAGAATGAGTGAGTTAGGGCTTGTTAGGTTTGGGGAATTGAGAGAAAACTAGAGGTGAAGAAATCTCACTACTTCCTCGAGATATGAGGGAGAGCAGTATCACAAAAGGGAAATAAGAAGACTGTGTTCAGACTCGCTGGGGAGTTGGACATAGAGGACAATATCAGGGCCGTGCAATCTAAAAAAAATAATAGATCAAGCACGCAGAAAAAAGGTAAGAATAGAAAAAGGCATGACACCAGAAATGACACAGACCTTAGGTGTATTGACACATTAAATGCATATTTGATTAAATTGTGTACAAAACTATTTTGAAACTTTTTAAATTAATTTGGGAGTCAAATAAAGTCAAAATCTCACCAAATTTGGACCACACATCCAATAAGTGGTGTACGTCCTTCCTAGACATTAGATTTAGGTTTTCACACCTTTTGTCCATAGTTTCCACACAAGTCATTTAACTTGATTCTCATGTATTAAAGTTAAATAAAGTGAAATATCTTTCCTTAATTACTTTCTTTGAGTCCAAAATAGATAAGCACTTATTACTCACTCACTAGTTATGTCATCTAAATTTTGTACTTTTTTTAGGAACTTTCTGGGAGGAGAGAGAAAAAGAGAATAATTATACTTTATTATTATATTAAATGCCATAAAGGAAAAATAGGAAACTTCTTGTCCATTTTTTCTATTCCACATGCATCTTTTCAAATTCTATTACTTTTATCTTCCTCTTTTATTTCTTTTTAAACACTTTCTAGGATAAGGGAAAGAGAAAAAGAAAGGGAAATTAATATTCATACATTTGAGTTAATTGCAATACATAATGCATAGATGAAAGAGAAGAAAATGTATTTTGAGTCTCATTTTATTCTTCTCACTTTATTCCTTTAAGATATTTCATTTCATTGTCTTTTTACATTAAGCCCCTCAATTACAATTATTTTCAAAAACCACATTCTTAGGCTTAAATTAATTTTGAAAATTTGGGATGGTCAAGTTCTGTCTTTCTAGAAACATATGCTGACCCTAAGGCTTTGGAGTTTTTTTTACTTCATAAGGTCTTCCCTTTTACTCAAGATGACCCACAATAGGTTTGAACACCACTCCTTAAAGGAGAGTTTAGAATTTCATGTATTTCCTTATATAATCACTTGTGTCTTCTATTTTCACGTACTTTCTTAACCACTTGTGCACAATTTATGTACTTGTATGTCTGATTGTACCATACTAACTTACTTGACTGCTCATACCTTATGTGCTTTCATATGAAAACCTACCTGTACCTAGTACTGACAAATAATTCAGGCTACCAAAATTATTTAAAAATTCATAATGCTAAAATGTTTAGGTATTCCTATTATCCATGAGCATCATTATATGATAACAATAATTCGTGTAGCAAGACTAGGATGATAAAAAACATACTAAGATTTCTCAATTGGTCCTTCCATGTCCTAAAACTTTTTTTGATTCTAGGCATCCATCATCTAGGTATTACCTAACTCAACCAAAAGTAAAAGATAATAAGATTTTTCAAAAAGTTTCCATACATACATCATATATAATAACTATAGGATGAAAAGGGATCCTTCTTTTAGGGTAGATATATTCATTCATGAATTTCTTACAAACTTAGGGCAGTTATATAATATTTCCTCTTCTTGGAGTTGAAGCTCATTGGCTTGTCATCTTACCATGCTTTACTAGGGTGACATCCACATTCATGAACTTAAGGCATTCCAATCTTTTAGCATGTCCTTACTTTTTCTTAAAGGGTTCTCTTAAAATGGTTTGACCATGAGTGTAGTTGAACTTCTTCAACAACAAAACCTATTTATCTAGTTATATTTCCTTTGTACCCTAAGGTATGCTCCTATTGTAGTGCAGAGTTATCAGCCTCATCACAATCGTGAGGCCTAGAAATTAGGACCAATGGTTTTAATTGCCTCAAAAAGATGGTCTAGGTACTTCTTTCTTTCATTCTTTATGGTATACAAACTTCTCAAAAAGTCAACTGGTATCCACCTAAACTACCATCTAAGTAACCCTACATCAAGGTTTATTACTTAATCTCTTATGTATACTTATATGCACGCGGGGCATACATATATACATATATATTCCCTTGAATCCACTATGTGTAAGGTTGAGAAGGGCATTCTTGTCAAGATAATTACCATCGCACCAAAGTCTACTTATTATTTGTAGCATGTGGGTGGCACCTGTCACTTCCTTCTAGCATATGGTTACAAACCAATGTAAAATTGACCATCTCCAAGATAAATGTTCGTTCTTGGGATTTGAGATGGCATACTCGCACAGATAACAACTATCATCACTCACCATGAAAGTTTATGCATACTTTACATTTTGATTTCTATTTACCTAGGTTCATGATTTTTGATCGAGGTTGAAGGGCCAAATTTCTTCTAATGGGTTCTCTCTTTCTTTTATTTTACTTAGGGTTTTCTCGTGTGGGGATATTATTTTCCTTTATCATTCAAATGTAACCAACAACATGAATTTTGATTATGTTTCTCATAAGTTTTCTCTTTCCTATATCTTAATCATGTCATCCACAGATGGACTTGGTTATGTTAGTTTACCTTAAGTCCTTAAAGTTTCTATTATTTCTCCTTAAAGTTGGAACATACATTATATGAAATGCCTTATGTATTTATATCCTTACTTGGCATTACATATGCTTTAATTACCAAAGGATGCATTAACCCTACCTCTTCTTGAAATCCTTAATTGAGATAGGCAGATAAGTGAACATTAGGTCTTAATAGAGAAGGTCTAGGTTTAACAAAGCATATAAATGAGAAGAATATGAAATTTAGATGAGAATACCTAAAAGGACTATTATTTTGGGAAAATACTTAGGATTTGTCCAAGACAAAATCATAGTGGTAAGTTGGTCATCAGAAACCAACTAGTAGTGCAGAGGAAAATGTTGCCATCCCCGGGTTATGGGCAATTGTATGACCATTGCCTTTGGAAAATATGTTAATAATTTCCTTATGTCTCTATAGGACTTTTGAAATTATTAACCATTAAAAGTTATTTATTAAATCTGATATCTGATGCCAATTTTGGTGACCTCCCTTTTTATCCCCTATGAAGTGGAAAAAGAGGCAAGGACACTTAACATTTGTAGGGTCCATATTCAATAAACAATGAATATTGTTTAATAAATTTAAAACAACTAATGTTGATTACAAAATTGGGAAGATAGAATCTCCTTACAAGTGTTACTTTAATTTTTCAAAAAGGAAAGATACAAATTGAATGCAAATAACTAGAGATAAATAGCTAATTCTCCAAATGTCATTATCTTAGTTGTCTTTTATCTTATTCGTTTAGAATTCCATTTCTTCAGATCTTTAGAATACTTAGCTAACCTAAAAACGCCAACAACAAAATATATAGTCATCATATTTCTACATTGTGTACATGGGTGCAACCAACATGCATGCATATAGGTGTAAAAATATATATTTCAAAACAACCAATCATTAACAAGTTGTTCTATCTCCTCGAATGTATCCATCAATTTGTCCAACAATGGACTTCATGCAGTTGGTTCCACTATTGGATTTCATAGTTATTGATCCAGTAATGGACTCATGTCACAATTTTCACATTGGCTTATAGTGACTTTTATGATCAACCCTTCATTTTTTTGGAGTTACTAGCTCCCTACAATATCCTTAGGAAATTCCACATTGGCTTCAGATAATCATATATTCATATGTGATGTACATTGTTATTTGAAGATGTACTAAAATTGAAATAACCAAGCAGGTTATATACAATGAATAATCATCCATAAGAGTTTATAGAAGATTAGAAAGCATTCTTGTGAGTGGTTATTCACAAAGTAACCCACATACCTTTTTCAATGACTATGAAGCATCCAAGCAATATTTATCCAAAAATTCTAAAAATGAACACACAACACCATGGTGTTACAAACCTATATGTCAGATGTGATATAGGGTTTTAAACATGGCCCTAAAAGCCTCTTACCATGGGTTGAGTTAGGTTTTGACTCAAATCACATATTTTTCTTACTATTAGTCCTTTAATAGGAAACCTTGCATAATTCTCATTGTAACCCTAGTTTTTGAAAATTTAACAAGTATTTCTAATTTATATGAAATTTCATTCATATTAAATAAGATCAGGTTTCATCAGACTATATCATAAAGTAAACATTTCCAAACAAGATATACATGTAATTGATCTAGGTTGATTTCTTTCAACCCATGATACTATTGTAAATATAGGCATCATCAGATCTTGAAATCATTATTTTCAGATTATGTATAAATTTATAATCAATTTCACATATAAGATGACTATATTTGGAAGTAAAAATTATTTCCTAAATAATTACACATTAAAAGTCTTTATCAATCCAGCCTACTTCACATGTATAGCTAATTTGGGATGCTTCACGACTATATTTTAAAATTAGGGGAATGATGCCTTTGCCCCTATACAATGACTAGGATTGGCCACACATATTAAGGATGATAGTAAAATACCTGATGAGGTTCTTTCTCCTCATGCCCCTGCTCATCTCTGGGCACTAGAAATCCTTAGCTCAAGGGTGGATTAGTAGAGGATGACCCTAGAGAAGTTGTTGGGCCTTGCAACAAGCTACAAGGTGGCAGAGGGGTTAGTTGTAGGTTGGGTGAGAAGAAGAAGATTAGAGAAGAGGAGAAATGCATTACCTCACGATTAAGAATTATAAAGGCATGAATGGGTTCCTGAGTTCATGATGAAGCTTATGGACCATTCACCAAAGCATGGCATGGATAGGATCACCATATCCTACTCCAAGATTATTGGTCTCATCAAATTTAACCAAGGAGTGTAGAGTGTAGCACCACTTCCTTCTTACAAGATTATTGGTCTCATCAGATTTAACCAAGGAGTGTAGAGTCTAACACCACTTCATTCTGACAATTGAATTAGCTCATGGTTTAAATCTACAATAAAAGCCGAGTATCTTGGTGTTATGTGAACAATAGAAGATACGGTATGGATCTAGCAATTCATAGAGATGAACTTATGGGAGGTTGGGGATTCTATGTCCTTAGGATGGAGGCTCAGGGTGCGATTGGCCAGGAGAGTGGAGGGCCAACCAATGATGAACAACACTACCTCCGATAGAGCTTCATGCAACCTACTTAGATCTGGAAGCAAACAAATGAATCTGGGATACTTCATGTTGAGCGTCCTACCGTCACTCACTATCTTAAAGATCCATCCCTCTCCTCTACTCTAAAGCACCAGTCAGAGATCTCTAGATGTGATACTAATGATAACAATCTTTTGCCACTGTAGTGCAAGGAAATTCAAGTTGTCGGTGAGAAGCCTGTCTATCCTAATGAAGAGGCCAATGCTAATGCTATGAAATGGTATAATAGTCTGATTGGTTTTGTCTTGGATTTCAAGCATCATAATTGTTTTTTCGAACGTTATCTCAAGTGGTTATGGAATCTTAATGGTTACTTGGAGGTTTTAAACCATGGAGAAGGTATTTTTGTTCTAAAATTCTCTAATGAAAAAGATCTGAACATGGCTCTTGCTAGTTTTTGGAGAGTTAAGAATATGCCATTATTCCTAGCCAGACGGAGACTGGGAGATGACATTTTCAAGCATAGTTTAATCGATGCGCCTATTTGGGTTAAGATTTACAATATGCCTTTAGACCTCTGGGATACTTCTATGTTAGAGAGGATTGACTCATTCCTAGGTAAGCCTATCTATCCAGATGAATATACTTGACAATGTTCTAGGCTTGAGTTTGATCAATTACAAATCCTTATGGACTCTAATTTAGATTTTCTTGATACTATCACTCTCCAGAGTGATAAAGGTGATACTATTAATGTCTAATATGAATTGGAGTTACACATTTGTCAAATTTGTGGTCACTTTGGTCATGAGGAGTATTTCTATGGAAAGAATTAAAGAGAACCTATAGCCCCGGTACCTCAATTGAAATGGATTAGAAAATCCCAGACAGAGAAGGTGTTTTTTCAAGTTCCTCCCAAATCTATTTTATCGGCTGCTAATGATGATAGCATTTCTGGCTCCACTGATGAAGTTATTAGCATTAACCTCCTTTTGGTAGAGCACAATGCAAATCTGGTTCAGAGCATTCAACATGGTATTAACAATACTAGTAGATATGTTCCATTGACACCAATTCTTGTGTTTTATCCTGAATCCTCTAGTTCTTCAAAATCTAATATGGATGATGATGGTTTTCAACAAGTTTCTAGATATAAAAAGAAAAACAAATATCCTCCTATTGTTCAAGCTAAGACGAATACTGGAATCTATCACAGAGTATCTAATTTTTCACCCTTGCCTAACAAGTTTAGTGGCTTAGAGATCAATAATGAATACCCAGTTGTTGAGGTTGTCACATCAACATCCCTAGGTATCAAATGAGTGCTTCATTATTTATCTCTTCTTGAAATGTCATAGGAATTAGTAACAAAATTGATGTTGTCCGAGAAGAGTTTTATAGGGATAAGTGTGATATCTTTATCATTGTTGAGACTAAGATTACATGCAAAAAGGTGGATAGCTTTGTGTCCAAGCATTTTCCTAGTTTTGGTTGGTTATCTAATAAATCATCACATCCTTTGGGTAGAGTAATAATTCTAT
Organism: Alisma plantago-aquatica; assembly: GCA_963693085.1. Classification (NCBI taxonomy): domain Eukaryota; kingdom Viridiplantae; phylum Streptophyta; class Magnoliopsida; order Alismatales; family Alismataceae; genus Alisma; species Alisma plantago-aquatica. Next base: position 1,698,569,279 of record OY856409.1, on the reverse strand, counting down.
GGAAAGAAGGTGTATGTGATGTTATTAAACTCTCTAAAATGGACCAAGCTATTCATGCCAGAGTTAGTATCAATAATTCTTAGTTCTTTATCTCTACTATTTATGGACATAATCCTGACGTGTATAGAGTTAGTATTTGGTCATCTATTAAAAATCTCTATCTCTCTCTTAATGGTCCCTGGGTTCTTATGGTCGATTTCAATTGTGTTAGAAAAATCCTATGATAGAATTGGAAAACAACCTCCTTCTAGGAAGTCAATGGACAAATTTAACTATTTCATACTCAATTATGGTATGTTTGACTTGGATATGCAAAGGCCATAAATCACCTAGGTTAATAGACAAGATGGTACTAATTTCGTTGCTTCCAAATTTGACAAAATCTTATACAATTCTGATTTTCTATCCTCCAACATTGATTTTTCTGGAGAAGTTGTTACTAATATCATTAGTGATCATATAAGGATTGTTCTCTCTATTGGACAGCCTAGGCGAGTTAGAGCTCCGTTCAAATTCATCAATTCTTGGTCAACTCATGATAACTTTCATTATGTGGTTAGTAATGCTTGTAGCTTTGAGGTTTTAGGTTTTTCTATGTTCAGGTTGTACAAGAAACTTGATACTCTAAAATCTAAATTGTTGTGTTGGAACAAAAATTATTTTGGTGATATCCATGAGAATGCAAAGCTTTCCATTTTTCAACCTGTCAAAGCTCAAGACGAGTTTGATCTTGACCCCACTAATTATGCTCTTCGACATGATGTAAAGAAGCTTTGGATGATTGCTAAGAAGGATGTTGATATTCAAGAATCTCTCTTTAGGCAAAAGGCTAGGATCAATTGGCTTAAAGAAGGGGATTCAAATACTGCCTTTTTTCTACTCCTCTATAAAAACCAGAAGACATATTAATACAATAGAAAACTTTTGATTGATGGTGATCTCTCCTAATGTAGACTACAGATACAACAACTCTTTCTCTTCATAGTCCATGTTTTTCCTTTCAAAAAGGCTTTACTTCTTGTCAGATCTCACACATCACGCATGTCAGATCTCCGTCCAGTATCATATACTAAGATGAAGAAGTAATCAAATTTATCTTATAATGTTTATATCTAAATTAGAGGCCTCTGCCCCTTCCTTCTTCTTCTTAATTCCTACAGAAAGACAGGGCAATTCCTTTTCCAATGTCCAGACTAGTGACAGTGGTGACAATCACCTCTCTTCTTTATTCCTTCCTTTGCCTTGAGATCTGAAGATTTGGGCTTCTGGCAAGGTTTAAAACTCTTCTTATCTTTTCCTTTGCCTTTATACTATCCCTTTGTCTTGCTGATCATCATCAAAGACTTAGGCATGTCTTTATTCATTTGTGTCTTAGTTGCTCTCAACATGCCCGAAAACTCTGTCACCAGCTTGTCAAAGTCATTCATGATGTAGTTCATGACAAGTTGACTATATGACTCTGGTAAGGACTGTAGAATTATGTTAGTGGCCAACTCTTGACCCAAGGGGAATCTTAGTCTTCCCAGGTTCTCCACATACCTAATGAACTTGAGTACATGAGGACCTACTACATCTCCTTCTTCCATGTTACATTTGCACATCTCCTTGGAGACATCATATCTCTCTTTTCCTTCCTAACCTTGGAATATGTTTTGGGATGTATGACCATCTTAATACAATACATGTTTTCATGCCGCCTTTGCAACTCACAATTCATGGAACATAGCATCAGACACTTGACGTCAACGACATCTTCAATATGCTTCTTGTAAGCATCCTTGTAGCCTTAGGTGAATTGGGAAGGGGTTCATTTGGATCTGGCCTCTCCAAGACATAGAGATTGTTCTCCTGTGTGACAATTATTCTCAACGTCCTAAACCAATCATGGAAGTTGTTCCCATTTAACTTGTCCTTCTAAGGATCGATCACAAAGGAAAGTGGTTGTTGTTTGTTGTCATTTGATTCTACACAAATTTTGCAATTTTGTCAAAAACTCATTTTTTATTTGAATTGATTTGATTTGATTGAATTGACGATGTTAATTAGGTTTTCAATTAGCTATCATTCTCATTATTTTGATGAAATTGACAACCCTCAATTATCAATTTAGAAGATTGCAGTGAACAAACTTCTAATGAACCAAGACCCAAAATAATTTAACTATTACCCAACCAATGCCAACATCCATAATCAATCATTAAGGTAGGGAATATTTGCCAATTGCATCGTATGCAATTCTTGGATAGATAATATGTGTAACTCTTTTCCATAACTATCTATGTGCTTCTAGTGCTTAATCTCATTAAGGCCACACAGTTAAGCTCGAACCAAAAGCCAACATGATAATAATGCACACCTCTTGGTGGGCCCACACTATTACCATCACATTTTCAATGGATAGACAGTGCACCATCCTTGGGATGCCCATGCTTAGTCGATCAATCTTTTCACATGTGCCACTAATGGAAAGCATCTTAGACTTAATTTGTTTCATTGATTGATTTTATATATATATATATACATATACACATCCAATCACCACATACTAGTATGTATTATATACATGCTATATCCCACAATGTAAACATGGAATATAAAACAAAAGTGATGGTTATGCCCATATTTATTATAATTCATTGGATCCACAAGGAATTACTACCACCTAGGTCAACATCACATCACATGCATGAACTTACATTTGGTGTAGATTTGTGCTTGCCAATCCGAGTTGATAGGTTCAAACCTTAAACTGGTCGTCTTGTCTCTTTGACGGTCGGTTGGTAGACTAAAATGATTAATTGGACTCTAGCATATTCGATGTCTACAAATCTCCAAATGATAGGTTGGGTCCATCGGTCGGTCAGTTCAAACCTCCTACACTCTGCCCTCCTTGGTCCTCTAGCCATTTGGCTCATCATGTGAAATGGTAAGCTCTCCTAACATTGATCATCATCTTCGTCGTTGTAGGAAAGGAATATGTAAGGAGTGGGATCCCATAGGGATCCACACCCTATTAAAAATAAAGAGGCAACATCCACCAACAAAACTTTTTCTTGAAAGGGATGAAACCAAATTTATTTAACATGATTGTATCATAACACAAAGTAGAAGTGGAATTAAAATATGTATATAACCATTACAAAGCTTCTTAACAAACTAAACTTCCACCATGTAGGGTGACATAAAAGAAAAACTAACTACATATTTAGGACTAGCTGATGATCATCTAAAAACTTCAAGAAACGTCTCCCACAAAGTTAGCTACACTTGTTGTGGTCTAGGTCCTCCTAAATATCCTTCTACTTGTCCAACACCTGGGGTTGGAAGCGTACCCCACAAAAGGAAAAGAAAAGAGGATATCAGCAACAAGCAGGTATGAGCATGCTAAAAATAAATTGAGTAATATATATATTTGGAAAGAGGTACATCAATTACAGAAGGCTTCCCATGAAAAGAAGTAAGAACTACCGAAATGGGCACAAAAGGAAATAATCACTAACATATGATAAAAGGAATACTTTCCACAAAATCAATAATAAAAGTGGTGCCACAAAAGCATTCACAATGTTTTTAGGGCACAAAACCCATAACAACCTTCATGTAGTGAGATAAACACAACACTAGAACAACATAAATAACAAAGGTAGACAAGCCTCATAAACTTGAAACCTGATAGAGATTGACACATAACCAAACTCCCAATAAATATAAATGTTGGGCCAAACCTCATAAATTTGAAACCTGGGTATGGGGCTCATAACCTCCATCTTAAAAATATAACAATAAGGGCACATAACTCAAAACCAATGTAAATTATATTACTCTAGGGCTATTGAAACACACAATTTTCTTAATAGGGAGGCAAGTAAAAGGTATAATCAGATTTTACAAATAAATCACCACATAAGTGATCATCATTATCATCCACCTCAAAGTAGGCATATAACAACAATTAAGTCCAACATGCACTAAGGCATGAGGAAAAGAGTCAAGAGAATATACAAGATCACCACAAACAAGATAGTTCACAAGAACCATGATGTCAAAAGATAAGAGCAATGTGTATAGGCTATTGTCCATAGGACCAAAAGAAAGGCAATTCAAGTTATTGCACAATAAAGATGAATAGGAGATGCAAACATACCTCTCACAGAGTCTTAACAAAACAAGATTACTTCTAGATCCAAATCATGGTTTCCAAAGCACCTAATCTCATGTATATGAAATTAGGGTTAGAATTGCATTGATTATTCAACCCTAAAAGTTTCCTTTTTATTATTAATGAATTAGGTTATCAAAACCATGCCATGTTTTAGGTTATATTTTCCTGAGTACAGAACATATTTTATTATATTTTTCTAACTTTTATATATTTAGTTATGAACACTAGTACATAACCGGCCTTTAGTGTCGGTTATTTAAGGCCTTTAGTGTCAGATTTTAAGGGACACCTATGTGGGCGCCGCTAAAATCCCAACCGTTATGCATCGGTTCTCAAACCGATGCCACAACCCTTCGTGCGCCACTGAAAACGCGCCAGCAGGAGGGTATAGGCGTCAGTTATTAGCTTTGAAACCAGCACCATATACCTTCGTGCCACAGAAAGGGCGCCATCTGGGGCACTATCAGCGTCGGTTTATTAGTGATAACCGATGCCATCTCACCCGCTACCATGTCCATGCTAGCCAACACGGCCGTGGTGTCTGGCCCACTACCACGACCGTGCTGGCCAACACGGCCGTGGTGTCTGGTCTCATTAGGGAAATCGACGTCGGTTACTAGTAGGGCAACCGACACTGTAACCATTTGTCGTCAGTTTTGTACAAATAACCGATGCCTATTTTATATTTTTTTTTTTCTGTCAGTATGCAGACCTGCTGTGGCATGTCGTAGGATGAGAAACCTGCAGTTCAGTTATGAACTGCAGGTTTTACGACATCCATTGATATCATCCAACAATAGGCCAAAAACCTGCAAAATTAACAACATAAATGTTCACACATTTAGCAACCTGCAGTTCCATTTGATTTTCACACATGTAGAAACATTCATGTAGCAATCTGTGGTTCCATTCATTTTCACATTCACACATGTAGAAACATTAATATAGCAACCATCAGTTTCATTCATTTTCACTCAGACACATGTAAAAACATTCAGACATGTAGAAACATTCACACATATTATAATTCAGAAATTCATTTACAAAATATCATTCTTTAGTCATTATTCACTATCAACATCCCAATTATATGTTAAAACCCCCACTACTTGTATGACTATTGCCCATTCTTCTCTTACTTCATTTAATTCTCCCGTCATATAGGGAGCATGTACATCTGGAAGGCCTTTCATGTAGTGTGGTCAGTTTTAAACTCCTGCAAAGAGAATGATGTATATATATAATTAATGAGCTATAAATAAGAGTGATATATTTTATATTATCTAATGATACTATATATAATAGCTCAGGAATGGTATCGATGTCCACTGCGGCATATTTGATAATCATGTGCATAAATCGCATCACATAGTATGCACATGCCCGTCCGTTGTCTTGTGTAGCACACTATAAATTGAAACATACAAAATATTAAAAAATACAACTAATTAAGCATTGTTCACATAAATAATATATACATTGCAGTATAAAACTTACTTCCACGTTTGTCCAAATTATTTGCTGGTTCTTTTTCCTGGGGACCTTTCCTCTAGCCTTTTTGAACTCATCTAAACCCCTACATGTTAATGTAACACAGTACATTGCATAATTAAATAGTAATGTAATAACATATGTTAACGGATATGAAAATGAAATATTTCTCACCGGAATAATGCCATTTTCATTTTGTGTCCATATCTTGAATTCAATTTAGTCCCCTTAGGATCTAGATAATAGACAGTGAACGTCTTGGGGACAATAACTAGTAACTCCCAATGCATACTACTAGAGATAAAAAAGTTAAAAATTAATAACTCAAAATCCACAATAAAAATGTGATTTTCTTATGTCCAAATTATAAGCAAAGTCAACTTACTCCACATTGAATGGAGCTATTATCAATGTCTTCTTATTTTGAGCAAAACTTGTAAAAGCATCATAGCAGTATTGTTGAACTGATGGAGGGTCTTTAGCTACTAGACTAATCAAAGATGGAATAAAAAATCCTACATGTTCGAATGAAAAATATGCACATATCTTGTCTAAGTAGTTGCAAAACATGTATTGCGTATGCATTAATAAACAAGAAACCAGATCACCAGATCCTACACAAGGTATATGGATGTATAAAGAATATCTCACCTTATCCATAGCTATATCACAGATGTATTCAACCAATCATATCGAAACAACTCCAAAATATCTTGTATAAATAGGTTGCTTTCGTATGATTGACCTGCAACATCCGAATCTATAGAAACAGTTATAGGGCAATTTATATCATGTTCGCCTAACCATATTGCCATACCCCTACAATCAGGACCTAATGGGATAGGTAGGTCATGTGGAACCCAACTTGGTAATGTAGGAGGTGGAGGTGGAGGCCTAGATGATGTGGGTGTCTTCTTTTTAACCTATATATATATATATATATATATATATGTATATATATATATATAATTTCAGATCAACTAACATCACATACACACATTAACAATTTAACGTAATGTAAATTTACCATACAGTTTTAGTATAGAGGACAACCGCTTTTAGCCACAATATCACTCCGCCTTCTGCCTCACCAAGCGTTTCACAATCTGGGTGGGCATATGGCAATGGAAGATCCATTCAGTTGGGGAATATACATAGCGGGCTCACACGAACCCAACCAGCTGGTAATGGAGACCCATGAAACATTTCCCTTGGTAGGGATGGGTAAGCCGACGCCTATGCAATGACAAATTCTTTACTTTTTAGACGACATGGCTTCAACCCCTACAAATTTTTGTGTAAAGAATGTTATATACATATATACATATCATCTTGAAAAGACTAGTTATTATGTCATAAAAATACTTACATTGGATGTGCTAGGTGGTGGGTCTACATGATTACTCCCAACCTCTGCAGTAGGGGTAGAGCGGGACACCATAGGTACTGTCTGCTGAGTGGCAGTCTGAGATGCCTTCCACTTGCTCAGTGCTTCTTCAAGTTTCCTATCAACTAGCTTATCTACCTATACATGGATAAAAGAAATGTTAGCTTCTGATTATTGAATTTTCTTTTATAGTAACATTATAAAGAAAGAATAGGTTACCTCTTCTTGTGAAAGTCTCACTTTTGGGACATGTTTATGCTAGGATGGCCCAAAGAACGCTTTGATGCCCACACCAGCGCCTGCAACCCTAACACGTCCAAGATGCTCTGGGTAACCTAGAGCAACTGTCAATTCATCCCTTGTGCCCTCAGGGATGAAATTTCCTTGTTTCCTCATCTCGTGCAGCTCCCACTAATCTCCAAAACAAAAATTTGTAATTAAGTAAACACCACAAATAATCAATATTCGAACGATTGCTGTAAGAGTTGTATTTTACCATTTTTGCAGTCACCTCAGCAGTTGTGGGCTTCCTTATTTCTCCCTTCTTATTTTGCCTCCCAGCTATCCAGACATCATGGCGAGGCAGAGGTGTGCTACCTATAGTAGAGAACTCCTGAGTAGCAGCAGACTGAGCATTAGCCTCAGACTGTAGTCTTTGGCGAATGCCTGCATACCCCTTTGGGCCCATTGTGTGGTCATGCATATTCAGTGCACGCCTTGCTTTTTGCACCTCACTGAGGGCCTAGTTAGTATGCACATTAATGTTTTGGTTAGTAACACTAAATGTTAATCTTGAATAGGTGAATACAACGTATATTAATTAAATTGGGGGTGACGCCTAATACCTTGAATTCATCAGTTTGTGTTGAAGTAACAAATGCGTCCCATTCTTCTTGGTCCAGGAAGTTCCACTATTCTATGGCTGTGTTCTTCCTCTTGTCACCTTCTTTTATGTATTCTCAGGTGAGATTTGTCCTATAGTTCCTTAGGACTCTCCCACAACATTGCATCACACATTTACGATGCTACTTTTCATCCAATTCAAATATACTCTACAAAATAGAATTGCTATTAACTAGTATCCAAAAAATTAGTAATCTAACAAATAGAATTGCAAATTAATAATAACTCACGCATAAATCCTTCCATATTACGTCTTTCTTCTGGTTAGGAACTTTATGCCAAGAATCTATCTTACAACCGCAATGGCTACGAGTAACATACCCAAGAAATGAAACAAACGAATTGCGATTCACTCCAAGTGAATTTCCTGCATTATCAAAATCCACAACAAGTTTGGGTCCATTGCCCCTTTGCGCTATTAACTTCTTCATCATAGTGATGCCCCTTCTCTTGTCAACTTTTTGGTGCTTATCATCAAGTGCCTCAAGTCCTTCAGAGGGTACATTTGCATCATCAACCTAAAATTTGACAAAATAAACACACTTACAGGATATAACTAGAAATGGACATATAGATATAAATATATGATATATATTTTTAAAACTTACATTGTGAGGCAGTGCATTGATGTCTTCACCCTCACGGTAATCATCAACACGGTCATCAGGAGAATGCTCAGCCATCTGAAAGTTCACATTCACATTATAAAGTTCACATTGTAAAGTAAATCATATTGTAAAGCTCACATTGTAAAGTTCACATTCACATTGTAAAGTAATTCACATTGTAAAGTTCACATTCACATTGTAAAGCAATTAACATTGTAAAGTTCACATTCAGAAAAATAAAACATATAAAAAAATATAAACATGTCTCTAATATTGTGATTTTTTATCAATTAACAATCCTTCATTGTGATTTCCGCGCACATACAAGTCATCATTAGATTCAATATTTGCTGGTGTTGGCAACCCAACTGAGAATGGACTAGAGTCATCATACTTATCATAGTACTCTTCTTCATCTATAGGATCTTCAATGAACTGTCTTTTACCATGAAGAACAACCGACCATTTATCATTTGCAGGATCATCGATATAAAATACTTGTTTCGTCTGTGATGCCAATACGAATGGTTCACCCTTCTCGCCAATCTTTTCAAAGTTCACTAAAGTGAAACCCAATTCATCCACTATAACTCCTTTGGTGTTATCAACCCAATTGCATCTGAAGAGTGGAATTCTGAAATCTATGTAGTCAAACTCCCATATGTCTTCAATGACACCGTAATATGACATTTTAGCTTCACGTGGACTCTTATACTTTGCACTTGCAAAAAACGTAGTCGACGCTTGAAGGGTGAACCCAATGTTTTGGACGACACTCTTATCATCTTGGCACTTTGTGTAATATGTGAATCCATTAATGTCATACCCTTCATAAGACATAACAGTCAATTTCGGTTTAAAGGCGAGGCATTTGATACTTTCAGTAATATCATCTGGTGTTTGAGATAGTTGATGTAAGACTTTCTCTTCGAACCACTTACTAAATATCTTGTTATGCTCTCTAGCAAGCCACATTGTATTGGCTCGAGGATATTGTCTCTTGATGCAATTGGTACGTTCCTTGATATAAACACCCACTTCATCCATGTTGTGTAAAATATACAAGTGACCTTGTTCCAACTACTCACAGCTGATTACTTTCACCCGTGATCCCAAAATTCCTTTGCCAAATTGCTCCTCAATATTCTTGTCATTACCAGGAGTGTCATTATCACTGAGAAAGTCATTGCAAAAATCCATAACCTCTCTCACCACATAACCCTCAATAATACTCCCTTCAGGACAATAACAGTTTCGAACATCACTTTTAAAAACGCTCATGTATCGTTCTAAGGGATACATCCAATGCAAGAAAACTGGTGTTACGACCCCACCTACCGGTAACCCCCAATTAAGGGAGACCGAGAGGTCGAAGCCGCACCCATAATTTTCGGATCAAAGTTCAACAATTAACTAAGAATAATTATTAAATTTTAACATACTAAACTGAAAAGCTGTAAGAAAATAAACTTTTGCATACCTTTTTGAAAACTTGGATCTCTAAACTTCTATCCACTTATGGATTCTACTCTAACTAATCCTCATATTTTATTTCATGTATTTCACAATATGACGATTTACTATCTGTCCTTTTGGCTTGTACCTAAAATGCCGACAAACAAAACGTCGATCAGCCAAAGCTGGTATGTGGGGGAAACAATAATCATGCAATTATTTGTAACAATGTATTACAGTCAATTACCATTTAACAAACAAGTTTACATTTTAAACATAACTGCGTGATCCATATATATCCTATCCCCATTATACCCCTCATGATCCCACCTAACAGGTGAATCAGTTTTTAGGGTTGAGTCACATGGCACTAGCCGTAGGTAGCCCACTCCTTAACTCATGGGTTGCTAAGAGTCTCATGGCACTACACATGTGTAGCCCAGTTTCTAACTCATGATAGCCTAGACCTTACTCTAGGTTATCCTTTTTAGCCTTTGCATAGCCCCAGGGATAGACCCGAATCTATCCAGTTATACATGTATATTCATAGTGATAGTCATAGTCACTCTATAGTTGCATGAAATAAAATCATCCAACAGTTATTTCAAGCCATGAGAGAAACGTTGATAAAATCCTCAGAAAACTAGTCGGGATAATCATAAGCGTAACCACATACCTTTAATTGTAGGTTTGAGACAAAATTATCCAGAACAGAGAAATCCCAATCAAGCAATCAATTATGCACAAAATCATGAAATAAATATACCAATTTCCTCTTATTAATATTTATCCAATATCATCTTATTCCTCATGATTTCTATTCCAATTTTTTAGGGTTTCCTTGGAAATTAGGGGTTCACTTCATCTTTTATTATTTTAAACCCTAATTATATATCATTATTTATAACCCCTAATAATCTCATTTATTCTTCAACATTAAGGTTATCGTAACAACATATAACACTATTTCCATATTAAAGGCACATTAATCATCAATTAATTTCATTAATCTTCTTTTTCATTAAAGCTACTATTTTTATCCTTTTAATCCATGACAAGATCATTATACACATTCATCATCAATTCAAAGTTCATTATGGTCTAATTATCATAAGAACTCGATTTGCCATTAATTCTACCTTTTATTCATGAGAAAACCCTAATCACTACATTTAGAGTTTTTATCCATAATTAAAAACTTTAATTCTCAAAATAGATTAGAACCATCATATAACAACATATTTTCACATTTTTTCAAATTAAATATGATCTTATCCTTTTTACCCTAAATTAGGGTTTCTAAATTATTTAATCATTCTCATATGAAGTAAAAACCCTAAATCATGCAATTTTACATCTAGATCAGGTTCGAATCTAACATTATCATTCAAGATGTTATTAATACTTCAATTAACCCATTAAGCATACTAGATTCAACCTTTAATCACAAATATGGATTTTAACTTAACTTTAATGTATTTTTCATCAACTTATAGTACTTTTGCGATTAGGAACGGAATCAATCTTTATTATCATTTTTATTGGATTTCTCTCATTCTCCTGATCAAAATTCATATATTACTTGTCTTAATCGGAGTTACCAACATTTAATTACGAATTAATAAAGGAATTACCTTCTCAGCCAACTTTAATGTATTTTTCATCAACTTATAGTACTTTTGCAATTAGGAACGGATCAATCTTTATTATCATTTTTATTGGATTTCTCTCATTCTCCTGATCAAAATTCATATATTATTTGTCTTAATCGGAGTTACCAACATTTAATTACGAATTAATAAAGGAATTACCTTCTCGGCCAATCAGGGAGCACCACGTCGTCAACTCCCATGCAACATGGCTCCTTGATTTGAAACATTTCGATTTTACTTCTTTACCCTCAGTTAAGTGCTTTTCTTCTACAGCCCACGAAGGGCATTTTTGTCCACGCGCCTCTCTCCCCTTCTTCAACCTTGGGCATCACGACTGTTGCTGCCCTAGCCGTCGATCTGCAGCAAACGGGAGTGCGCCCCCTCCTCTCCAGAGTCCAGCGACCACCAGGGACACCTCCCCTGCCTCCGCCATGCTCATGCGCACGTGGGGCACCTCAGGTTTGCTGTCAAAACAGCTCGTCCAAGTTGCCAAGCCTGCAGACTTGCGGCTGATCGTGGACCTATTGCAGGCATCGCACTGGGGTCTGGGGGTAGCTGGACTCCTCTCCTATCAGTGTGGGAGCGTCGTGCCTCCCTCACATGCTAGCTCCTCTTTGTTCCAAGGGTCATGCCGCTCTTCTAACCTAAGGATTGTGTGAATAAGATGAAGAAGAAGAGGGAGAAGAGAGAGAGGGATGCAAGGATCTCCTTGGGCTCGACACAGGGGTTCTAACCTTTTATAGAGGGGGGTACGAAGCCCTAGGTGGATTATCCACGAGTTACCGAGCCATTTTCCAAAGGAAACTCTTTTCCTTCCATGTGAAGCAAGTGTCTTTCTCTCCTAATTATCTTCTTTGATAATCATTATTCCATGGATAATTAGAAATACGAAAAACCTCTCCCTTAATCTCTTTAGACTTTCCCTTTAATTCATTGGTCATGAAATTATATTTTCTTTTAGTAGAAAATACTCCCTTTTTATCAATATCACCAAAATTCATTAATAATGTATCACATTATCCTTTTGTTTTCCAATTTTGGTATTTTCTTTTTATTTCCTATTTATTGGGACTCCTTGGATCCCAAGAAACTCTATTATTTCGAAATCCTTTTTATTGGATACTCATTATCCTTCTAGATGCATCTACATACATTACTTCACATTATCTTGTTTATTTCTCTTTAAAATATCTCTTTTTGAGGATTTCTCTTTGTTTCTCATTTATTTTCCTCATTGGTATTCCATTTAACATTAGGAATCTGGAACCCAAGAGGCACGAAATCCCTCTTTGGATTTTCCTTCTAGAGGTTTCCACATTTTTCTTTTCTTAAATATTCAATTATTCATTCACTAATTGAATTTTCTTGTTATTTGGGCCCAATAGCCAATAAAGCCCACAATACAAACATCAAGCCTATTGTAAACAAAATCCATTTATTCAAAACAAATTATATCATTATTTGTTCAATTATCTTTAATATGAGAAATTACATTTCTCACCAATTGAACCCAACATCCTTCCCCTCTTATAGGAATTTTGTCCTCAAAATTCTTATCAAGCAAATAAACAAATCAGGATAAGACTTTTCCATGTCCATCATTGGCCCCTATGTGGCTTTACCGTACTCATGGCACTACCAAAGAACCTTTATCATCACATATTCTTTTCTCTGAGTTCTTTCATCCTGGCGTCTATAAACTGCAGAGGTGACTCATGCCATATCAACCTCCCTTGGGGCTCACAAGGTTCATTGCTCAGCACATGGTCGGGGTACCTCACATAGTGCTCTAAATTGGACTCCTAGAACTCATTACACATTACTTTTATCTTGAGGGGTAAGATCAAACTTAACCTTGTCCACCAAACCATGTCAAAAGACCCATGCATTGGGGACTCAACTCTCTTAGCTATAACTTAGAGGGGTTAGATTTTCATGTCACATATTCTCCCACAGTGAACTGCATATCAGTCTACTTTGCATCATCTTACGACTCATGTCGTCCCTGGGCTCCTTTCATCCATTGCATGATCAAAGCGACTTCATCTGCACACACTATGGTCCTTTTCTAACCATCACATGGTCCTTTCACCAATATCACCTTACTTAAGTGGTGACCGACACAACCTCCCTTACAGAGCTTCTTTAAATCATGATACTCGCTATGGTGGTCATCATCACATCTTTCATAGGACAAGAACTGTCTCTAGCTATCACCCTGAACGAGCACATATGCTCTCATCAGACCTTTTAGTCTGGATCATACTAACCATTAGTTAGGGGTGATAAACTGTACTAACATTGAGTTCTTCATGTACCTACTTCCACCTTTTGGAAGGGAACCTGATAACACCCAAATTAGCGCATATTTTCTATGCATTTTATCTATAGTTTTGTGCCACTTTAGTCTTAATATGCACTCTTTTGTTCATGTTTTATGATGTCTGTCTCGCATTAGATAAAAGTAGTAAAAATAGCCAATAATGTAGCTAATTAGCCAATTTTTGACTTGCAGACACCAAAACTAGCCAATTTTAGGACTCTCAAGTATCGAACCTGAAAAGACAAGAATTCCAGCGTCTGGCCGATACGGCTGCCCGATAGGGCCTGGCTGATACGGCTGCCCGATATGGTCTGGCCGATACAGCTGCCCGATATGGTCTGGTTGATACGGCTGCCCGACACGGCCTGCCCGATATAGCTACCTGACACTCCCCCTGCCCGATACGGTCTTCGGGCTATAGTCATATTGGACCACATGATGCCTCAAGATCGAAGCCACGGATGAAGAACATGTGGACCAATAAAAGCTACAACTCCCATCAACTCGCTGCCTATAAATAGCAGCTGCCAACCTACAGAGCAAAAGGGGGGAGCCAGAGGGAGGACCCTGCAAGAGCTAGTTCCTAGACCAAGGAGCTAGTGTGTCGAGTTCCCCAAAAGTCTACTGCCCGATACGGTCTGCCCGATACGGCATGGCCGATACGGTTGCCCGATACAGATTGCCCGATACGGACTGCCTGATACGGTTGCTCGATACGGTCTGCCCGATACGGTCTAGAGAGAGAGAGAGCCGAGGAGTCCAGAGGGACGAAGTGAAGACCCAAGGGCCGAGATCCGACCTGCATAGAGGCCGAGGAGCGAGAGCCACCTCTCCTCTATGGTCTATATCTCTTCCCTCTTCTCTTTCATTCTACTGCATTCCTTTGTTTCTTGTACAAACAATGTTTATCCATCTTTGTTCGGTGCCAGCTATGCTTGTCTATGGCTAGTTAGCTCCTTCTTGGCTATGTAGCCCGATCTAGGCATGTTTATATACTTTTGCCTTAAGCAAGTAGATTCATATCAGATCTAGTATGTTGCATGTTCTATTTTCTCTTTCCAAGTTATGATTGCTAGTTTGGTTGATCTCTTAATCGCTTGAACTGTTGTTTCTGCCTGTATCGAGAGATCCGTTGTAGGAATAGCTAAGAGATGATAGTTTGGATCTGAACCCGAGAGGAGGATGATCCGAGGTATTATGTTCCTAACACCCTGGAATATCCTAAGCCCGAGAGGGAACTTAGTGTATCCCGAGGTGTTGATATGCCATTCCTCGAGAGAGGGTCATTGACATATTGTTGATGGTTTTAGTCACGCATCGCGAGAGCGAGTGGGACGACCCCACAGGACAGATGCCACTGTGCGTACTAGATGCTTGCTTGGGTGTTCGACGGTTGTCTATGCCTAAGAATGAGTGCATAGACTGCCCCATTTGTGGTTACATAGCCAGGAACTCTCTTTCTCTGATTAGTAGACTCGCAAGGTCTGTTTTGTTTTGTTTTCTTTGTTTTGTTTTATATCGTGACAACCCACTAGACTAGTTCTAGCAATTACTTTTATCGACTATCGTCTTGGCTTATCTGACTAAATAACGAGATATGTGGCGTACTAAACATCACCACGTCCCTGTGTTCGACCCCGTATATCTACTTCGACCCCGTAATAAAGTTGCGGGGGCGTAGAAGGTTTCAGGTTATAAATTTAAAGCTTGATTCCTTACTTTGTCCCGCGTTCATTTCTGGACACGTGAAAAAGGCCGATCAACTTTTGGCACCGTTGTTGGGGAGGTGGTTTTCCACATTTACACGCCTAGTAGATTTTTGTTCTGTCACTATAAGCATGTATATACATGCATAGTTTTCCTCTTGCTTTACACATACTTGTTCATATATACTAAATCACTTTTCTTTTTCTCATACCTTTTTCAGCCATGGACCTTGCTTCCGCAAGACAAGTCATCTTGTCCACCTGTCCTCCTGAGTTTTTCTGTAGTTCCGACTGCTGGCAAATAATTGAAGGACGTGCTCTGCAACTAGTCAAGTTATACTCACCTCCACCGTCGTCATATGTTGAAATTCTAACAAAGGAGACTGCCAGTCAACCATCGACTCCTGTGCTATCATGGGATCAAGAACTGATTAAGGCAGTGGAATTAGCTGGAGAAAGTGTCAATGCACTCACCTCCCTGGTTCCTCATCTCCAAGAAAACATCGATCCGCTCCAGCAACTATTAGACAAGCAGGAGCATCATCTCAAAGTAGCCACCGAGGCTGCAGACTGCAGTAGAATCTAGTTCAAACTGTTGAGCGAGGATTCGTTCAAGCGCATTAGTTTGGTACAGTAAGTCAGCAACCGATGTGCATGGCAGAATCGACGGGTCTCGAAAGCATTGCTGCTCAAGTACAACAACTTCATGATAACAATGTTGAACAAGGAAGGAGGCTCCAAGAGCTCATCGATCTGGTTACAATTCAGTTACAACTGCCATCACAAGACAATGAAGATGTTAGTCATCAAGACCATCCCATTGGGTATGAAGTGGAGTATGAATCACCATCCTATTCAGACCATCAACTGGATTCACCAGGATTTTTCTGTGAAGACCAACCCACTTGGGAAAGCCCTTCATTCTATCCAGATGAACCAGCTGATGAACCAATGGAAGAAATGAGTCATAGACATGAATGGGTCCATGGTGACAATGATGAAGACTTGAAAAGCCAATCGACCTCACAACCAGAAGGTTGGTTTGAGGAACCAGAGTCAGATATTGAACCAGACAAGAGTGACATTTCTCATATTGAGACTTGTCATTTCGCTTTGAGCAGTACACCAACCATGGTTTGGAACAATTTGTTCGATGACGACAGCTGCTCGACATGGAGTAGTGAGTATAGTAATGAAGATGAGTTGGAGCAGCACGAGCCATCATTCGCCACCATACCTTCACAAGGCTTGGTGGACGTCAAGGGGGTAGGATGGACGGTTCACTACAACATGGCTGCTGAGCATGAAGACACCCCTGACTCTACGCCAGGTGATAAGCTTGGGGTGGTAGAACCACAAATAGATTCTTCAAGGGGTACTTTTTGCTCAGAAGATGATTGGATGACTCAGACGGTACATGAAGATTTATCTGAGCATCCAACCTCAAGTGTAGAGATGGAGAGAGAACATACGAGTCCTCAAGATGACGTCCAACCTCTCTCATCCATCTCATCCTGTGTCGATCCCAAGACCTTCATTTTCATAATCATATAATGAAAGGTACCCTGAGGATGAAATGTCGAAGAATTCATCCCAGTGCAGTTCAAGCCACTTCCAGCACAAAGATGACTTCACCGAGTCGCTAGATTTCACTTCACTTCTTCAGATTCGGAAGGGCCAACACATCCGCCTATTCTACTCCTACTATGTGGCAGAACCCGTCGGCAAGACACGGGTGACACTGGTCCCAAAACTCAGAATTTGGGATCCCAGCGTCGGTATCGTGGGGCAGCCACCCCCTTTTCTATTACCCACCCTCCCGCCCTTTTATTACAATAAATTTTTCTTTTCATGTTCTTGTTAGTTTCTTTCCTCTAACTATTTTATATCCTTGCATCCATGCATCATCTTTAGAACTTCAATAACTGCCATTAACAATCATGCATTCCTGCCTCACTATTTCAAGTTTAAGTCTTGCTCGAGGACGAGCAAACTCTTAAGCTTGGGGTGGTAGGCTTCACCCTTCTTTCTCTTCACCCTTCTTGCATGCATGTTTATTTCTTGCATATAGCATAAGCTTGTAGCTTCGCAATTATGGCTATGTGGTGCGACTCTAATAGATAAATGCTTGACTTTATGCCTAATTGCACAATTTTCATCTTAAAAATTGCTTGACCTCTTGCTTGACTTGCTCTTTGACTCTTTCCTTGAGTTTGGTAATAAATCTAAGCTAATGTCCCTTTTTCATAGCTTAAAGCTAAATTCCCTTGATCTATGTTGTGAATGACAAATCCATGGTAAAGGACCGTTGGAATGAGCTAAATCATGATTAAAGTTTCCTAGCTGTGAATTTCACAAGCTTGCCTCTATTCTAAGGATTCTTGAATCATAATTGCTACTTCTCACACAAGTATCAAGCGGATTATGATGGGCTTTGAGCTATGATCAAGATGAAATGTTTCTCCTTGATGGACTATGTGCCTTCTCACATTAGATTGAGTCAAAAAGATGAAAAATATAAAAATGTGCAAAAGAGGCTTGGTCGCCCACAAAATCCCAAAAATATCTATATAGTTCTCACCCAAGTTCAAAATAGAATGCAGATGATAAACGCCTGAGTGTGAATAATAAATGAGCGATGTTTTCTGTTTTAGGAGAGTTGAGGATGGTGCCCAGCTGGTGTATGACTGCACTCACGAACGCGGATATGTCGTGCCTGGTAGTACCACTCCAAATGCTCATTAGAGAGTCACTAGGAACCCCTAGGAGACCTATGAGATCATCTCAGTAGCAGGGTTGGTTTGAGCACAGTACGAGGAGTTCATCTCACTGGTTTGGACCAACTGGTTCGGACTGCAGGGACTGTTGCTCGTTACATGGACCAACCTGACGTAGATCGGGATCCTCAGAAGTCATTAGAGTCTTTTTTTTTGCTTTGTTTCTTAGGACATGAATAAGTGAGAGGCATGGTATTCCTAATTGGTTTGCATGGATTCATGGTAATGGCTCGTTGCTCATCACCTCCATGATCACCTATGTGTCAATTCTTTCATGTTTATAATTATGGTTCAAACCCTTATGAGTATCGATAGGTTGTAGTGAATTTGCTTAATCTTGCCTGGAAACTCTTTGATCTTGCTTTGGCAGGATTGTGCCTCACAGGTGGGGGTTTGTTCTGAAACGACATGGATTAGGAGAATTGATGTTTTAAACTGCTTTTCTTAACCTTAACATTTATTGCCAAGCTTAATTTGGATGTTATCTTTTGTTCTTTGAGCACAGTCTTGCTTGAGGACAAGCAAGTTTTAAGCTTGGGGTAGTTGATAACACCCAAATTAGCGCATATTTTCTATGCAATTCATCTATAGTTTTGTGCCACTTTAGTCTTAATATGCACTCTTCTGTTCATGTTTTATGATTTCTATCTCGCATTAGATAAAAGTAATAAAAATAGCCAATAATGTAGCTAATTAGCCAATTTTTGACTTGCAGACACCAAAACTAGCCAATTTTAGGACTCTCAAGTATCGAACCTGAAAAGACAAGAATTCCAGCGTCTGGCCGATACGGCTGCCTGATAGGGCCTAGCCGATACGGCTGCCCGATATGGTCTGGCTGATACAGCTGGCCGATATAGCTCCCGATATGGTCTGGCCGATACAACTGCCTGACATGGCCTACCCGATACAGCTGCCTGACACTCCCCCTGCCCGATACAGTCTTCGGGCGACAATCATATTGGACCACCTGATGCCTCAAGATCGAAGCCACGAATGAAGGACACGTGGACCAATAAAAGCTACAACTCCCATCAACTCACTTCCTATAAATAGCAGCTGCCAACCTACAGAGCAAAAGGGGGGTGGGGAGCCAGAGGGAGGACCCTGCAAGAGCTAGTTCCTAGGCCAAGGAGCTAGTGTGTCGAGTTCCCCAAAAGTCTACTGCCCGATACAGTTTCCCGATATGGTCTTCCCGATTCGGTCTGCCCGATACGGCCTGGCCGATACGGTTGCCCGATACGGACTGCCCGATACGGTTGCCCGATATGGTCTGCCCAATACGGTCTAGAGAGAGAGAGCCGAGGAGTCCAGAGGGACGAAGTGAATACCCAAGGGCCGATATCCGACCTGCACAGAGGCCGAGGAGTGAGAGCCACCTCTCCTCTACGGGCTATATCTCTTCCCTCTTCTCTTTCATTCTACTGCATTCCTTTGTTTCTTGTACAAACAATGTTTATCCATCTTTGTTCGGTGCCAGCTATGCTTGTCTATGGCTAGTTAGCTCCTTCTTGGCTATGTAGCCTAATCTGGGCATGTTTATATACTTTTTCCTTAAGCAAGTAGATTCATATCAGATCTAGTATGTTGCATGTTCTATTTTTTCTTTCCAAGTTATGATTGCTAGTTTGGTTGATCTCTTACTCGCTTGAACTGCTGTTTCTTCCTATGTCGAGAGATCCGTTGTAGGAATAGCTAAGAGACGATAGTTTGGGTCTGAACCCGAGAGGAGGACGATCCGAGGTATTATGTTCCTAACACCCTGGAATATCCTAAGACCCGAGAGGGAACTTAGTGTATCCCGAGGTGTTGATATGTCATTCCTCGAGAGAGGGTCATTGACATATTGTTGATGGTTTTAGTCACGCATCGCGAGAGTGAGTGGGACGACCCCACAGGACATATGCCACTGTGCGTACTAGATGCTTGCTTGGGTGTTCGAGGGTTGTCTATGCCTGAGAACGAGTGCATAGACTGCCCCATTTGTGGTTACATAGCCAGGAACTCTCTTTCTATGATTAGTAGACTCACGAGGTCTGTTTTGTTTTGTTTTGTTTTGTTTTCTTTGTTTTGTTTTTTATCGTGACAACCCGCTAGACTAGTTCTAGCAATTACTTTTATCGACTATCATCTTGGCTTATATGACTAAAGAACAAGATCTGTGGCGTACTAAACGTCACCACGTCCCTGTGTTCGACCCTGTATATCTACTTCGACCCCGTAATAAAGTTGCGGGGGCCTAGAAGGTTTCAGGTTATAAATTTAAAGCTTGATTCCTTACTTTGTCCCGCGTTCATTTCCAACGCGTGAAAAAGGTCGATCAAAACCTTTAGGTCAAACTTAAGAACCTTTGAACTCCCAACATGGTGTAGTTGAATCATCTCTCTCATGGGTAGTTCTACCAAATTTGTCCCTGGACAAAACTCTTTCTTTCTCATGTCATCTAGGTAAGGCAATCTACCATAACCCATATTGCATCTTGACCTTCCTTGGTCCAAATGAGACTTACAACATCCATAGTTATGAACTCCCTTTCTCTTTTGGGGACTCTTTATCCTTTATATCAATGCACTGGGTTACTGGTGTTCGTCCTTCTCCCTCTGGGCTTGCATGGCCATATACCACATGCAAATTTATCTTAGGCATCTAAAGTACTACGGTCACTTATTATCTTGGTAGTACCACAGTGTATGGTGTTCTTCAATCATGATTTCCTGCATGTCATGATTCCTCAAGATTGATTCCTCAAAAACCCTAAACCACTCTAGTTGGGGTTTCATCACCTTCCTTTCCAAAGAAGTGTAGTTGAGGTTCTACAACCATCCTTTCATTGCATCAAGGCCTAGGCTGGCTAATCATTAACTTGTTCAAAAAATCTCATTACATCTGAGTATTAGCTAAAAATATATCCTTTCCAAACTTAGGGTTAGACTAACAACCTCTTCTAGCTTCTAACCAAACTAGTCAGATATATCTCGACTAGGCATCCATTACCACTTCACATGCTTAGGTATTAGGTAACATTGAAGACATACACTTCCATGTTTTTCACTTATCATCTCAAACTCAAACTATATTGAGAGCACTTTGAGCTCATCTTCTGGTGATCAAACTCAACCTTGTATGACTCAACTCTCATGATAAAAACATCCTCATAAGGTGATTACCTCATTCCTCTTATTGTTTGCAAACCATCCATGTATCATTCACTTTACCAAGGTATGTTATCTTCTTTGTCCCCATATCTTGTGGCAACGTTCCGACCTACATCATATTTATCCTTGGTGTATGGCATGCGTATTGTCCTATCTCTCTCTCCCATAACAAGAGGAAACAAGCATTTGGCTGTAGTCCAAATAGAGAGTTCTTCCTGTTCCAAGAGTAGAGATGGTACATCCCACCCTTCCAGTACACCTTTAAATCCAAGTTGAAACACACCTCATATGTCTCTATATCACAAACATGATGACATCAAAAATTACTTCCATGGAAACCTGGTTTCAAACCTACTTGGGTCACCACACAATCCTTGTTCATTTCCTCTAGGTTTATAGGGTGCCGACACCTTTAGGGTCATCCCTCTTCCCTTATGCATCCAGAGAGTGCCCTACTCGTCTGCCCTTTGGGTCCCATGAGTTCATGAATGTGATCAATCTCCTAACCCATGACCCTCAGACAATGATAGTTGTTACCTCTCGACCCTATGGTCACGTGCAACTAGGGAATTAGGCGGCTCCTACTTTCATCGGTCTTACCCCTACCTGACCCTAGGATAGACTTAGGATTCTCTTATATTACATGTTCAACTTAGAACCTTACCCAAGCCTTCATCATCTCTCTCTCTGCATTCATGGGCTGACTTTCATCCCTTCATAGGGATCATGGCAACCCACCTACCTTAGTCAAGCCCCATATCGGTTACCTTCATGGTAACATATCCATATGCACTTAGAGATGGATATCTATGGGTCTACAGGTTCATCTCATACCATGTACTTTTCACTTAGCTTCTCAGGATCCTATGAGACCTCTTTAGGTTACCTTAAACCAACAAAACTGATATACACCCTACCAAAGGGTCCCTCTCCCAGGATGGGAGGAAAACTATCTCTTGACAACAAGGTCGCAAACGCCCTTAGGTCTAGGGTTTACATCCATATGCTTAACCCTAGTAAGCTTTAAGGCACAAGCCGGTCATCTGGGTTCTCATTCCTCATCATTAGATCAAGATCATACCTTCCTTTATCATAAACTTAGCTGTGAGGGGTTCATCATACCTTTGACTTAAGGAGGTTCCCTTTTTCCTCTACCCATGAGGAGTACCATGCTCGAAACTATATCAACTTAATTCTCACCATG
Organism: Alisma plantago-aquatica; assembly: GCA_963693085.1. Taxonomy (NCBI): domain Eukaryota; kingdom Viridiplantae; phylum Streptophyta; class Magnoliopsida; order Alismatales; family Alismataceae; genus Alisma; species Alisma plantago-aquatica. Next base: position 1,698,546,456 of record OY856409.1, on the reverse strand, counting down.
AGCATTAGGTATACCACTTCCCCCCATAGGTTCATGTTCTTGATGTCCAGTTGTCTGCTCAACCTCTTAACCACAAACCAAACATGTAACGGGTATGACGTACACTTCCTGTCATCCTTTTTCCTTGATCAACACTTTAAAGTTGAGTCCTCCTTAAGGACAATCAACAAGGTACAAGGTCTCATAACCTGTTACTAAACCTCTCCACGGTATACAAAACTTCTTCTTCCTTTATCAGATGGTGAACACTTATACCATAGGCACATAGGTGCCAAAAGCCTCATCCTCTCTCTAGGGTTTGGTTCCTCCCATGGCGATCAAGACATCATCAACCTCTAGGGATCAAGCATGTGGCGACCACTATCATCTACTTAGGTCACATCATCCTCAACTCCCGTCTTCTCCTCATATCTCGGAGTCTAGGATGCCAACCTTCTTGCTTGGTTCCTGCTCTCTCTCTAGAGCTAACTCCACATCCAACCTTACTATTAGAGATCCTCTCTCCATGAGGGATCAAGCTCACAAGCATACCTCTATGTGGGTGCAGCTTATAACATTTGCTCAAGGTCATCCATAGCTCTCATAAGCTACCCGCCAAACTCTCCCAGCCAGGGTTTCAACCTATTGCTCGCACTACCGATACATTCTGGGTGCCTAATATGCCCATATAATCTCATGGGGTTTCCGTAGGTTCTTCTCTAACCTCATCGATGAAGGAGCTACCCTTCACTCTAACATGCACGACCCTTCCTAGGGTTGGGTCGCCGGAGGTACTAGGTCCTCCAACCTCTCATGGCTCATACGTCATCCAAAGTATGTCCATCCAAACACCCGACCTAACTCTTCATGCCATCTCTCTCTCTAACCTTCACTTAGGGTTAGGGTTAACATCATCCTCAGAGGATGTGCTAGGTCTTTACTTGTAATGGAGATCTCTATGTCGAAGACTAACCCTCTTTATTTATCCTCCTGACAAGAAGGTCTAGCCTCAGGTCTCTTCTGAGGGCACGAAAACTTATGTCATACGACCTAAGCATGTATCTATCCTTTAATTTGCGCTTAACCTATTAAGCTTATGTCCATGACATCTTATTTACATGCTTTTTATTAATTTGGTGGAGGATTCCTTAGACCTTATTAACCTTACCCATACCTCAAGAGGGTGAGGAGAAGAGAGAAAACCCTAATCCTTAAGGTCCTTAATAGAATTTGTGATGAGAAGGGATGAATAAGATGAGAAACTCCTAAAGGTATCTTATTTCGATTCATACCCTAAGACTTTGTCCAGACAGTCACACAGATCCGAGAGTCCTCATATTCCGACTAGCGGTGCAGAGGAAAATATTGCCAGCCCCCGGCCGTGATCCTTTTCTAGACACCTCCATCTTTTGGATAATCCTCTTAATAACTCCCTTGGGTTCTATGTAGTTTGTAAAATTTAATAATTATTAATGGTTAAGTGAGGAATTGACACGCTTTTACCGTGCGTAAAACGCAAGTGTACGCGTCAATGTAGTATAGGCCCTTGTGAGGCCCAAGTCGAACTCATGGACACTGAACTATCAGTAGACTACTACTAATTGTTCACGATCAGCTAAACCTATTAAAAGAGTTGAGAGTTGTTGTAAAATTAAAAAGTAAACAAAATAAAATAAAGTAATTGATTAAGTGTTTAGTTTAATCAATTCAAGTGAAGATCTTTAGGATTGCAGTTTCACAGCGGGTTTTCATTGCATGAATTTTTATATAGTTAAACAAGTTCATCTCTCAATCCGGGTAGTGGCCTGTAGTCATAATTTCCCACTGTCGTGGTACAATTCACTACCTATGTCTAGGTCGGTCCCACCGTCGTAGTAACCTATACCCTAAACTAAGTGCATTAGAATCGACCTATGGGTTTCCACCATTAACCGTACATCACCTTGTTCTAGGGATTTGTTAATTAATGTGAATTTTGCCTCTTTTCAACCATTAGTTCTTCTTTCAAAGTAATTAAGGGCATTAGATTATCATTATGGTGATTAAGCATAACAATATAATTGAGAAAACAAAATCATACCACAGATTTAGGAGACAAATTATGAATTACTATGATAAAAATGTCATACAATGCTTCCCCGGGCTACTCCCGGTCCTAAAGACAAAGGGGATTAGCCCCGCATGTTCATATCAGAGCAAAACATGGTAGAGAAAAGGGGAAACATGGAGAAAAACGTGAATAAGTAAAGAAACCCCTGAACAGAGAAGATCCAAGCATTCCTCGGTGTGGAATGCACGCTCTACAGCCTTTCAGCGGTAGAAAACATCTTCTTCGACTTCCGGAATGGCTGGTGGGTGCTTCTGGGCTTCGTTCTTCTCTCCACACCTTCTCGGGACTTGTGCAACGACTAATGACGTGATAGATTTCTCCTGGCCTCCGTCATTAGGTATAATCACCGAGTTAGGTTGCCAAAATATCACAACCGTCAGATTTAGATCAATATGAAACAAATTTGTATCTGACGGTGTCGATACCATCGATGTGAGTCGATGGTATCGACTCTGCGCGATATCGACAAATCTTCTTTCCTTTTCTTCATTGCGCCTGATGCTGACTCGATACCATCGACGTGGGTCGATGGTATCGACACTCTTAGGTGTTGCTTTTTGTCCTTTTCTGTCACTAAATCTTCTGGGGTCGATAGTATCGACTTTGGAGTCGATAGTATCGACTCTCTTCTCGCCAGCGACCTGATGGTAAGTCGCTACCATCAACTTCTGTGTCGATGGTATCGACTCTTTGCGGCTCCTTGCGGCTGACAACCTATGGTCGTGTCGATGGTATCGACAGCTGTTGATAGTATCAACACCTACAGATATTCATTTTTCCTGAAATTGCAACACAAAACCACATAAGCTGAAATAAAACATATTATCGTAATCATTTATGCTCAAAACACTAAAATAAGGGAGAATTGATGTTTAGAAGGCTCACGGACCAAAGTAAATGAATTATGCAATATTAACCACCAAAATGACCAATAAATGCATAAAACACACGTAAAACAAGTCTATAAATGCGACTCAAAATCATCGCATCAAACTCCCCTAAGCTTGAACATTGCTCGCCCTCGAGCAACTAAACTTTTAGAATAGAATTGCGAGGGTCAACTAAAGAACAGATCATCACAACAAACATCACTATATGATTTCCACCAGACATTCACAAACTGGCCCATACTAATCACGGAATGATAATTACCCTAAAGACGACAGTAATCATCCATAAAAGATATCTACCTAAAAAATCGATGAACACTATAATATAAGGCAGTTAACATAATAAAATTTTCCAGTTCAGAATCGATGCATCTTGTGATCTCCTATTCTACGTTGCTCGCCCTAACTACCATCTACATGGAAGCAACTCTCCTGATATTCAAAAATGAGGAGAAAATCACGGTGGCCTACCAATTCAAGCAACGGGTGGATGGAATGGGTGGCTCATGGAAGAAATGGAAGCATTATACGATTCTAACATGCACAAAGCCAAAATGGCCTAAATGATGCATATGCAAATGAAAATGCCCTAATGCCTACATTTGGGTGGAATGATGCATGCACTATCATTCCGTCTCCAGGTGAGATGGAATATCTAGGAAAACTACATCATGTACTTATCCTTCTTAATATGCAGGTGATACTCTGTTCCTTTCTCCCTCTCATTACTACTTACTTCTCAATTCTCTCTTTTTTTTCTTTTTTTTTTCTAATTTAAATTTTCTTGTTTTTTCTTCTTCTTTTAAGCCCTTATTTTCATAGCTGACAACGAATTATTTGTTGGGCTCACTTATTACTGCATGACTTATAAATCATTCAAAAGGTATGGAACAAGTTCATCACCCTTTTTCAGAAGAAATAAGATACATGGTGTACTGTATGCACAAAAATGTGAATGAAGCTACAAAATGATACTCATGCAACTAAATGACACACACCTAAGGATAATGTGCATGTAACTCATCTATATATTTTTTTAATTTCATGCAAAATATGCGAAAAAAGTTGCAATGCAAGTCCTATCTACATGAGATGCAATCAAAGATATTAAAACCATAATGTACTTCTAGTTCTTAATTTGGAGTATGAAAACAATGGAGTGGATAGATCACAAGACTAATTGACTAAACCTTTGTAATTTATTATGTGTCCCTCCTTATTAACCTGTGTGGTAATTAAGAGGTTTCTCTCTCTTACTTCAAATTAGAGTCTCATTATCATTTGATCAATTTAGGCTCAAGCAACCAGTTCTGTCCACTTTTCATGAATCCTAGGAATGTACAGTTGTGATATCATATTCTAGAGTTGACAAACCCCATCATTTCCTTAAGTTATGTGTTCAAAGTTGAACAACACAAGTTTGCGAAACACTAAATTTTTTATTTTATTTTTGCCCCTGATTCCCATGTACAAGCAACAAGATGACATATGACTTAAGACATCCACAAGTGCACTAGATAGAGTGTGGATCCTACAAACAAACTAACAATTGCAAGAACTAAAAGACAAAAGACAAAACAATAAAACTAGAAAAACTAAATGTTAGAGTTGTTCCAACTCCCCCCCTAAGCTTGAATTCGAATATGGCCTCATAGTAAAAAAAACCTTAAAACGTGGAGTAGTGATACTGATCATTCTTCCAGAGGAGGCGGGTATTGCGGCGCCGTGGGATCCCAAGACGGGTACTGCCCCTGAAAGCTCGGATCATACTGGGGCATTGGTAGAGGTTGTGGATACCCCCCAAAGTAATTCTGGCTCCAGTAATGATCGTAGAAGGGCTGCTGCTGCATCTCCATCCTATGCAACCGATCGTGGATGTGTTGTTGGTTGTCGAGGAGGAGGCACTCATTTTCAAAAATTTCCCTCTGATTATCTAACAGCCGGTTCGTCGTATCCTGAATACTGATGTATGATGTTGTATGATGTTGCTGCGTCTGATGAATATCCTACAGCATGGCATACATCCCTTGCATGGAGTAGACATCCTCGCTTTGCTGCGAGGGCTGTGGTGGCGGAGGCTGTGAAGATGAAGATGCACCCGGATGCATACGGGGATGCTTCCGGGGTGCCACTCATGCACGAAGAGGGGTGAGAGCCTCCTCTTCCTCTTCATGCTCATCGCCATCATTGTCGTTGTCGTTTTTGCCTCCGTCTTCATCCGAGCTCTCGATGGCGATGACAGGCCATCGAAAATGCTGAGCGCCCTCGATGAGGAAGACAGGGTCCGGAAGTGAATACTCTTGATAGGCGTGATTAACATGGAAATGTGCATATGTCAGTCCATCGCACAGCAGGATGAGGCTGGAGTGATGCAGATGTTGTAGGTTGACTTTGCTCCGGTTGGAGAGGGGAGTAAGCTGGGAGATATTCAACCCAAGATAGGAGGCCAGCGGTGTGATGAGCCCTCGAAAGTGGATTGGAGCCTTCCGCGTACTCCTCCTTACAGCCAACACGCGCGTCAAAAAAAACGCGCCCCAATTACATTCTTCTCGCTTCAGCAACTTGTGTAAGAAAAACAAATCTGTCTCTTGAAACTTGCTGAGAGACAGATCACCATGAGCAAACAAGGTGGTACAGAGCATGCGGTGAAGAATCTGCACAAACGGATGCTCGAAATCCGCCACCTCCGCATTGTGGTAGCTCATAGATTTCCTGGGTGGCGCAGTCACTAGCTCGGTGAAGATAGCATCATAATTTGTCCTATTGTCTGGCCGCCGGTATTGATCTCGCCCATGATTCTAGTTGTAGATGGAATTGAACTGCCTCGGAGTGAGAGTGTAATCATTGTTATACAGCTGGAAAGAAACACGACCCTTGATCCATTCCCGATCATTTGCGATAACGTCGTTTGGCACGACACATATATCCAGCGACGCCATAAACTCTGCCACGAGCTCCTTGTATGTCAACCATTCAACGAAGAACGACTGGCAATCAGCGTGGAATTCCATCTCATCGGGCCTCCGGCCCATGTGTCTCGCTTGCCCCTTGAGAACGTAGGCAAGGTTGGCCTCGAACCCGAGATTGCGAATCATGTCCCGGTCGACGTAGCGGGTTGGCTCTATCTTGCGCTTCATCAGTTCCTTGTAAACCTTCTTGACCTCCACGGAAGGATGGACAATCTGTGGATGCGGAATAGATGCATTCAGTGGAGGAATGAACACTGGGATCTCCATTGGTGTCATGCGTGAACAGGATGCGCCGGCGGTATGCACCATCTTTGCAAAGAAAGGAGGAGTAGAAGACGAAGCTCGGTGAAGATCGGAGAAGACAATCTCTGCTCGGTGAAGGCTCATGGAAGAACACACTCCTTGGATGCTCATAGCTGGGCTCCGATCGCTCAACAAGACGCACGACACAAGTGGGGGAAGAAAGCTCTGAAGGTGTGACGTCATATGATGACAAACCATCCCTTTTATAACTGTGGTCGGCGCTGCTGTCTGACCGTTGATACCATCGAAGCGAGTCGATGGTATCGACTCCTGTAGCACAATCTGTCTTCCGCTAGTATCGAAGGTTGTCGATAGCCTAATTTGGGGGCCCGAGTCGATGACGTGTCGATACCATCGACGGGTGTCGATAGTATCGACCCATCCCTCAGATCGACTCTCTTGATGCAACGATCGCCGTTGATTTCCTCTCACGGATCGGTGACATGTCGCGTCGATACCATCGACGCAAGTCGATAGTATCGACGCAAGTCGATAATATCGACTCTTCTTGGGGAAAACACCCTCGCGAGGCCCGGCCGCCGCCTTCTTCCTATAGTCGGGTCGATACCATCGACAGGCCTATCGATGGTATCGACTTCACTGAGACAATTTTCGTCTGAATATCTCCAGAGATCTCAATAGTATCGACATGCATGTCGATACTATCGACCTCATTTTTGCGATCAGCCTGTTGGTGTGTCGATACTATCCACGAGGTCGTTGATAGTATCAACGCAGTGAGATTTATGTAGCTGCCAACCTGTACCCATGTCGATACGATCGACATAAGGGTCGATAGTATCGACCCTACCTCAGTCTTGCACATTGAACAAACGATCAAGGTACCTTTTTTACACGAAAAACAAAATCAAAACAAACCAAAGTACAAACGTGAAAGAAACTTAACGAAGCTACCGATTGTTGGGTTGCCTCCCAACAAGCGCCCTTATTTAATGTCTTAGGCTAGGCGAATCAAGCTTCATCACCTTAGAGCTTTGGAGAGTGTTCCCAGGGAATCATGCAGCAGTTTGAACTCAACTCGATCCTGGCCAATCCCCAAGGTCAAAGTACCTCTCCCAATGGCAGTGAAAACATTGACCGTCTCTTGGAACGACCTTCCTAAGAACATTTCACTACCCTTGAGTTGCGGCACATCCATAACAATGAAATCCACCGGAAAGATAAACTTGTCTACTTTGACAAGTACATCCTCGCACACTTCGTATGGCTTCACAATGGACCCATCCACCAGCTCGATAGTCATACTAGACTTCTTTAGTTCCTTAAACCCCAACTTTTGAAACGTGGACAGTGGCATAAGATTAATACTGGCCCCTGAGTCACACTGTGCTTGTGGAAAATGTTGACCGCCTATAGAACATGGAATATAGAAACCTCCCGGATCTTTCCTCTTATGTGGTAGATTCCCATGGATAATTGAGCTCACCATATGGTTCACCCGGCAAACATCTATGTCTTTGATCCGCCTTTTCTTGGTGATGATTTCTTTAATAAACCTTCCGTAAGATGGAATTTGCTCTATCATTTCCACTAATGGAATATTGATATGGAGTTTGCTGAACATCTCCAAGAACTTACTATAGTGTCGATGCTCTTTCTTCAGTCTCGGGCTGTCTGGAATAAACACGACTGCCTCATTTAGATGATTATGAGGTAGCACATATGGGCTTTTTGGGGTCTCCTCCCCCAAGCTGTCTTCAATGTCACCCTCAGGCGTAGACTTTGGTACATCATTTGCAACAGGTGCAACATTCAGGGTCTCCTCTCCCTCAGTGATTGTAACCTCACCCTGATGCATGGCCTTCACCTGCTCTTTGTGCCTAGATGCGGGCGCGACCGTGATGGGCTCTTAGCGAGTTTTAGTGAATGGGACATATCCGCCTGGTAGACCATAATGACTGTGAGGATACGATATTTTTGGTATAGCCTCCGTATCAAAAATCCTGTTGCTTTTATCCTGGACTTCCACCATCGGGGGCTCTGCCTCAGTAATTACAGATATGTACTTTACTTGATGATGTGCTTGGACAACCTATGCATTCCCATCCTATCTTTGTTGACTGGCATGCTTCATGGCCGCCACTTCATTTGAAATATGGGTCACAATCATCTCTAATGCCCTCATCTGTGCTCCATGGCTTTGCGATGTTTTCCCAAACTTAGTGAAGATCTCACCTTGGGACTGCAACTACTTACTAAACATGCTCATCACCTCCTGATTTTGTTGCACCACTTGACTAAGCAACTCGGTGCTTTTGTCCACTGCCCTTGGTTGCAGCTTCGCATCTGGATCTTGGAGGAAGTTGTTTGGATCCTTCCATGAGAATTTCCTATCCTTTCTCCAAGCATAATCATTATTTCTATAGCCATGTTGTTGCATAAACTTGACATGGGCTTCCTCATCGGATTTGACATCTTCCTTGGAAAGCAATTTCTTGTCTAGAAGATCTAATTTGTCATTCAGCTCCTTGATGGCCCTGGACTCACCTGCAACTTTGACTTGTTCTGGTGCATCCCTATCACCCCAAGACTGCTTCTTTGCCTTTTAGAATCTCCCAACACCTCGTACCTCTATTGTTTAGGAAGAACCCTGAACCTGCTGAATCCAGATTACTTCTATCATGTTCAAAAAGAGCAAAATAGAAGATTTTAACTTGTTTCTCCTTGTCAAGCCCATGATGCAGGCACCTCCTAAGCATGATTTGAAACCTTTCCCATGTCTCAGAGTACGTCTCTCTTGCATTCTGGATGAAATTATGGATTTTCCTGATCATGTCATTTGTCTTCTCAGGTGGAAAGAACCTTTCAAAGAACACTTCCACCATGTGGTTCCATGATTCAACATATTCATCATCAAGATTGTGTAACCACTCTCGTGCATTTCCTGCCAAAGAACTCGGGAACAACTTCAGGTATAGTGTCTCCTGCGGAAACCTGTCTATTTTTATCATGTCGCAGTTCTCCACGAACTGGCTAATGTGAGTCACCGGGTCTTCGTTCTTTAGCCCATGGAATGCATTTGACTTGACCAAGTTGATCAATGCAGGATCAATCTTATAAGTCAGAATGTTGATCACCTGCTTCTTGATTGGCCCCTTTGAAGCGGATGCAGATGAAGCTTTGATCTCCTCCCATATCGTCTGCTCTTCGGCCATGGCTTCTTGTTCTGAGTCGGAATCTATATCTTCCAGTTGGTTTTGATTGTACTCCTCCCCGTCGTCAGGTCCCGGCAGTGGAACCTCTGGTGCTCATTGTGTGTAGTCGGTGCTACGTGTCTGCACCTTGCACAATACCTACAAAAATGGTAATCTCAGTTCAGTACCGTGATAGACGACTGCTAAATATGAATGGTAAACTATGAATTTAAAAAATGATTATTGAATAATAAAAATTAAAAAGTGGCCTAGAATGGCCTCTAGCAGCACTCGTAGTGCCGACAGTTGTCGTGTCCCCGGAAATGGTGCCAAAAACTTGACACACTTTTACCGTGCGTAAAACGCAAGTGTCCGCGTCAATGTAGTATAGGCCCTTGTGAGGCCCAAGTTGAACTCAGGGACACTGAACTATCAATAGACTACTACTAACTTTTTGCATTCAGCTAAACCTATTAAAAGAGTTGAGAGTTGTTGTAAAATTAAAAAGTAAACAAAATAAAATAAAGCAATCGATTAAGTGTTTAGTTTAATCAATTCAAGTGAAGATCTTTAGGATTGTGGCCACACCGCGGGTTTTCATTGCATGAATTTTTATATAGTTAAACAAGTTCATCTCTCAATCCGGGTAGTGGCCTGTAGTCAGAATTACCCACTGTCGTGATACAATTCACTACCTATGTCTAGGTCGGTTCCACCGTCGTAGTAACCTATACCCTAAACTAGGTGCATTAGAATCAACCTCTGGGTTTCCACCATTAACCGTACATCACCTTGTTCAAGGGATTTGTTAGTTAATGTGAATTTCATCTCTTTTCAACCGTTAATTCTTCTTTCAAAGTAATTAAGGGCATTAGATTATCATTATGGTGATTAAGCATAACAATATAATTGAGAAAACGAAATCATACCACAGATTTAGGAGACAAATTATGAATTACTATGATAAAAATGTCATACAATGATTCCCCGGGCTACTCTCGGTCCTAAAGACAAAGGGGATTAGCCCCGCATGTTCATATCAGAGCAAAACATGGTAGAGAAAAGGGGAAACATGGAGAAAAATGTGAATAAGTAAAGAAACCCTTGAACGGAAAAGATCCAAGCATTCCTCGGTGTGGAATGCATGCTCTACAACCTTTCGGCGGTAGAAAACATCTTCTTCGGCTTTCAGAACGGATGGGGCGTGCTTCACGGCTCCATTCTTCTCTCCACACCTTCTCGGGACTTGTGCAGTGGTTAATGACGTGATAGATTTCTCCTGGCCATCGTCATTAGGTATAATCACCGAGTTAGGTTGCGAAAATATCACAGCTGTCGGATTTAGATCGATCTGAAACAAACTTGTATCTGACAGTGTCGATACCATCGACGCGAGTCGATGGTATCGAATCTACGTGATATCGACAAATCTTCTTTCCTTTTCTTCATTGTGCCTGATGCTGACTCGATACCATTGATGCGGGTCGATGGTATCGACACTCTTAGGCATCACTTTTTGTCCTTTTCTGTCACTGAATCTTCTGGGGTCGATAGTATCGACTTTGGAGTCAGTAGTATCGACTCTCTTCTCTCTAGCAACCTGATGGTAAGTCACTACCATCAACTTCTGTGTCGATGGTATCGACTCTGTGCGACTCCTTGCGGCTCACAACCTGTGGTCGTGTCGATGGTATCGACAACTGTCGATAGTATCGACACCTGCAGATATTCATTTTTCCTGAAATTGCAACACAAAACCACATAAGCCAAAATAAAACATATTATCGTAATCATTTATGCTCAAAACACTAAAATAAGGGAGAATTGATGTTTAGAAGGCTCACAGACCAAAGTAAATGAATTATGCAATATTAACCAACAAAATGACCAATAAATGCATAAAACACATGTAAAACAAGTCTATAAATGCGACTCAAAATCATCGCATCAGGAATCTACGCTCTGAAACCAAATGTTATGACCCCACATACCGGTAACCCCCAATTAAGGGAGACCGAGAGGTCGAAGCCGCACCCAAAATTTCTGGATCAAATGTTTGACAATTAACTAAGAACAATTATTAAATTTTAACATACTAAACTAAAAATCTGTAAGAAAATAAACTTTTGCATACCTTTTTGAAAAGTTGGATCTCTAAACTTCTATCCACTTATGGATTCTACTCTAACTAATCCTCCTTGTATTTTACTTCATGTATTTCATAATATGATGATTTACTATTTGTCCTTTTGGCTTGTACCTAAAACGTCGACAAACAAAACGTCGGTCAGCCGAAGCTGGTATGTGGGGGAAATAATAATCATGCAATTATTCGTAACAATGTATTACAGTCAATTACCATTTAACAAACAAGTTTACATTTTAAACATAATTGCGTGATCCATATATATCCTATCCCCATTATACCCCTCATGATCCCACCTAACAGGTGAATTAGTTTCTAGGGTTGAGTCACATGGCACTACTCATGACATGCTAAGAGTCCCATGGCACTACACATGTGTAGCCCAATTTCTAACTCATGATAGACTAGACCTTGCTCTAGGTTATCCTTTTTAGCCTTTGCATAGCCCCAGGGATGAACCCAAATCTAGCCAGTTATACATGCATATTCATAGTGATAGTCATAGTCACTCTATAATTGCATGAAATAAAATCATCCAACAGTTATTTCAAGCCATGAGGGAAACATCGATAAAATCCTCGAAAAACTAGTCGGGATAATCATAAGCGTAACAAAATACCTTTGATTGTAGGTTTGAGATATAATTATCCAGAACAGAGAAATCCCAATCAAGCAATCAATAATGCACAAAATCTTGAAATAAATATACCAATTTCCTTTTATTAATATTTATCCAATATCATCTTATTCCTCAGGATTTCTATTCCAATTTTTTATAGTTTCCTTGGAAATTAGGGTTTCACTTCATCTTTTATTATATTAAACCCTAATTTTATATCATTATTTATAAACCCTAATTATCTCATCTATTCTTCAACATTAAGGTTATCGTAACAACATATAACCCTATTACCATATTAAAGGCACAATAATCATCAATTAATTTCATTAAGATTCTTTTTCATTAAAGCTACTATTTTTATCCTTTTAATCCATGATAAGATCATTATACACATTCATACTCAATTCAAAGTTCATTATGGTCTAATTATCATATGAACTTGATTTGCCATTAATTCTACCTTTTATTCATGAGAAAGCCTTAATCACTACATATTTTCACATTAGATTAGAACCATAATTAAGAACTTTAATGCTTGAAATAGATTAGAACCATCATATAACAACATATTTTCACATTTTTTCAAATTAAATATGATCTTATCCTCTTTTACCCTAAATTAGGGTTTCTAAATTATTTAATCATTCTCATATGAGGTAAAAACCCTAAATCATGCAATTTTACATCTAGATCAGGTTCGAATCTAACATTATCATTCAACATGTTATTAATACTTCAATTAACCCATTAAGCATACTAGATTCAACATTTAATCACAAATATGGTTTTTAACTTAACTTTAATGCACTTTTCATCAACTTATAGTACTTTTGCAATTAGGAATGGAATCAATCTTTAATATCATTTTTATTGGATTCCTCTCGTTCTCCTGATCAAAATTCATATATTACTTGTCCTAATCAGAGTTACCAATATTTAATTACGAATTAATAAAGGAATTACCTTCTCGGCCAATCAGGGAGCGCCACGTCGTCAACTCCCATGCAACGTAGCTCCTTGCTTTGAAACATTTCGATTTTACTTCTTTACCCTCGATTAAGTGATTTTCTTCTACAGCCCACGGAGGGCATTTTCGTCCACGTGCCTCTCTCCCCTTCTTCAACCTTGGGCAGCACGACGGCTGCTGCCCTAGCCGCCGATCTGCTGCAAACGGGAGTGTGCCCCCTCCTCTCCAGAGTCCGGCGACCACCAGGGACACCTCCCCTGCCTTCTCCATGCTCATGCGTGCCTGGGGCACCTCAGGTTTGCTACCAAAACGGCCCGTCTGAGTTGCCAAGCCTGCGGACTTGCGGCTGATCGTGGACCTGCTGTAGGCGTCACGCTGGGGTCTGGGGTTGCTGGACTCCTCTCCTATCAGTGTGGGAGCATCGTGCCTCCCTCACATGCTGGCTCCTCTTCGTTCCAAGGGTCATGCCGCTCTCCTAACCTAGGGATTGAGCGAAGAAGATGAAGAAGAGGGAGAAGAGAGAGAGGGATGCAAGGATCTCCTTGGGCTTGACCCAGGGGTTCTAACCTTTTATAGAGGGGGGGTACGAAGCCCTAGGTGGGTTATCCCCGAGTTACCAATCCCTTTTCCAAAAGAAACTCTTTTCCTTCCATGTGAAGCAAGTGTCTTTCTCTCCTAATTATCTTCTTTGATAATCATTATTCCATGGATAATTAGAAATATGAAAAACCTCTCCCTTAATCTCTTTAGACTTTCCCTTTAATTCATTGGTCATGAAATTATATTTTCTTTTAGTAGAAAATACTCCCTTTTTAGCAATATCACCAAAATTCATTAATAATGTATCACATTATCCTTTTATTTTGCAATTTTGGTATTTTCTCTTTCTTTCCTATTTATTGGGACTCCTTGGATCCCAAGAAACTCTATTATTTCTAAATCCTTTTTATTGGATACTCATTATCCTTATAGATGCATCTAAATACATAACTTCACATTATCTTGTTTATTTCTCTTTAAAATATCTCTTTTTGAAGATTTCTCTTTATTTCTCCTTTATTTTCCTCATTGGTATCCCATTTAACATTAGGAATCCTTGGGATACGAAATTCCATAAAGGATAACTCAATTATATATCTTTTCACTTGTTTTCCACATTTTATCATTATTTTCAATTTCTTTCTTAATAAAGAAATACTTAATTGATCTTTTCTTTTCTTATTGCACTCTCTATTCAACTTTGGACTCCTTGGAACCCAAGGAACTCAAGAGGCACTAAATCCCTCTTTGGATTTGCCTTCTAGAGGTTTCCACATTTTTCTTTTCTTAAATATTCAATTATTCATTCACTAATTGAATTTTCTTGTTATTTGGGCCCAATAGCCAATAAAGCCCACAACACAAACATCAAGGCTATTGTAAACAAAATCCATTTATTCAAAACAAATTATATCATTATTTGTTCAATTATCTATTGTTAGCTTTCAGCTTATACAATCTCAACACAGCGCTAAGCTTCATAAACTTAGTACAACCTGTGTATAACGATATCTCAGCATCATGCACAATGTTTCTAAAAATGGGAGGTGGATCGGTGTGCTCTACCCCACAACTATCTAGCATCACATCAACGATATCTACTGGAACTGGTTCATTCACATCTACGTCATCGGATGCAATTTCTTCTTCTACACAAGCATTACTATCGACATTCACTAGTTTCGAGTTTGAAATCTCTCCATGCCAGTGCCATTCTGTATAGCCTTGTATATTCTCGTTGCACATGAAATGACTTTTGAGTTCATCACCAATGCTGACTTTCAAGTTGTTACCGCAATGCCTACATGGACAGTAGAATATATCTCCAGGTTGTTTCCTATGTTCCTCGGCAAATCTAATAAACTAGTCAAGACCAGATATAAACTCTGGGGTGTAGCGATTGTGAATGGACATCCATGATCTATCCATTCTATGATCAAAGAGAAAACAAGTATATATTACAATAAGATTAGGGTCTAGGGACATGTGTTGTCATTCTTATATATAATAAATGTGTACCACCTATCCCATTCTTGAACACCTAATCTCACTAGTAAGTGTATAATGTGTATTGGGTTTTCAAGAAAATTTCGACAGCATTTCCCCGCTGTTCTCTAAGTACATATGTACTTAGAGAACAAACGGGGAAATGATGCCAAAATTTTCTTGAAAACCAAATACACATTATACACTTACATCCTAAGTGAGATTAGGTGTGCAAGAATAGTCCCAAACCGGGGACTATCCAAGATTTACTCCTAATGAGTAAATCTTGGATGGGTTTCTAGGCCAACAAATACATGTGCTATCATTCTATAATATTGATTTCAACATTTCGAGTGTCCATGGATGTTCATCATCAAGATAAAGATTACACATAAATTACTATGACCTAGGGATGGAGAGATTCATAGTTGATTTCAAAATTTCAAACTAGCTCATGCATTATCATCAATCTACATCATACAATAGGGATTCATGTAGATGTTAGGGTGACACATCACTACAAAATTAGAGATTTAACATTAGGGTTTTAATATCTTAAGGTATTTTTTGCTGCATTCAATACTTATTCATGAAAAGATTTACATTGAAGAAGAGGACATGCGGGCAACAAGCTGCGCCGCTAGTCCTTTTTGGATATCAAATCCAATCCTCTGAAATACAACATCCATACTCTTGGGAGCCATAACATTACTATTCATAACTTTTTGGACTCTTTTAAGAA
Source organism: Alisma plantago-aquatica (assembly GCA_963693085.1). NCBI lineage: Eukaryota > Viridiplantae > Streptophyta > Magnoliopsida > Alismatales > Alismataceae > Alisma > Alisma plantago-aquatica. Next base: position 1,698,530,548 of record OY856409.1, on the reverse strand, counting down.
GCTCCACAGCTTCTGGTTCTAAGAATCCAAAAGTATCAAATCCAAAGGGAATAAAGGCATGTTGATTCTTAATACATGCTTTCTCATGCTTACCCACTTTGGCTGAAGCAGCTTTAAGGGCAGCATGTCCCGCTATAAAAGCTCCACTCCTCAATCCCACTAGTGGAGAAAATATTGTAAGGTCCACACATGCATGTTTCCCTCCTATCCACCCAAAAATCAAGACATCAGCAGGCCTAAGTGTCGATCTTCCCTCTTGTGGATCACAAGATTTCTTAAATAGATTGATCACAAGATTTCAGCAATATAGTTAATTCAAGATTATGGTGAAAAGTGTATTAGGGTTTTAATATCTTAATTCAACATGCATCAAAACTTACAGAATTAGGTCAAGCATTAGTATTCAATTGCAAATGTATCTTCTTCCTCCTATTCCCTCTCCTTACCAAATGGCCATAAAAGCAATGCCACGACCGTGTGGGCTGGCCACGGCCGTGGCTGTGCTGATGGTGAAATGTGTATTAGGGTTTTAATATATTAATTCAACATGCATCAAAATTTATAGAATTAGGTCAAGCATTAGTATTCAATTGCAAATGTATCTTCTTCGTCCTACTCCCTCTCCTTACCAAATGTATCTTCTTCGTCCTACTCCCTCTCCTTACCAAATGGCCATAAAAGCAAGGCCACGACCGTGGCCTTGCTTTTATGGCCATTTGGTAAGGAGAGGGAGCAGGAGGAAGAAGAGGTGGAGGAAGAGGAAGGGAAGTGGCCTACCTGGACAGGAGAGCAGCGGCTTGGAGAGCAGGGCGAGAAAAAGAGAGCAGGGGCAGGTGTTGTAGCAACGAAGCACGACGCAGGAGAAGGCAGGCGCCAGAGCAATGAACCACGGGCAGGAGAAGGCCGGTGAGCAGGAGGAAGAAGAGGTGGAGGAAGAGGAAGGGCAGTGGCCTACCTGGACAGGAGAGCAGCGGCTTGGAGAGCAGGGCGAGAAAAAGAGAGCAGGGGCAGGTGTTGTAGCAACGAAGCACGACGCAGGAGAAGGCAGGCGCCAGAGCAATGAACCACGGGCAGGAGAAGGCCGGTGAGTAGGGAGAAGGCCGGAGAGCAGGAGAGCAGGAGAAGGCTGGCGAGGAGAGTAGCAGTAGCAACAACGTCGATGAGGAGAGCAGCAACAGCAACAACAACAACAGAAGCAGCAGGCGGCGGGCGGCGACACAGCAGCAAATTCGATCGATGAAATAGAAGAAAGGGGAAGAGTCCACTGTTGTGGGGCTATTAAGTTACTCAAAGTCATTGGTTATCCATATGAACCGACACCTTTATTATTAAGCGTCGGTTATCCAAGACAACAGACGTCCAATTGGACATTCCTTTACCCTAATTGTTTTGGCACAGACGGCGCATGCACCCTTATAACGTCGGTTATGCTAAGACAACTGACGCCCATATTGGAACTTTTGGCGCAAATTTTATCTTCATTCAGTGTCGGTTATTAGGTAAAACACCGGCGTTGTATCTGATACTTTGGCGCAATTTTTTTTTTGCTCAAAAAAATGAATTTCGCGGGCTACTTTAGGCATCGGTTTGGTTTCTTCAACCGACACTAAATGAAAAGCGATACTCGTGTCTGGTTGGTCTTCAAATATAGATGTCGAATGTCCTTATTAACCGACATTTAATGTTAACATCGTCGATTTTACTAAAAAACTGAGGCCTCTAAAAGCGATGTTGAACACTGTTTCTGTACTAGTGGAATTTTACAAGTTATTACTTATTTAGATTAATCCCTTAAAATCACCTTTTTATAACATTAGATTCAGGTGACAAAACCAATACCATTAGAAAGCTTACATTTTTCTGAATCCAATGAGTATTTATTTGTAATTTTTTTTACAACCAGAGCAAACGATATGAATTTTATAAAATTGGCCAATCATAATTCACCAAAAAGTCAAATAAGCGAAAGAAAATCCACGAGAGAGGAAGAGAGAGTGGGGCCGGACGACGTGGCCCAATGGATACATCCGAGTGGATCAATCAAGATTGAGTTGACTTCGCCCAAACAAAGAAAATCAAGGCGTGAAAAGACAGATTTGCCTTTGGCGAGAAAACAAAGCAAAATAAGCCAATCGAGGGTAATAAAGGAAAATCACGATGGGGGTATCTTCCCCAACCTGTCACCCGCCATGGATGCAAAGCGAGTAGTAGTAGGTTGAATTTGAGTGAATCCACCAAAGGGGACAATTCAATGAAGAAAGTACATGGAAAGAAAGGGGGAGATGAACCAGACCTGCCATAGTGGAGAATCGTGTCAACTCGCCTTGAGGTGGGAGCACTAACAACCACAAGCCCAGGTTCAAAGTCCAATCACCGGCGGCAAAATGTGCAAGACACGATGAAATTGGTTGGACATGAGAGTCAAGTAGGGTGAGGTGAAGCTCCAGGTATGGTTATTTATAGGTGGGGTGTAGAGTTAGGTTCCAAACGAGTTGACTGTGAGTAGCACAAAGAAGGAAAGTTGGGTGTTTGTAAAATACTCAACCATAGGTCACGATTTGGGGACCAAATGATGTGGAAAGTCTCCACAAATTCAACACTAATAAAATCTCAGAAAATGACCAACTTTAGCGTGAGAAAATCAGATCACAAAATCCCCCTAGGCGCAATACTGTTCACGTGTGGGTTGCTCTCCTACTGAAGGTAGGAGACGCAATCCTCACCATCCATGTGTAGATCAAACAGCCAAGAAACGGAGAAAAATTTGGCAAATAATTAGACCATGTGACATATCCAAATCCAAATCGAATAAAGTGTGAAAGAAATTATTTCTTATTTTCACTCTCCTCTTTTGAGGGTGCAAACGAATCCCAAATTTAATTAAAATTGACATCCTGACTGATAGGTATAGAATCTAAATATGGAATTACTTTTGCCTTTGAGAACTTTTAGTGGGTTAAATAATTCAAAACTTATTTTCTCTTTTCTCCGTAATGGTGATTAGAATGCCCAAATTTTATGAAACTTCTCCCACAAGTCATATTTACTATGTTGAATATGAATTTTCCATGAATTTTACAAGTTGGAGTTATTTGTTTACTTATATAATATTTTTAAGGTTCTACACGCTTTCTCTCTCCTGATTTGATCTTTTAATCCAACTTTCTCCAAATGGAGTGAAAATTCACCCAAAAGCATATTTTAATATGTATATTACGAATCTAAGATTATTTTCCACCTTTGGAGTCATTAAACATTTTATTTCATATTTTTAAGGAAAAACATTCTTTTATTTTCGAAATAAAATAGATATGGTTACTATTATCCTAAATTGGTAAAATTTGGCCTCCAAGACAAATAATATCCCAAGAAAACGAATATGAGGTCATTCTTATCCAATTAGTTTTTCTTTTAGTCCATCATCCATTATTTTTATTATTTCTCTCATTAATATCTCATTAACATGTTTTAAGCATTATTATGGATTCCTTTTTCTCTTCCTTGCACCATAAGGCAAAGGAATGATCTAGAATGAATCTACTCTATCACTATCTCACAAAAGTTTATTTATTTTGTATTTTGTGGATTTATAATTTATTTTTCTCAATTATGGACACTATTACGACCTCACCTTTCAGTAACCCCCAATTAAGGGAGACCAAGAGGTTGAAGCCGCACCCATTAATTCCAGATCAAAGGTTCGACATATAACCATAAACAATTATTAAATTCTAACAGACTATACTGAAAAATGGTAATAAAATTTTTCTTTGCATACATTTGAAAAGTTGGGAATAAAATAAACTTCTAACCTCAGCTGAACTATTCTAACTAATTCCTCCTTGTTCTTTAATTCTTGAATTCACAATGTGTCGCTTTACTGTTTGTTCTTTTGAGATTTGTACCTAAATCGCCGACAAACAAAACGACGGTCAGACGAAGCTGGTATGTGGAGGAAACAGATAATGTTCAACTAGGTTAACCATATAATCACTCAATTAATCATTTAACAATCAAGATTACGTTTTAAGCCAAACTACTCAATCCCTATCTCTCCACAACTCTATGTTGTCCCTGTAAGGACTTATATGGTACCTCTATAAAGGTGACTTGATGGACCTACCATCTAGGCAGCCAAAGTCATTCATGACCTGATGGACCTACCCTCTAGGTATCCTTGTACCAGGTCAGCCATTACGACACAGAGGGGAATCAAGGTTTGAGCTAGAAGGCATATACAATATGTGATAGTCATAGTCACTTTATAATTTCAATATGAACATCCAAACAGTTTAGTTGCATTCAATGCGATTAAACATCCGGGAATCATCGAGAAACCTAAGCGGTTATTCATAAGTAACCACATACCTTTGGTTGCAGATTTCAAGATAGAATCTAATATGTAGAGGAACCCAATCAACAAGCAATGAGGAAGAGAAATCCTGAAATAAAAGTACAATTTTCCTTTTATTAATATTTATCCAATTTTCATCACATTACTTAGGATTTCAATTCCTATTTTAGGGTTCCTTTGGAAATTAGGGTTTTTACTTCTTCTTTCCTTATTATCATCCTTAATTTATCAAAACTACATAAAACCCCTAATTTCTCATTAAATTTCCTTTATTAAGCATCTGATTATATTATTCCACAAAGATATGCTTTTTATCTCCTTTTATCCCAAATTAGGGTTTCCATGTAAATTAACCTTCTTTTAGGTATTATAACTCTAAAATAAGCACTTTTGCATTCAAACAGATAATCATACCACCTTTATCATTAACAGAGTTAAACTTATCAATTTGACATATTGATTTACCAAATTACACTTTTAACATTCAATTAGGATTTCTCATCAATTTTAATACACTTTATTAGCAAATTAGGGTACCTTTGCAAAACATATCAGAAATAGGTTCTCAAATGATTTTTATCGGATTCCTCATATTTTTCTATACAACTTTCATATATAAAGTTTTCTCATTAGACAATCCTAGTAATTTCTATCAATTTCGCAAGAAAAACCCTTTTTCCTGAATTTCTAGCAGAGAGGCGAATTTACCAATTTTCGTAGCCGTTCGATGCGCCGCAGTCCACAGTGGTCTCCTGATCTAGTGGTCCACGCAACACACACCGTTATTCGTGTTCAAACCCAAAAGGAAATAAATTCCCAATTAAACAAGGAAAAATTCTATTTTGATGATAACTTGAAAATTTAATAACTCTCAATCCTTAACTCCGTTTTATCTCAAATTTTGAGGAAAACTCATTTGTACCTTTATCTTTCCTTGTGAAAAAATTGAAGTCATTATCCAAAGGAAACGAGCCCTTTACTTCAGTTTCAAGTTATCCCTTATTTAATTGTATTTTCCACATATTCTTTATTTCTTTTGCCATTATCTAATTATCCTGAGTTCCTTGAACCCCAAGGAACCCTTATAACTCGAAAACTTATTTTGGGAAAATATCTTTTAGCCTTAAAATCATTTCTATTTATTTTACTCATATATTCCTTTATTAAATGGAATTCCTTTTTCATTTCTTTTTGTTTTTCTTTTAATCCTTCAATTGGGCTCAATGGTCACAAAGGCCCAATAAGAAAACATACACAAAATCCATTCAACTAATTCATCACATCAACCATGGATTTCATTTATCTTTAAAAAGAACATTCACAATTTCATTACATAGTTTGGAAAAATTGAGGTTATAACATCCTCCCCTCCTTATAGGAATTTTGCCCTCAAAATTCATCAATCAAGCAAACAAATCAGGATATGCTTTTTCCATGTCCGTCTTCAGCTCCCATGTGGCCTCATCCTCTCCATGGTGTCTCGAAAGAACCTTTATCATCTCTATATTCTTATTTCTGAGCTCTTTTACCTTAGTATCTATAATACACAAAGGTAACTCAGGATAAGACAAATTTCCTTGAAGCTCAATAGGTTCAATGCTCAACACATGGCTCGGGTCTTGCACATATCGCTTCAGATTGGACACGTAAAACACATCATGCATCATACTATATTGAGGGGATAATGCCAAACAATAAGCCACCTCAGCAATCCGTTCTAATACCTCAAACGAACCCACATATCGGGGACTCAACTTTCCTCTGTTTTTAGCTATAGCTCAGAGCGGTCGGATTTTCAGAAAAACATGCTCTCCCATAGTGAAATGCACACCAGTCCTCTTCGCATCAGCATATGACTTCTGTCGATCCTGGGCTCTCTTTAGCCTTTGCTTGATCAAAGTGACTTTATCAGCATACACTTGGAGTTCATCTGACCTCAACAAGGTCCTCTCACCAACATCATCCCAGTGAAGTGGTGACCGACACAGTCTCCCGTATAGATCTTCATATGGAGGCATCTCGATACTGGCTTGGTAACTATTGTTGTATGCAAACTCGGTTAGAGGTAAGTACTGCTCCCATGATCCACCCCAATCGAGCACATAAGCTCTCAAAAGATCCTCTAAAGTCTGGATTGTCCTTTCTGACTGTCCATCTGTCAGGGGGTGATAAGCGGTACTGAACTTTAACCTTGTACCAAGTTCCTCTTGAACTTGCTTCCACAGTTTGGAAGTAAACTTCAGATCTCTATCAGATATGATGGAACTGGGTACGCCATGTAAACACACTATCTCTTGAATGTACAACTAAGCTAAATCTGACACTTTGGCATTGGTTTTTAGTGCAAGGAAGTGTGCTGACTTGGTAAGGCAGTCCACCACAACCCATATCGCATCATGACCTCTCTTGGTCCGACGTAAACCCACCACAAAATCCATGGTGATCTGATCCCATTTCCATTCTGGAATCTCTATAGACTATAAAAGTCCACCGGGTCATTGATATTCAACCTTCACCATCTGGCACGTAAGACAACTGGCCACATAAGTTGCAATGTCTCTCTTCATTCCTGGCCACCAAAAAAACCTCTGCATGTCATTAAACATCTTAGTAGTCCCTGGGTGTACTGTGTACTTAGAACCATGAGCTTCTTGTAAGATACGTTCTTTCAGTGGTGAGTCTTCAGGAATCCATATACGATTCTCGAATCTGATTCCTCCATCTACACCCAAAGAAAGGCGGGTCTGAGGCTTCTTCATTAAACCCCTCGTCTTGTCAAGTTCCCTACTGACCAACTGTGTTGCCACAATTTCACTCAACAAATCAGACTTTATCTGGATGTTGGCCAATCGAACTCGATCACCTAACAGTTGAGGAGACCATTTCACCAGCTCTTCCAAGCTCTTCCACTGACTGGACAGAACAGCTGCACACCTGAGCTGTTTCTGACTCAATGCATCTGCCACAACATTTGCCTTCCCTGGATGATAGGCAATGGTAAAGTCGTAATCCTTCATGTATTCCATCCATCTTCATTGTCGTAGGTTTAAGTCTTTCTGTGTCAGAAGGTACTTTAAGCTCTTATGGTCAGTGAAGATCTCAAAAGTAGCACCATACAGGTAATGCCACCAAATCTTCAAGGCATGAATGATAGCAGCCAACTCTAAGTCATGTGTCGGGTAATTCACCTCATTGGGCTTGAGTTTTTGGGAAGCATATGCAACCACATGTCGATTCTGCTCCAACACACAGCCAAGACCCATTTTGGATGCATCGGTGAAGATCATGAAACCCTCATTACCTGATGGTAGAGTCAAAACTAGTGCAGTGGTCAACTTTTCTTTCAGTTCTTGAAAACAAGCCTCACAAACATCAGACCACACAAAATTCACATCCTTACGTGTCAACATGGTCAAGGGCAAGGCAATCTTTGAGAAATCTGAAATGAAACGCCGATAGTATCTTGCTAACCCCAAGAAGCTTCAGATCTCGGAGGGGTTCTTCGGTGTAGGCCAGTCTCGAACTGCTGACACCTTGGTTGGATCCATGGCGATTGTTCCTCCTGAGATGATATGTCCAAGGAACATGACCCGATCTATCCAAAACTCGCATTTTGAGAATTTCCCATAGAACTTCTGCTTTCTCAGGATATCAAGGACTTTACTTAGGTGGTCTCGGTGTTGATCTAGGTCATCAGAATAAACCAGTATGTCATCTATGAACACTATGACAAATGAGTCAAGGAAGGGTTGGAACACACTATTCATAAGGTTCATGAACACACTGGGTGCATTGGACAACCCAAAAGGCATAACCACAAACTCATAATGGACATATCGTGTTCGAAAAGCTATTTTTGGAATGTCCTCACTCTTCACTCTCAACTGGTGGTAACTCGATCTTAAGTCAATTTTGGAAAAGACTCGAGCAGACTTCAACTGGTCAAACATGTCATCTATTCGGGATAAAGGGTATTTGTTCTTAATGGTAGCTTGGTTGATCATCCGGTAGTCTATACACATACGGAGCGAGCCATCCTTTTTCTTTACAAACAAGACTGGAGCTCCCCATGGTGATGTGCTAGGGCGGATAAAACCCTTGTCTAACAATTCCTGCAATTGTTTCTTCAACTTGAGCAACTCTACAGGGGCCATTCTATAAGGTGCACGTGAAATAGGACTTGTTCCTGGAGCTAGCTCTATGGGAAAATCCACCTCTCTCTCAGGAGGAATCCCAGGTAGATCATCTGGAAAAACATCTGCATAGCTCTTGACTACCTCTATTTCCTCTAAGGGTTGCACCTTGGGTTCGGGCTCGGTAACAACTGCTAGGACAGCTTGACAACCTTTACTCATCATTCTTTCTACCTTCAAGGATGACACATACAAGCTGGTGGTTGCATCTTTCCTACCTCTAATGACAAAAGGTGGGTGACCTGGTTCCCTAATGATCACTTTCTTTTCCCTACAGTCGATTTGGGCCCTATAAGTATAAAGCCAATCCATTCCAATGATCACATCAAAATCATTCATGTCAAGAAGGATAAAGTCTATAGGAAACTCATGATCTCGATATTTCATAGGTATCACCGGAGTTTTCAAAAGAGAGGTAAAGATTCGACCACTCGGGGTTGTAACATCTAAGACATATCCTAAATCCTTGATATCCAAACAAAGCATAGTTGCAAGATTCCTTGAAATGAAAGTATTAGTAGATCCAGAGTCAAATAATACTTTTACATTATGTCCCATGACTTCAAGCATGCTGACATTATTGTTCACCATACATTAGACCATTACATGCTTAACTTTCAAAACATAAAGAAAAACTCTAAGGGTTATTACCCTCAATCAACCGATTAGTATTAGCTTGAGCTTCTTCATTGTCAATAGCGAACACTCGAGCTTGTCTCCTTTCTCTAGTAGGTGGGGCCACAGCTACCGGTGGGGCTGCCACTGGACCTGGTCCTTTTGGCTCTGGTAGAGGACAAGTAGTTTGGATATGCCCCTCTTGGTGACAACAGAAATAGACTCTCTTCTTATGGTGGTACTCCTCGAAATGCCCTTTCCCACATGAGCGGCATCGCGGTCGATTATTCTCTTGATGGGGTCTCCCTTTTCCTCCCTATCTTCCCTTGGCTTGATGACGTCCTGGACCCTACTTATGATGATTCTTCTGACCTCGGGTTCCCTCAGTGAAACCCAAATACCCCTTGGGTGGAAGCAGTGCAGGCATCATGATTCTTTCCATGTCTAAGGCAGTGTTGTAGGCTTCTGTGAAGGTTTTAGGTTTGCTTGCCATCACATGAGGCTTGATGGTAGGGTGAAGATGCTCTATGAAGTGATCCACCCTCCTTTCCTCATCCATCTTGTACCCAAAATGTTCCAGGATCTGAAACTTGCGCCCAAAGTCTGCCACAGAGGAATTTCCTTGAGTCATATTAGTGAATTCCCTTTCCTTTTCTTTCTTAGCTGCAACCGGGATGAATCTGGAAGTGAAGATGGTCTTGAAATCATCCCATGCCATTGGTTCCTCAGTCAGATCTCGGCCTATGATGTAAGTCTCCCACCATATCTTAGCTGCTCCTTCCAGGAGGTGAGCAGCAAAGAGGACCTTCTTGCTCGACTGTACTTCAAGCATGCGGAAACCATTCTCTATTGCAAGTATCCATGCTTCTACTTTATCAACCACCTCAGTCTTATCTTCTCCCCAGAACTTTTCTATGTTGATCTTGACAAAGTCTAGGATGGTGGCTCCCACACGTGGATGAACAAGGTATGGTTCACCATTCTCAGCTCTAGCTATATATGTCTCGGAGGGCCAAAGAATTAATGGCCTCTGTCAACTTCCTCTGTTTCTCTAACCACAAGGTATCAGGGGTATGGATCATCATGGTGGGTTCTGAATCATCGGCTAGTTCCTCATCCATCTTGGCTTCTTCCTCATACACATGTTTCTCTTCATATGTTTGATCTTCTTCTTGGTTCAGGTTACTAAATGGTACTGGGTTAGGGTTAGGGACTTCTTGAGTGACTTCTTCAGGCCTCTTCCTCTTCTTAGAGGATCCACCCTCATGGTTCCTATTCCTCTTTTCAGAAGACTCCTTTCCTTTACGGGGAGACCAAACACTCCTAGCCTAATTCCCAGAGCCCTCGGGAATAGCAACAGTCTTTGTTCGTGCCATCTACATAAGCATAAAAAACAAACCTTTAGTTTATCATTCAAACTAGTTATACTTATGTTCAGTGATATCTCATTACATATCTTTTATTAATTTGATGGAGGATTCTTAAACCCTTAACTTACTTGCCCATACCTCATGAGTGTGGAGGAGAGAGAGAATCCTACTCTTAAAGCCTTAATAGAATATGTGATGAGAAGGGATGAATAAGATGAGAGAGTCCTAAAGGTATCTTATTTCGAATCATACCCTAAGACTTTGGCCAGGCGGTCACACGGGTCCGGGAGTCCTCGTATTCCGACTAGCGGTGTGGAGGAAAATCTTGCCAGCCCCCGGTCGTGATCCCTTTCTAGACACCTCCATCTTTCGGATACTCCTCTAATAACTCCCTTGGGTTCAATGGAGTTTGTAAAATTTAATAATTACTAATGGTTACATGAAGAACCTAGGCTCTGATACCAAATGTTACAACCTCACCTTTTAGTAACCCCCAATTAAGGGAGACCAAGAGGTTGAAGCCGCACCCATTAATTCTGGATCAAAGGTTCGACATATAACCATAAACAATTATTAAATTCTAACAGACTATATTGAAAAATGGTAATAAAATTTTTCTTTGCATACCTTTAAAAAGTTGGGAATAAACTAAAATTCTAACCTCAGATGAACTATTCTAACTAATTCCTCCTTGTTCTTTAATTCTTGAATTCACAATGTGTCGCTTTACTGTTTGTTCTTTTGAGATTTGTACCTAAATCGCCGACAAACAAAACGACGGTCAGCCGAAGCTGGTATGTGGAGGAAACCGATAATGTTCAACTAGGTTAACCATATAATCACTCAATTAATCATTTAACAATCAAGATTACATTTTAAGCCAAACTACTCAATCCCTATCTCTCCACAACTCTGTGTTGTCCCTGTAAGGACTTATATGGTACCTCTATAAAGGTGACTTGATGGACCTACCCTCTAGGCAGCCAAAGTCATTCATGACCTGATGGACCTACCCTCTAGGTAGCCTTGTACCAGGTCAGCCATTACGACACAGAGGGGAATCAAGGTTTGAGCTAGAAGGCATATACATTATGTGATAGTCATAGTCACTTTATAATTGCAATATGAACATCCAAACAGTTTAGTTGCACTCAATGCGATTAAACATCCGGGAATCATCGAGAAACCTAAGCGATTATTCATAAGTAACCACATACCTTTGGTTGCAGATTTCAAGATAGAATCTAATATGTAGAGGAACCCAATCAACAAGCAATGAGGAAGAGAAATCCTGAAATAAAAGTACAATTTTCCTTTTATTAATATTTATCCAATTTTCATCACATTACTTAGGATTTCAATTCCTATTTTAGGGTTCCTTTGGAAATTAGGGTTTTTACTTCTTATTTCCTTATTATCATCCTTAATTTATCAAAACTACATAAAACCCCTAATTTCTCATTAAATTTCCTTTATTAAGCATTTGATTATCTTATTCCACAAAGATATGCTTTTTATCTCCTTTTATCCCAAATTAGGGTTTCCATGTAAATTAACCTTCTTTTAGGTATTATAACTCTAAAATAAGCACTTTTGCATTCAAACAGATAATCATACCACCTTTATCATTAACAGAGTTAAACTTATCAATTTGACCTATTAATTTACCAAATTACACTTTTAACATTCAATTAGGGTTTCTCATCAATTTTAATACACTTTATTAGCAAATTAGGGTACCTTTGCAAAACAGATCAGAAATAGGTTCTCAAATCATTTTTATCGGATTCCTCATATTTTTCTATACAACTTTCATATATAAAGTTTTCTCATTAGACAATCCTAGAAATTTCTATCAATTTCGCAAGAAAAACCCTTTTTCCTGAATTTCTAGCAGAGAGGCGAATTTACCAATTTTGGTAGCCGTTCGATGCGCCGCAGTCCACGGTGGTCTCCTGATCTAGCAGTCTGCGCAACGCACTTCCACTCAGTCACTCACTCGCGCACTTCGAAGCCTGGATCGTCGATGTCGCTCGGGTCCACGGTAGACCCTAATCCAACCGCTGACGTTGAAGCGCTCCACCCAGCGAGGCGCGCTTCTTGAGATCGTTGGATCACGCTCAGACCCACCGCGCTCCCAGATCCGATGGCTCCTGCTAGTCGTCCCCTTCCTCTTCTTTCTAACAAGGATGCGTGGCGGCGCCGCGGCTGAGGCTCGCCGGAGCTAGGTCAATAGGACAAAAGAGAGGGTGCGGGCGCTCGAGAATCAGTCGTTGGAGATCGCTAGGGTACGAAGAACCATATGGTGGCCTTTATATAGGGCATGGGGGACGCCTCTAGGGTTTTCTCAACCCCGCCGCTAACTGACTTCTAGCCCAATTGGGTGTTTCAAGTACACACCATAGAAACTGGCAAAACGTAGGTCTAGATTCTTTGCCAGGGTCTCCTGATCTCAATGGCACACATATCTTGAGTGCACATGCACTGTAACGATCAGAAAAATGAGGGGAAAATCCCCTGTAACGCGCTACTATCCGAGTCCCTTTGGGACTCTAGACGATGACCCCGATCCGTTGGATTAGAATCCAACGGTCACCGTTATTCGCATTCAAACCACAAAGGAAATAAATTCCCAATTAAACAAGGAAAAATTCTATTTTGATGATAACTTGAAAATTTAATAACTCTCAATCCTTAACTCCATTTTATCTCAAATTTTGAGAAAAACTCGTGTGTACCTTTATCTTTCCTTGTGAAAAAATTGAAGTCATTATCCAAAGGAAACGAGCCCTTTACTTCAGTTTCAAATTATCCCTTATTTAATTGTATTTTCCACATATTCTTTATTTCTTTTGCCATTATCTAATTATCCTAAGTTCCTTGAACCCCAAGGAACCCTTATAACTCGAAAACATATTTTTGGAAAATATCTTTTAGCCTTAAAATCATTTCTATTTATTTTCCTCATATATTCCTTTATTAAATGGAATTCCTTTTTCATTTCTTTTTGTTTTTCTTTTAATCCTTCAATTGGGCTCAATGGCCACAAAGGCCCAATAAGAAAACATACACAAAATCCATTCAAGTAATTCATCACATCAACCATGGATTTCATTTATCTTTAAAAAGAACATTCACAATTTCATTACATAGTTTGGAAAAATTGAGGTTATAACAGACACCTTGTCTTTTTATGCACATTATTACCTCATGGGACATATCTTATGTACCTATCATTGATTTTATGACTAATTTTAAGGTATTGGGTAAGATTAATTTATATTCTACATTTTAGGGTGATTTATTCCTGCATTAACATATTTAAGGTCACTAAAGAGCATACCCTTATCCTTGTTTGGATAAACCTCAAAGACTAAGGTTTCTAATTTCTTAAACCTAGAATAAGATTAAGTTCTAGGTTTCTGTATGTCACGGAATCTATCCTATTACTATTAAATTTATTACATGGTAATGAGAAACCTCAAGTTACATTTGAGTGGAGCAAGGGTAGGAAAGAATTAACTTTTATATTGGGAAGAAGAAGGTAGAGGATTGGTATGAAAATTGAGATATAACATGAATAAAAACCAAACCATACAACCACACACAAATATTAGAGTTATTGGCCATAATCATACTACATATCCACCATCAAAACCAATTTTAGGGTGACAAATGTATATTTCATATATATATATATATATATATATATATTATATGTATATATATTAAATATATATTGTATATATATGTGTGTGTATATATGTATTAGTTTTGGATTATATGTGGTCTTTGATCGGATAGACATGTTGAAAATTTTAAATATTTTCATTGTATGCAATAAATAAACAATGTAAACCAAAAATCTAATAATATCAATTTTCCCAAAACATCTTAAGTTGATGTGGCTCTGATACAACTATTAGGAAATATGGGCATAGAGTGAGCAGCAGAAACAAAAAATACATCTACCATATTCCCCAAAACAACAAGATCATGTCAACAACTATGTAATGGGAAGGATGGTTTAACGAGTTCATACCCAGTCCTGAAGCAAATCCAACACCTATAACTTGTTGTAGTAGTCATGCAAATATATTCTAGTTACTATTGGATGATGTCTGTGAAGCTTTTGGTCTTCACCATAGACAACAGATTCCAACATCTTCTACAGCAGCTCTTCCGGTCTCTATTACAGACTACAACCTGACATTTCCCTCCTAGAGATAGGAAAAGACCACCTCACCTCTATGCAAGTCCACATGGATCACCAAGAACTCCTGTTGTTCTACTCGAACATCCAGGAAGGAGTTGTCCCTCTCATTTGTTTACTAGTCACCAAATTTCTCTCCCACAATTGTTTCTCCCTTGCTATCCCTTCCTTAAGTGGGTAGGACTTGCATGTGATATCTATTAGTTACGACAACTAGAGAGGGAAACAATTGTCAGAGGAAATTGAGTTGTATTTTGAGAAGCCCCAATACCCCTCTATTTATAGGAGGGGTTAGGGTTTGGCTTCCCAGTTGGTGTGGGAGTGGAAGGAATCAGAAGATCATGAAGTTTCAAAACCTGCAAGTGCTGAACCGGTCAGTTCGCAACTGAGCCGGTCGGTTCACATGAAAGATGATCGATTTGCACCCCAAACTGGTCATTTCCCCATGTTTCTCAATCACATATGAATTAGAAAATTTGTTTCCAATTAATGTTCAACATTAGTTCCTTATACCAATCAAATTGAGAAAGTGAAACAATCAACTATTCCCACAAATCTAGAAAATCACCATAAGTTTTTGTTGGCATGATCGGGCCAATCAGTTCACTAGGTGAACCAGTCGTCCCACCAAACTTGAGCCAATTGATTCACTCAGTGAGCCAATTGGTTGGTGCCCTGACTCATGCAAAATTTAGACAATTCAATTTCTAATCAACTTGACACTCCAAATGATCATTTCATCACTTGATTCAATCAGTTGGGAGATCACTCAGTTGATTCATTGCTTGAATGGAATACCTAAACAATTTACTAATCAATACATTCATCATTAATGATTAAAGTTCTCTTCTAGATGAGTTGCTATGTGTGTGACCCTAAGGTCCCATAATATGTTAGCAGTGAATGTCCTTAACTAGCTTATGACATCACAAGTAAAGAGCAGTGCCACGCTGCACATTTATGCTACCCAAGTGAATGGAAAGTTGGAGAACAACTTCAACCTACAATATGGGTAAGGTGTTGTAGTGATTGTATAATTCCTTTGTCTTTGAAATCTAAAATGAACTCGTGGAATGGAATCATCATACTCTCAATGTTCAATCCATGTTCCTTGAACTAGAGCAGACTGTCTGAGATATATGTGACCTCAATATCATATATTGATTCACATGTGCATGTGCATGCTTTTCTCAGTCTCACTTATCAACTTGAAAGGATATCAAACTTCAATAGGAGGGATAAATCCCATCTACATCACTCACATTTATTTTCATGTGCCAGAACTATCCAATCATCACCTTTATCGTAATCTTATTTGAGACTACATTTGACGATGTCAAAGAATACCGAATGACTTGTGATGAGTGCAGTGACTTCATGTCTAAGATACACAATAACCACCTTAACTATGAGAGATGAATATGACCACCATCTATGGTTTCCATGTTTCACTCTCAAGGTGGGTCTGTTCGACACATTGTTCTCTAACAAATGTCAGCGTTCTCAGTTTGATATCACATATCATGACTAATGAGATTTTGTCATAAACCAACATGCTCCAGTCTTGTGTGTTACTAATATCTATTTACCTTCCATAGTAACAACCGACTAGGGACATAATAAGAATGTACATACTCTTAGCATCCATATGATCTCATTATCCAAGTCACATACTTGAAGAGATACATCATTGAGTATTGTCATTCTTTAGACATTCATTGTATTTCATCATTATTTCATAACTGAGTGAAATGAATTGGAAGATTGCCTTTATGATTATTAATCAAATCATTTATGTTATATGCCTATCAATCATCATATGATTGGCTCTCTACGCATACCTTACTAACACTTATTGCCCCTCTGAGTTGTGAACTCAATAGTCTTCTCTTCCTACTGATCCGATGGTTTTTGAAGCTTATTTCACCACCTGTTGACAAAATGTGATGCTCATTCTGGGATCACTCAATGGTGTCAACCAATGGCCTCACTGGGTCAATGGTGTCAACCAATGGCCTCACTAGGTTAGCCCATGGCCTCACTAGGTTGATGGTGTCAACTAATGGCCTCACTGGGTTAGCCCATGGCCTAACTAGGTTGATGGTGTCAACCAATGGCCTCACTGAGTCGATGGTGTCTGTAACATACTGAAATCCTCTATGTACCTCATTGTACTCTTTTCTATAAGTTATGTTCTTCATTTTCGTTCCATATGTCTTTGGATTTGATTTAGAGGAATTATGATGGTATTGGATAAATGTTTCCCATATATTATTAATATGGGGTTGTATGCACAAATACCTCAGTTAGATTTAGATAATGGGACTAAAGTGCAAATTGTACACTAAGCAATAAAATGAATAAAATATTTCATCCTAGAACTTTCTAGCACTTCCTAGAATAAGAGAAATAAGAGAAAATCTGAATTTTATATAAGGGAGAAGATAAAAGCAATAATTAAAGGTAATATGAGAATTTATGGGTAAAGAAGATAATTAGAAATATTTGTTTCACCAAATATTATAATTTGAAACCATCAGGATAATTTGACACTTAAATTCGATTCCTTGAGCAAAATGTAACTTAATGGTCAAGTATCATTTAAAGTGGAACATGAATATAAAT
This sequence comes from Alisma plantago-aquatica, assembly GCA_963693085.1. Lineage (NCBI taxonomy): Eukaryota > Viridiplantae > Streptophyta > Magnoliopsida > Alismatales > Alismataceae > Alisma > Alisma plantago-aquatica. The sequence continues at coordinate 1,698,513,178 of OY856409.1, read as the reverse complement.
ATTAATAACATTATCAAAAGAAAATAGGAAATACGCCAATAAAGTGAAATAAAATACTTAATGTTCTCAAATAAGGAAAATAACTCCAAATTCATATTCTAAACATTAAAATAAGCCTTTGGGAAAATTTGCAGCTAATTTGGATAATGTGTGAATAATGAGTAAAATTGGTGAGAGAAAGTATGTAAAATGTTCTATTTATTTAATAAATAAATAAATAATCTCAACTGGTGAAGATAATTGTAAAATCGTGTTCCAATCCCTTAAGGAGACTTATGGGTGAAGTTACACAAAATTTAGATAATGTATCACCTCTTTTGAAGGAGGAAAGAGAAAATGACATTTTAATTATTTTACATATCAAACTTTCTCAAAAGGCAAACCTAACTTCATATGGATTCTATGTGTCAAAATAAGTCCGAATATAAAATTTGGTAATTTTTGGACAACGTTTGGGCCTCCAAAAGAAGAGAGAGAAAAACGTTCAAGAATTAATTGAAATTTGGTCGAGTTTTATTTGCAATCTATTCCTTGTCTCATCCGCGTGATCGGACAGCGCAGAGTCCTTCGTGGACCCGGGTCCACTAATTTGATGACTCACAGTCGTCTTCTACCTCTAATCGTATAAGGCAACATGCCTTGTTTTCCTCGATTTTTCAAATCGATTTATCTTGAGTGTTACTCGACGGTTTTTGCTCAAACTTGCTTTGTTAGCTTCCTTGCGCGATTCCACATAGGATTATCCCAAAAACTTTGGGATTTGATGAGTTTTGGAGAAATGCCCAATAGGGGCACCGACCTCCTCCTCTTGCCCCTACTTAAACCCTACTCTAGGGTACCTTGCCTATAAATATTACAACCCCAACGACCGCCATCGCCTTAGCAACACGCTCGTGTTCTCAATTTGGAGTTTCGTGGATGATCTGACCCCCAACTGGCCGCCGATGACACTTGGCTTGCAGCGCATCTCACACTCCATTCCCTTCATCTTTGGTCTAATTTTCGGCAACAACAGGTCCGACTTCTTCCCCCTTTGCTTTCTGTTTTGTTGTTTTGATGTTTGGTCGCGTATTGGGTTTTTCCCCAATTGTTTTTGGCCGGCCGCAGCCTGCTGCTTCGAGCAGAAATGGCACGGGGTGGTAGGAAGGGGATGACCCCACCCAGATTACTATTTTACCCTCCAACGTTCCTTGTTATCCTTTGCATCGCGCTAGGGGTGAACTCGTCTTCTCGCCTGCCTTTGACCGTTTGACCCGGCCTTGCGATCGATCGCTGGGAGGATGCTGGGTCCCCACGCACACTAGATGGCCATTGGGCCAGGTCATCAGCGTGGGGCCCACTCCCCTTGTTTCTTTGCTTTGTGCGATCATGCCTTGCCTGCTTGGCAGGCTATGATTGGTCGAGACAGAATAAATCGTATAAATTAATTCTGATGTCAAAAATTAAAAATAGATAGTGTTTTGAAATTAGGAAGACGAGATCTATTCATTAAAAATGTTTTTGATTTTTGGTTTTGATGTTTGTGAAAACGTAAATTTTAGAATGATTTAATTAACTTAAAATCACTAAAATTAACCCTAAAAGTCCATATCATAAAAATATACAATATTATATGTTATCTTGATCAGAAAATCCTAACTAAGATGATGGTGAGGTTTTTGGAGTCTGATTCGATGGTTTGTGCAAAAGTTAGTAATATTAGGGTTTCCCATCTTTAATGAATACATATAATTCTGATTTCTAAATCTAATGATGAATTAGGGAAAGTGGGTTCTAAATTCGTGTGAACGGTTGGAAAGAGGGATTCTAGAACACCTGAGGCTAAGGTATGTGATTTTTATGTGCATCTACTCTTCAGTTGGGAAATCTTTATACCATTACTTATAATTCCTTATGAGGCTTAATCTACCCTAAATCCTTGATTCTTGAAACCTAAATTGTTTATTGCCTCAAAAATTAGTTGTAGTATTATCTTGTTTGGGTATTCATACCCCACTACCATGTTACATAATCTTTTGCTTAATCTTGCCATAACTCCTTTGATAGCATGTAATTAAATGTTGTATTTAATATTAAAGTAGTGGTACTTATGTACAACCACCCATAGAGGGCATGTATATAATCCCCTATGGGAATGTTTATAATTCTCCCCAATATATTATAGGTGGCTGGAAATGTCTTATTCTTCCCTCACCTAAGGTTAGAGGTCCGGTAGGTGCCTCAACCCTACTTAGTTAGGTAGACATATTAATTTACATGCAAAACCCTTATTTATTTTTTTATTGGCAAGTTTCATTATAAAAAGCCTCATACTCTTTGATGTTTCACTTTACAACAATTATCTAGCCTATTTTACTTGTTACAACTTTCATGCTACTTTTAGAATATTCTTGTAACACATACTTTTCTCTCTTTTCCTCTTGCTGGGTGTCTTCCCAACCACCCAGGTGTTGGTGCTGTGCAAGGTGGAGGACAAGCTTGAAGGAAGTTCCCCTCCGGAGTTGATCTTTAGCTTTTGGAAAGGATGGATAGGTTGCTATAGCTAGATCCTGTTTATCTTATCTTTTCTTTTAGAAATTGTTCATGTAATAAACAATAAAGCCATGTGAAGGCTTATTAATTTCTTTCTTTCCGCTACTATTGAAATTTTATTATGTATTTGGAATCATGCTTATTTACTTGGAATATTATGCAATCATCCTCAAAGTCTATAAATTCTTGTTAAAATTGTGGATGTTTGTATTTCCTTTAAATTTTAGTAAAGAGGTGATCTCGCCTCTTTACAGTGTCAACCAATGGCCTCACTAGGTTGATGGTTCATCAACTAATGGTTTCCTAGACTTGATGGTTCATCAACCAATGGTTGTACTCTGTAAATGGGCCATCAACTAAAGGTTGGACTACTTTTAAAGTCGACGATTTTTCTAGATTTACAACCAATGGTTTTTCTTATCCAACATCCAATGATTTTAGATGAAACTTTTGGTTTGATGGATTAGTTTTGATAATGAAGAATCAATGGTCCTAACCCCATAACCTTTTAGTCTTACCTTTTCCCTTGTAAGAATGTAAGTGATAGTCACCATATTGAATTGATGTGTAACCCTAATGTATCATATCTTGTTACACCTAACCCTAGTACATATAGGTGATGATGGTTAATCATGCCTAACTTCTTGTGTGATTAGTATGATTTGGAATGTTCCCTTAATTATTGTTGAACCCTAATATGTTACTATTTGAACATCATAAGATTCTTAATCCAATATTATGCTAAATATGTGTATCACATGTATGGTGATGGCTTGTTGAGCCTTGCTACAGGGCATGGGAAGATATTGATGTTCTTACAAGGAATGATGTAATCTTATTAATTACCTTTGGGCATGGTTGATCCCTAATTAAGTTGTATTCCTCTTCATGATGTGATAATGATTTATATTATATGATGATGTGATGATAAGTATAATCTCATGAATGACAATGAAATAATATAATGTGGTATTGTGATCAACAATTTTATCTCATGAATTTTATATAGTTTGAAGTTTCTATATATCGATGCTTAGAAATGAATTACGGTTTGTATGTTCACTTATCTGATGTTGCCTTAATTCACCCAATGGGCATTAACTAATCAATTGAAACCCTAATCATGCAATTCCCTTTGTCGTAGAACCAATTTTAGTGTTAGAAATTATTGAATGGTGAAATGAGTATTCCTAAGGGAAACTCAGAGCACATATTTTTTAGTATGTGAGGTGCAAGAGATTATATGTCCTTGACATCCTTACTTCCAGGTTATGGAGGATGACACTGTCATGCCTCATATTGAGAATGACTATGGTCGTGTCTCAAATATTTGCATATGTGATGTGATTGAGGATGATGTAGTTGTAGCTGAGGTGGTAGGGTTCAATGTACCCTGGTGTCTAGTGTTGGACCTGTACCAAGGGATGACTAGGTGTTATTATCTTGACTATATGTCACTGTTGGAAGTTTGACTATGTGTCACTTCATTCAACCCATACTGACTGAGCATAGATGAGATCTTATGATTCTGACTCTCCTAGATCTTATACAAAATTGATTTATACTTTGTAGTGGTCAGTTGATTTTGTGTGGTACGACTTAAACTCCCCAGGGCATAATAAAAGATGTAATACATACATGTAGTATATCTTCTAGGGTTAAATATAATTCACATTGGATGTTAACCCTTGAGTTGTCCCTTATACTACACACCTATGATATAATGCAATCAAAGTAATAACCTATTAGAAGAGATAGATTTATCCATTTCCATTACATACTCTATTAATCATGCTTGTTATTATGCCTACCTATATAACTTGCTTAGACTGCTTAATCCATTAAATATGCTTAGTTATATAACCTAATGTAATAAATAATTATTATGGAGAGTTATATCACAATCTGGGATGTGGGTCTCACCTTGTGGGTTACAACATCTCTTTAGGTGGTCGTCAACGATGTTGTAGGGATAATGCTATTAAGGAAGAGAAGCTCGAAGATTAGTAGACGATGAAGATTAGATAGTTGTTGTAAGACCCCTGACCTGTATTTTGGTTTAACCATATTTTCTCTAGCTTGATGATGTGTATAGAACCTTGATCTAATCCTTTGGAAAGACCTAGATCTTGTGGAGAGCATAAGTTTCTAGTTTGAACTTGTTTGGATGATATTTGTGCTTTGTGTGCTTATTTTGGTGCAAATTGCAATTTACCAAAGTTGAGGGATTATCTTTTAATTTGTCACCTCTAGAGTGTTTCTTCTCTCTCTTGGCTTCAAGATAGAAGTTGTGGTTCTTTGGGGTGCCTTGTTTGAGCTTTGGTTGAGTGGTGGAATCACCTTGGGTGATTAGGGTTTTCTAGGGTTTGTGTCCCTTGTGTTGTCGCGACCTAGGGCTTGTTGGGTGGGTGTCGTGGTTGAGACACCTCCTCTAGATTTGGTTGTCATGAATGAGGTGGCTTGGGTGATCTTGGGTTCAGATATTTTCCTTTGTATAGAGTGTCTCGACCTAGGAGGGGTTGGTGACCTTGTTCCATGATCTTGTGTGCTTGGTGATGTGTCACGCCCATAGATGGTGTTCCATGGTTGGTCACGACCGTGACCATGTGGGTGACCCAAGTGGGTCGAGACCCAACATAGAATGTATCAACATATCTTGCATGTGGGTTTTAAGTGGTTGCATGTTAGTTTCTTGGGTGGACAAGTGTCCCTTTGGAGCCCTATCTTTTTGACACCTCATATCTTTCCCTACCTCTCTCTTCCCGTGCTATATAAACCCTCTTTTGTCCGTGCAAGTGATCATTTTCGGCCATATTCTTTCTCCTTCCTTTCTTCTACATTCTTATAGCTTCGTGGCACAAGTAGGTGTTGGTCTTGGTGCCTTGAGGGTAGATCAACCTTGCATGTGGTGATTGTGGTGACCCTTCATCATCTTCTACCTTGGTAAGTGTTTACCTTTCCTTTATGGTGTTTTCTTTGGATCTTCTACCCATATTCTTCCCTTTTATCGACCTTAGACCATGTTTTGACATGGTGGTCATTCTTGAGAGCAAGCTCCTTCTCACAAGGGGTCATAGGCCATGTTTTGACAAGGCGACACCCAAGTGAGAGGATGTTTCTTCTCTCGTTCCCCCTTTCTTTGTTTTGGTTTGGCTTTGAGTTTCTTGCTCTCTTTTCTTGGGAAGTCTTTGACCATGGTGTTGATAACACCCAAATTAGCGCATATTTTCTATGCATTTTATCTATATTTTTGTGCCACTTTAGTCTTAATATGCACTCTTTTATTCATGTTTTATGTTTTCAGTCTCTCCATTAGATAATGTAGTGAAAATAGCTGATAATGTAGCTAATTAGCCTGTTTTAGACTTGCAGGCACCGAAACTAGCCAATTTTGGGACTCTCAAGTACCGAACCTGAAAAGATACAAATTCCAGCAGCTGACCGATAGGGCCCGACCGCGCCGCCCGATACGGCCGCGCCGCCCGATACGGCCGCGCCGCCCGATACGGCCGCTGCCCGATACGGCCGTCGCCCGATACGGCCGTCGCCCGATACGACTACTTGATGCCTCAAGATAGAAGCCACAGATGAAGGACACGTGGACCAATAAAAGCTACAACTCCCATCAACTCGTTGCCTATAAATAGCAGTTGCCAACCTACAGAGCAGAGAGCCAGAGGGAGGACCCTGCAAGAGCTAGTTCCTAGACCAAGGAGTTAGTGTGTCGAGTTCCCCAAAAGTCTACTACCCGATACGGTTGCTCGATACAGTCTGCTCGATATGGTCTGCCCGATACAGTTGCCCGATACGGCCTGCCCGATACGGTTGCCCGATACGGCCTGCCCGATAGTGTTGCCCGATACGGTGTAGAGAGAGAGAGCCGAGGAGTCCAGAGGGACGAAGAGAAGACCCAAGGGCCGAGATCTGACCTGCACAGAGGCCGAGGAGTGAGATCCACCTCTCCTCTACGGGCTATATCTCTTCCCTCTTCTCTTTCGTTCTACTACATTCCTTTGTTTCTTGTACAAACGATGTTTATCCATCTTTGTTCGGTGCCAGCTATGCTTGTCTATGGCTAGTTAGCTCCTTCTCATCTATGCAGCCCGATCTGGGAATGTTTATATACTTTTGCCTTAAGCAAGTAGATTCATATCAGATCTAGTATGTTGCATGTTCTATTTTCTCTTTCCAAGTTATGATTGCTAGTTTGGTGGATCTCTTACTCGCTTGAACTGTTGTTTCCGCCTGTATCGAGAGATCCGTTGTAGGAATAGCTAAGAGATGATAGTTTGGATCTGAACCCGAGAGGAGGATGATCCAAGGTATTCTGTTCCTAACACCCCGGAATATCCTAAGACTCGAGAGGGAACTTAGTGTATTCGAGGTGTTGATATGTCATTCTTCGAGAGAGGGTCATTGACATATTGTTGATGGTTTTAGTCATGCATCATGAGAGCGACTGGGATGACCCCACAGGACAGATGCCACTGTGCATACTAGATGCTTGCTTGGGTGTTCGAGGGTTGTCTATGCTCGAGAATGAGTGCATAGACTACCCCGTTTGTGGTTACATAGCCAGGAACTCTCTTTCTCTGATTAGTAGACTCACGAGCTCTTTTTTGTTTTGTTTTGTTTTCTTTGTTTTATTTTATATCGTGACAGCCCGCTAGACTAGTTCTAGCACTTACTTTTATCGACTATCGTCTTGGCTTATATGACTAAAGAACAAGATCTGTGGCGTCCTAAACGTCACCATGTCCCTGTGTTCGACCCCGTATATCTACTTCGACCCCGTAATAAAGTTACGGGGGCCTAGAAGGTTTCGTGTTATAAATTTAAAGCTTGATTCCTTCCTTTGTCCCGCGTTCATTTTCGGACGCGAGAAGAAGGCCGATCAACTTTTGGCGCTGTTGTCGGGGACGTGGTTTTCCACATTTACACGCCTAGTAGATTTTTGTTCTGTCACTATAAATCTGTATATACATGCATAGTTTTCCTCTTGCTGTACACATACTTGTTCATATATACTAAATCACTTTTCTTTTTCTCATACCTTTTCTTCAGCCATGGACCTTGCTTCCGCAAGACAAGTCATCTTGTCCACCTGTCCTCCTGAGTTTTTCCGCAGTTCTGACTGCTGGCAAATAATTGAAGGTCATGCTCTGCAACTAGTCGAGTTATACTCACCTCCAACATCGTCATATGTTGAAATTCCAACAAAAGAGACTGCCAGTCAACCATCGACCCCCATTCTATCATGGGATCAAGAACTGATTAAGGCAGTGGAGTTGGCTAGGGAAAGTATTCAAGCACTCACCTCCTTAGCGCCTCATCTCCAAGAAGATGTCGATCCAATGCAAAAACTGCTAGAAGAGCAGGATCGTCATCTCAAAGTAGCCACCGAGGCTGCAGACCGCAATAGTAGTATAATTCAAACTGTTGAACAAGGATTCATCCTAAAGCATCATGTTGATACTGCGGGTTCCCCTTATATGTCCATGGCAGAATCGACGGGTCTCGAAAGCATTGCTGCTCAAGTTCAACAACTTCATGATAAAGATGTTGAACAAGGCAGGAGGCTCCAAGAGCTCATCGATCTGGTTACAATTCGGTTACAACTGCCATCACAAGACAATGAAGATGTTAGTCATCATGACCATCCCATTGGGTATGAAGTGGAGTATGAATCACCTTCCTATTTAGACCATCAACTGGATTCACCAGGATTTTTCTGTGAAGACCAATCCACTTCGAGAAGCCCTACATTCTATCCAGATGACCCAGGTGATGAACCAATGGAAGAAATGAGTCATAAACATGAATGGGTCTATGATGACAATGATGAAGACTCGAAGAGCCAATCGACCTCACAACCAAAAGGTTGGTTTGAGGAACCAGAGTCAGATATTGAACCAGACCAGAGTGACATTTCTCATATTGAGACTTGTCATTTTGCTGTGAGCAGTACACCAACCATGGTTTGGAACAATTTGTTCGAGGACGACGATGACGACAGCTGCTCGACATGGAGCAGTGAGTATAGTAATGAAGACGAGTTGGAGCAGCACGAGCCATCATTCGCCACCATACCTTCATAAGGCTTGGTGGACGTCAAGGGGGTAGGATGGACGGTTAACTACAACATGGCTGCTGACCATGAAGACACCCCTGACTCTACGCCAGGTGATAAGCTTGGGGTGGTAGAACTACAAACAAATTCTTCAGGGGGTACTTTTTGCTCAGAAGATTATTGGATGACTCAGACAGTACATGAAGATTTATCTGAGCATCCAACCGCAAGTGTAGAGATGGAGAGAGAAGATATGAGTCCTCAAGATGATGTCCAACCTCTCTCATCTATCTCATCCTGTGTCGACAACCCAGGACCTTCATTTTTAGAATCATATAATGAAAGGTACCCTGAGTATGAAATGCCAAAGAATTCATCCCAGTGCAGTTCAAGCCACTCCCAGCACAAAGATGACTATACCGAGTCTCCGGATTTCACTTCGCTTCTTCGGACTCGACAGGGTCAATACATCTGCCAATTCTACTCCTACTATGTGGCGAAACCCGTCGGCAAGACACAGGTGACACTGGTCCCAAAGCTGAGAATTTGGGATCCCAGTGTCGGTATCGTGGGGCAGCCACCCCCTTTTCTATTACCCACCCTCCCACCCTTTTATTACAATAAATTTTGCTTTTCATGTTATTGTTGGTTAATTTCTTTCCTCTAACTGTTTTGATATCCTTGCACACATGCATCATCTTTAGAACTTCAATAACAACCATTAACAATCATGCATTCCTGCCTCACTATTTCAAGTTTAAGTCTTGCTCGAGGACAAGCAAACTCTTAAGCTTGGGGTAGTGGTAGGCTTCACCCTTCTTTCTCTTCACCCTTCTTGCATGCACGTTTATTTCTTGCATATAGCGTAAGCTTGTAGCTTCGCAATTATGGCTATGTGGTGCGACTCTAATAGATAAATGCTTGACTTAATGCCTAATTGCACAATTTTCATCTTAAAAATTGCTTGACCTCTCGCTTGACTTGCTCTTTGACTCTTTCCTTGAGTTTGGTAATAAATCTAAGGTTATGTCCCTTTTTCATAGCTTAAAGCTAAATTCCCTTGATCTATGTTGTGAATGGAAAATCCATGGTAAAGGACCGTTGGAATGAGCTAAATCATGATTAAAGTCTCCTAGCTGCGAATTTCACAAGGTTGCCTCTATTCTAAGGATGCTTGAATCATAATTGCAACTTTTCACACAGGTGTCAAGTAGATCATGATGAGTCTTTGAGCTATGATCAAGATGAAATGTTTCTCCTTGATGGACTATGTGCCTTCTCACATTATATTGAGTCAAAAAGATGAAAAATATAAAAATGTGCAAAAGAGGTTTGGCCGCCCATAAAATCCCAAAAATATATATATAGTTCTCACCCAAGCCTAAAAATAGAATGCAGATGATAAAAGCCTGAGTGTGAACAATAAATGAGTGCTTGTTTTCTCTTTTAGGAGAGTTGAGGATGGTGCCCAGTCAGTGTATGACTGCGCTCATGAACGCGGATATGTCGTTCCTGGTAGTACCACTCTAAAAGCTCATTAGAGAGTCACTAGGAACCCCCTAGGTGACCTATGAGATCATCTCAGTAGCAAGGTTGGTTCGGGTGCAGTACGAGGAGTTCATCTCACTACTTTGGACCAACTGATTCAGACTGCAGGGACTGTTGCTCGCTACATGGACCAACCTGACGCAGATCGGGATCCTCAGAAGTCATTAGTCTTTTTGCTTTATTTCTTAGGACATGATTAAGTGAGAGGCATGGTATTCCTGAATGGTATGCATGGATTCATGGTGATGGCTCATTACTCATCACCCGCGTGATCACCTAAGTGACAACTCTTTCATGATCAAATAATTATGATTCAAACCCTCACGAGTATTGGCAGGCTATAGTGAATTCGCTTAATATTGCCTGGAAATTCTTTGATCTTACTTTTGCAGGATTGTGCTTGTTTGGTGGGGGTTTGTTCTGAAATGACATGGATCAAGAGTATTTATGCTTTAAACTATTTTTCTTAACCTTAGCATTTATTTCCAAGCTTAATTTGGATGTTATCTTTTGTTCTTTGAGCACAATATTGCTTGAGGACAAGCAAGTTTTAAGCTTGGGGTAGTTGATAACACCCAAATTAGCGCATATTTTCTATGCATTTTATCTATATTTTTGTGCCACTTTAGTCTTAATATGCACTCTTTTGTTCATGTTTTATGTTTTCTGTCTCTCCATTAGATAATTTAGTGAAAATAGCTGATAATGTAGCTAATTAGCCTGTTTTAGACTTGCAGGCACCGAAACTAGCCAATTTTGGGACTCTCAAGTACCGAACCTGAAAAGATAAGAATTCCAGCAGCTGACCGATAGGGCCCGACCGATACGGCCACACCGACCGATACGGCCGCGCCGCCCGATACGGTCGCTGCCTGATACGGCCGTCGCCCGATACGGCCGCTTGTTGCCTCAAGATCGAAGCCACAGATGAAGGACACGTGGACCAATAAAAGCTACAACTCCCATCAAATCGCTGCCTATAAATAGCAGCTGCCAACCTACAGAGCAGAGAGCCAGAGGGAGGACCCTACAAGAGCTAGTTCCTAGACTAAGGAGCTAGTGTGTTGAGTTCCCCAAGAGTCTACTGCCCGATACGGTTGCCCGATATGGTCTGCCCGATACGGTCTGCCCGATACGGTTTCCCGATACGGTCTGCCCGATACGGCCTGCCCGATACGGTTGCCCGATATGGTCTGCCCGATACGGTCTGCCCGATACGGCTTGCCCAATACGGCCTGCCCGATACTGTTGCCCGATACGGCCTTCCCGATACTGTTGCCCGATACGGCCTTCCCAATACAGTCTAGAGAGAGAGAGAGCCGAGGAGTCCAGAGGGATGAAGAGAAGACCCAAGGGCCGAGATCCGACCTGCACAGAGGCCGAGGAGCGAGAGCCACCTCTCCTCTACGGGCTATATCTCTTCCCTCTTCTCTTTCGTTCTACTGCATTCCTTTGTTTCTTGTACAAACGATGTTTATCCATCTTTGTTCGGTGCCAGCTATGCTTGTCTATGGCTAGTTTGCTCCTTCTTGGCTATGCAGCCTGATCTGGGCATGTTTATATACTTTTGCCTTAAGAAAGTAGATTCATATCAGATCTAGTATGTTGCATGTTCTATTTTCTCTTTCCAAGTTATGATTGCTAGTTTGGTTGATCTCTTACTCGCTTGAACTGTTGTTTCTTCCTGTATCGAGAGATCCGTTGTAGGAATAGCTAAGAGATGATAGTTTGGATCTGAACCTGAGAGGAGGATGATCCAAGGTATTCTGTTCCTAACACCCCGGAATATCCTAAGACTCGAGAGGGAACTTAGTGTATTCGAGGTGTTGATATGTCATTCTTCGAGAGAGGGTCATTGACATATTGTTGATGGTTTTAGTCACGCATCGCGAGAGCGAGTGGGACGACCCCACAGGACAGATGCCACTTGCATACTAGATGCTTGCTTGGGTGTTTGAGGGTTGTCTATGCCCGAGAACGAGTGCATAGACTGCCCCGTTTGTGGTTACATAGACAGGAACTCTCTTTCTCTGATTAGTAGACTCACGAGCTCTGTTTTGTTTTGTTTTGTTTTCTTTGTTTTGTTTTATATCGTGACAACCCGCTAGACTAGTTCTAGCACTTACTTTTATCGACTATCGTCTTGGCTTATCTGACTAAAGAACAAGATCTGTGGTGTCCTAAACGTCACCACGTCCTTGTGTTCGACCCCGTATATCTACTTTGACCCCATAATAAAGTTGTGGGGGCCTAGAAGGTTTCGGGTTATAAATTTAAAGCTTGATTCCTTCCTTTGCCCCATGTTCATTTTCGGATGTGAGAAGAAGGCCGATCAGGTGTCTTGTCTTTCTTGAGGTGTCCTTGTAGTTGAGGGTGGAGCTTTTGGTGGAGCCTCATTGTCCTTTGGTGGTCGTGTGTTTGAAGCTTTCAACCGTTGAAGTGACCTTCTTATGTGGGTTATATAACTCTTAACCTTCTCTATTAATGCACATCTTCACATGCATGCTACTATTTTCTATCTCTAAAATGCTTCCTCGACATGCTGATAGATGATGATAGACTCTGGAACTTGGTTTATGTCGAGATCATGCTTGGTTTGGATGGAATCTGAAACCCTAGTTTTTTATCCAATTTTTGTGATTGCGGTGCAATGATGTTTTTCCCCTATCTTTTAAACTTGGTTTTGGTTGCATGCATGTTTATCAAGTGTTTTGGAATTCTATGAAGCTTTGGCTTTGTTTTGGTGTGGTTTAACATGGTTCTCTCTCTTGTTTGAGATCACCTTTCATGGTGGTTTCATAATGCAAGTGTTAGTGTTTTGATGACCGATTTTGGGAGATGTTTTTCCTTCTTAAAGAGGGTGGTGTTAATTATTGTTCTCTTTTGTTTGACCATAGATTACTTCAATTTTGACCTTGGTTACCCTTGGTTTGATGATGCTCCTTTATCTTAGTAGTAGCTTTATCATTGGTGGTCGTTACACCTAGACCTTTTGTGGTACTAGTCAAGATGATGGTTTGTCATTTGGTTGAGATACCTGCCCTGATTTAGTTAGGACATTGCACCTATTTTGAAAGAGTTATATGATCTTATTATGTTAGTGACATTTACGCTTGTTGCGGTCACAACATATCTCCTATCTTTTGGTTGGTAGTGACCCATGGCGTGGTTTTGAGGTCGAGAGATACCCTCCCTAGTGTGTCGCAGCCGCGACATCATGGTGTCGATCACGCTCGAGACACCACAAATGGTTGATGGCCGTGACCCATGTCTGTGGGTGGTCATGACACATGGTTTATGGATTGTTGAGACACATGCTTGAGTACTCAATTAGTACACATCTATGAATAATGTATAAGTCACATGTAGTATTGTGTGGATAATTGTTTTCTTAACCCTAAATGTATTCCAAGATTATGGGAGGTGCCATATTTAGGGCTTAGTGATTTTGATGTATCTACAAAACCCTAATCGGTTAAGAATGGATCCCTAACCCTAATGATGAGCTATTTTATGTGTTTGCTTTCTCTCTCTTGAGATAGTCATCTATTACACTACTTTCTCTTTCTTGTTTATAAGCCCCTAACCTTATAGGAAACATGTAAGAATGCCATGGCTTGTGAATTCTATGGTTATGATCTTATGATACAGGACGTTGCTAATGCACAATGATGAGGCATAATGTGATGAAGCACACACACATTTAATGTGATAGATCCTATGACCTGGTGATGCTTTTATGCCTTGAGATGCAAAATCCAAAAGTGAAGTTGTTACAACCCCAATTTTTGGGTTCTTTTTGGTGAGAAATGTAATTTCTCCTATTAAAGATATTTGAACAAATAATAATATAATTTGTTTTGAATAAATGGATTTCGTTTACAATAGCCTTGTTGGTTGTTTTGTGGGCTTTATTGGCTATTGGGCCCAATAACAAGGAAAAGACAAAGGAAACTCCATTATTAATAAGAAATGGAGAAAAGAAAGATGTAGAAACCTCTAGAAGGCAAAAGGAAATAATCCAAAGGTGGATTTCGTGCCTCTTGGGTTCCTTGGGTTCCAAGGAGTCCAAAGTTGAAAAGATAATCCAACAAGAAAAGAAAAGATCAATTAAATATTTCTTTATTAAGAAAGAAATTGAAAACAATGATAAAATGTGGAAAATAAGTGCAAAGAGGTATAATTAAGTTATCCTTGGTGGATTTTCGTATCCATGAGGTTTCTAATATTAGAAGGAATTCCAATAAGGAAAATAAAAAGAGAGATAAGGAGAAATCCTCAAAAAGAGATATTTTAATAAAGAAATAAAAAGGATTATGAGAAATAATGGATATAGATGAATTTAGAAAGATAATGAGTATCCACTAAAAAGGATTTCGAAATATTAGAGTTTCTTGGGGTCCAAGGAGCCCCATTGGAGAAAAAGAAAGAGAAAATACCATTAATAAAAAATAAGAGGATGGTGTAATGTATAATTAATGTATTTTGTGGCATTATTAAAAAGGAGGTATTTTCTACTAAAAGGAAATATAAATTTTGTGCCAATGAATTAAAAGGCAAGTACAAAGAGGATAAAAGAGGTAATTTTCAAAATCCTAATATCTAAAGAATAAAGAATAGCAAAGAGTTTTTTTTTAAGAAAGAGGAGATTGCTTATTCATGAAGGAATGTGGTTTCCTTGTAGGAAAGAGGCTTAGATCTCGTGGATGGGCATCCTAGGACGTTGCTACACTTCCGTATATAAGGGGTAGAACCCTTGGTTGAGTCTAGAGAGATCCCATACAGTCCTCTCTCTTCTTCTTGTTCTTTCTGTACAAACCCTAACCAAGAAGGTGTAGTACTATCCCTGGAGTAATGAAGGGTTGTATTGTGGTCTTGATGGAGGCAGGAAGCTTCCACAACAACCCAAGGAAGATCGGCTATCATACCCTCGCCCTTGTCTTCGAGCAGCCTCTGTTGTAGGTATGCGAAACTGCATCAATCACAACAGTAATCACATGCTAATCTCACTCAGGAACGGCCATCTCAACCATGAATTGGAGGTGCCCCGCATGTGCCAGGGTGCAGCCGAGCTGGGGCGGCCATTGACAGCCACCCCCGAGCCCTAAGGAAGTGAGGGCGGACCCACGATGAGCTACATGTCGGCACAGCTAGGACATCAGGAGGTAGAAGATGACCACAGGCAGCATTTGACGGTTATGCCTCTCCACGGGCTGAAGCGTCAACAACTTAAGCAGGGACAAAATGGTCTTTTCTTTATGTTTTCAAGTAGCCAAGCAGCGTTGCATGAGTAGGGCGACATGGCAGCTTGTCATTGGTCCAAGTAAGTTAATTTTGCAAAAATCGTATCTCTTTATTAGTAGCTCGGATCGATACATGTAAAATATGAAAGTTGCTCAGAAAAACGAGAGGAATCCAATAAAAATAGGTTTAGAAGCTAAATCATCTTGTAATGCGAAAAGTAGTGGAAGTTATCAACTTTAATGCTTTAATGTTTAAGAAACCCTATTTTGAGATGACTAATGTATTTAGTAGGGTTTAATGGATGATTAAAGTTGATATTAGCCTGTTAATTATAAAAAAGTACATTAAGAACAAAAAGGATGAACTTTGCACATAATTGGTTTAATTTAGAATTCTATGTGCATAAACGAGCTTTAATGGGCCTTGAAACCCTAATGTAGTCATTGTGACTCTTATTGGCTTTAATTATTCCAATTCATGAATAAAGCTAAGATATGATGGTTCTAAGCTATTTTGATTGTAAAGGTTACTAATTGTGGATAAATACCCTTAATATGGAAATTAGGGGTTTTCTAATGGATAAAGATGGAATTAATGATAAATAGGGTTCATATGTGAATTAGATCACAATGAACTATGAGTTGTTAATCTAGAAGGAACCAAAGATGATAATTAGGCCTAATGATCTTGTCATAAATTAAAAGGGAAAAAATGGTAGTTTTAATGTAAAAGAGGCATGATAGACTTAATGGACATTTAATTGTGCCATTAATCCGAAATTAAGGTAATATGTTGTTAAAAGGTAACCTTAATATCTGTCATGAAGAATAGATGAGATAATTAGGGTTTGTGAGTAATTATATAAAACTAGGGTTTAAAATAGTATAAATGAAGAGAAACCCTAATTGTAATGGAAACCCTAAAAGTGGACTAGAAACCCTAGGAAGCGAGCTAGGTTTAATAGATCTTGATGGCACGATCAATGATAGGAAATTGTATGCACATTTTAGGATCCCTTTGTGTGCTTGCTTGCCTATTGGATTTCTTGCAATGATTGGATTAATTTTGTTTCAAATCAGCCTGACATGTATGTGGTTAATTATGGTTAATCACATTAGTTTTCCGAAGAGTTTCTCGGATGATTCATTGCTTTGAATGCAACTTATTAGTTTGGATGTTCATACTTGCAAATCATAAAGTCACTATGATTATCACAATAATAATAGAAGTGTGTATTCTCGCACCTACATGCCACCCTAATGGATGATGCCAAAGGTCAAGCCCAGGAGGGAAGACTAATGGGCACCATGAGTGGTGACCCCAGACACTAAGCTATGGATTGAGAAGGTGGTCTTTATAGAATGACTAATGGGCAGTATGACGGGTGACCCCAGGCACCAAGCTCGGGAATGAGAAGGTGGCCTTAAGTCATTGGCAAAAGAAAAACCCTAAGGAGGGTATGCCAGGGTTAGGGAAAAAGTGGTGGAGGATGTCACATTGAAAGCATAAATTGGCTTGTTAATTAACTTGATTGTGATATTTAGATTGTTAGCCCTATATGCAAAATTTTGGTTGTCCCCACATACCGACATATTTCGATATGCTAACCGACATTTTGTTTGTCGGCGTTTTAGGTGCAAGATTGAAAAGGACAAACAGTAAAGTGGCATATGTGGAATTAAATAAGAATTAAAGTATAAAGGAGGATTAGTTAGAATAGACTCTAGATGTAGATAGAAGTAGATATCCAAGTTTTTGAAAAAGGTATGTAAAGTTTTATTTTATACCAGATTTGAGTTTAGTTTGGTAGAATTTCATAATTATTACTGATTATTTGTCGAACCTTTGATCTTGTTATTTGGGATAACAACTTTGACCTTCGGGTCTCCCTTAATTAGGGGTTACTGGGAGGTGGGGTCGTTACATTTGTTATTAGAGCATAGGTTCCTCATTTAATCTTTAATAATTATTAAATTTTACAAATTTCATAGAACCGAGGGAGTTATTAGAGGATTTTCTGAAAGACATAGGTGTCTAGAAAAGGATCACGTCTGGGGGCTGACAAGATTTTCCTCTGCACTGCTAGTCAGAATACAAGGACTCCCAGATTAGTGTGACTTCCTGGCCAATGTCTCAGGATTTGACTCGAAATAAGATACATTTAGGACTCTCTCATCTTGTTCATCCCTTCTCAACTCAAATGCTATTAAGGACCTTCAGGATTAGGGGTTTCTCTCTTTTCCCCACCCTCTTGAGGTATGGGTAAGGTTTATAGGGTTTAAGGAATGCTCCACCCAAGAAATGAAAAGCATGTAAATAAGATGTCATGGACATAAGCTTAATAGTTTAAGCATAACTAGATGCATGCTTAGGTCATATGACATATGTTGTCATGTCCTAAGGAGAGACCTGAGGCTAGACCTCTTGGTCAGGAGGATGAGTGGAGAAAGTTAGTCTTGGAGGTAGAGACCTCCATTATAAGTAGAGACCTGGCGCATCCTCTGAAGATGATGCTAACCCTAACCCTAAGTGGTGGTTAGAGAGAGAGATGACATGATGAGTTAGATGTCATGATAGACCAGGCATGTGGACATGCTTTTGGATGCCCATGCCATTTTGAGCCATGTGAGGTTGGATGGCCTAGTGCCTTTTGGCGATCTAACCCTAGGAAGGGTCTTGCATGTTAGAGTGAAGGATAGATCCTTCAACGATGAGGTTAGTGAAGAACCTATAGAAACCCTATGGGCTTATGCGAGTAGGGAATAACATGCACCCAGAGTACGAATATAGTACGGGCAGTGGGTTGAGACTCTAGCCAGGAGAGTATGTTGGATGGCTTATGAGACAAGCATGAGGAACTCTAGATAATCTTGAGAGAACAGAGGCTTCACCCATGTAGGGGTATGCTTGTGAGGTCGATCCTTCATGGAGAAAGAACCACTAGTAGTAAGGTTGGTCGTAGGGTTATCTCTAGAGAGAGAGAGAGAGAGAGAGCAAGACCCAAGCAAGAAGGTTGGAATCTTAGACTCCGAGATATGAGGAACAGTGGGCAGTTGAGGATGATGCGACCTAAGTGGATGGTTGTGGTTGCCTCATGCATGATCCCTGGGGGCTGATGATGTCTTGGTTGCCAAACCCTAGAGGGAAGATGAGGTTGTTGGTACCTATGTGCCTATGGTATAGGTGTTTACCTTCTGGGTTAAGAAGAAGAGTTCCTTAAACCATGGAGAGGTATAGTAGCAAGTTGTGAGGCCTTTTACCTAGTTGGTTGTCCTTGAGGAGGACTCCACTCTAAAGTGTTGTTCAGGCAGAAGGATCTTGGGGAGTGCATGTCATACCTTGTACATGCTTAGTTTGTGGTTAAAAAGGTTGAGCATGCAGTTGGACATCCAAAAAGTGAACCTAGGGTTCTTAGACCTAAGAAGGGAAGTGGTGTACCTGATGCTCATGATGAGATTTGAGTTTCTATAGATTCGAGTATGGCACTCCTCATGGTGAGAGGAAAAGGGAAACCCCTTAAATTTAAGGTATGTTTGATGAACCCCTCATAGCTAAGTTGGTGATATGGGAAGGTTTGTTCTTGGTCCAATGTTGAGTAATGAGAACAAGTATGACCTAGCATGGTTTAGTAGGTGGTCTTCTTGTGCCTTAGTAGTTTTCTAAGGCTAAGCATGATCAAGTGGATGTAAACCCTAGACATAAGGATGTTGTGACCTTTGTTATCAAGGTGTAGTTTCCTCCCATCCTGGGAGAGGGACCCTTTTGTAGGGTGTATACCCATTTTTGTTAGTTTTGAGGTAACCTAAAGAAGTCTCAATAGGATCTTGAGAAGCTAAGTGAAAAGTACATAGTAAGAGAATGAACATGTAGACCCATAGATAACCATCTCTAAGTGCATGTGGGTGTGTTACCATGGAGGTAACCGGTATGGGGCCTGAACAAGGTAGATAGGTCGCCATGACCCCTATGAAAGGATGAAAGTCATCCCAGGAATGCAGAGAGAGATGATGAAGGCTTGGGGTAAGGTTCTAAGTTGGACATGTACTATGTTAGAATCCTAAGTCTATCTGAGGGTCAGTAGTGATAAGACCAATGGAAGTAGGAGTTGCCTAATTCCCTAGTTGCGCATGACCATAGGGTCGGGAGGTAACAACTATCATTGTATGAGGGCCATGGGTTAGGAGATTGATCACCTTCATGAACTCATGGGACCCAAAGGGTAGATGAGTAGGGCACTCTCTAGATGCATAAGGGAAGAGGGATGACCCTAAAAGTGTTGACACCCTACAGACATAGAGGAGATGACCAAGGATTATGTGGTAATCCAAGTAGGTTCAAGACCAGTTTTCCATGGAAGTAACTTTGATATCGAGATGATCGTGATGTAGAGACATGTGTTGCACATTTCAACTTAGATTTGAAGGTGTGCAGGAAAGGTTGGATGTACCATCTCTACTCTTGGAATGGGAAGAACTTTGTATTTGGACTGCAGTCAAATGCTTATTTCCTCTTGTTATGGGAGTGAGAGATAGGACAATACGAATGCCATACACCAAGGATAAAAGATGATGTGAGTTTGAATGTTGCTAGGAGGACAGAGATGATAACGTACCATTGTGGAGTGAATGATATATGGATGGTTTACAAACACTTAGAGAGTTAAGGTATTCATCTTGTGAGGATGTTTTTTTTATCATGAGCTATGTGGAATTTGCAAGTTATACAAGGTTGAGTTTGATAACCAAAAAGATGAGCTCTATGTTTTCTTGTGCAAGATAGACCTAAAGTTGAAGATGAGATGATAAGTGGAATACATGGAGGTGTATGTCTTCAACATTACCTAACTCCTAAAGATGTGAAGTGGTAATGGATGCTCTGGTTGAGATACAACTTCCTAGTTTAGCTGGAGGCTAGAAGAGGTTGTTAGGTTAACCCTAAGTTATGAGATAAGTTTGGATAACACTCAGATGTAATGATATCTATTGAACAAGTTAGTAGTTATTTGGTTAGCCAGCTTAGACCTTGATGTAAGAAAAGGATGGTGGTAGAACCTCAGATGCACTTCTCTGGAAAAGAAGGCGATGAAACCCCAACTAGAGTGGTTTAGGGTTTCTGAGGAATCAATCTTGAGGAATCATGACATACAGGAGATCATGATTTTAAGATCACCATACACCATGGTTCTATGAAGATAATAAGTGATAGTAGTGCATTGGATGCTTAAGGTGAAGTTGCACGTGGCTTGTCGCCATGCAATCCATGAGGTGAAGGATGAACACCAGTAACCCAATGAGTTGATATGGAGGATAAAGAATTCCCAAGTGGGAATGGGAGTTCATCACTATGGATGTGGTAGACCAAGGAAGGTCAAGATGTAATATGGGTTATGGTAGATCGCCTTACCTAGATAACATGAGCAAGAAAGAATACTATCAAGGGACAGATCCGGTTGAACGACAAGTAAGAGAGATGGTTCAACTACACCACGATGTGAGTTCAAGAGTTCTTTATAACCTAAAGATTCACTTCCATGCGGTGGAAGTAGGTACATGAAGAACACGATGTTAGTACAGTTTATCACCCCTAACTAATGGTTAGTATCATCCAGACTAGAGGGTCTGATAAGAGCATGTGTGCTTGTTTAGGGTGATACATGGAGATAGTTATTGTCCCCTGTAAGATGTGATGATAACCACCATAGCCAGTGTCGGGATGTAAAGAAGCTCTGTAAGGGAGGTTGTGTTGGTCACCACTTCATTAAAGATGATATTGGTGAAGAGACCTTGTAAAGGTCAGTGAGACCACAATGGGTGTAGATGAAGTCGCTTTGATCATGCGATGGCTGAGAAAGCCCAGGGGTGACATGAGTCATGAGCTGATGCAAAGCAGACTGACATGCAGCTCACTGTGGGAGAGTATGTGATGTGAAAATCCAACCCCTCAAAGTTATAGCTAAGAGGGAGCTGAGTCCCGGCTGCATGGTCCATTTGAGATGGATTGGTGGAGATGGTTGTGTTTAGCCTTACCCCTTAGGATAACATGATGTATAATGTGTTCCATGAGTCCGATCTAGAGCACTATGTGAGGTACCCAAGCCATGTGTTGAGCCCTGAACCTATTCAGCTTTATGAGAGGCTGAAATGTCCTGAGTCACCTATGAGGGTACGATATACCAAGGTAAGAAAGAACTCAGATGGAAGGATATGAGATGATGAAGGTTCTTGGAAAGCACCATGGAAAAGGTGAGGCAACATGGGAGCCATGATGGACATAAGAAAGGCTTATCCTGTTTTGTTTGTGTGCCTAGTGGAATTTTGAGGGAAAAATTCCTATAAGAGGGGAAGGATGTTACAACCCCAATTTTTGGGTTCTTTTCATTGAGAAATGTCCAAACAAGGAAAAACAAGGCCCAAAAGAGCTCAACCAAGCCCAAGGAAACTCAAGGCACGAACCTAAACCTTCCTCTCAACCCCAGAGGAAGAAAAGAGAGAGAAAGACATCTCTCAAAGTGGCAAACTTGCTCTTCAACCCTAACTTAGGTTATTTTGCAAGCAACACCTCCAAAACTCAACAAAACACAAACAAACCCTAATCACCACTAAAGGTGATTAGCAAGCAACCAAGCACATGGTTTAAGCAAAATAAACAAGGTCAGCCCAAAACAGAGGTCAGGGTCCTTACAGGTGTAGTGGGCACAAAAGAAAATGAGAACGAGGGATTGATCACTAGGGTATTGAGAAGGTTTTGTGGTAGATTAATTTGGTCTCAATGGCCTAAAGAAGCGAGGGGAATAAGTGGGAGAAGGAAGCAAGGAAAGAAAAATGAAGAGAGGAAACCAAGATGTGAACTTAGTGTAGATACCTTGAAACCCTAATATCTATAGGATCAATAGGTTCAGTAGGAGGTAAGGAACATGAGGGAGAAAGAATCTCGAAAAAAAGACTCAGAGAAGATAGACAAATCTGGGAAAGAAAATCAAAATTGTATGAATATAGAAGATGATCTAGAATTGGAAGGTAGGAGACACAAGGAGAGTGGTACGATTAGATATCAATAGTGCATATCAATTATGAGAGAGACAAGGTCGCAAACCCAACATGGCATGATGTCTTTGAGAAGATCCAAGAAATACACTATGTGATCGAGAAACTAGGGATTGTTCCATTTTTGTCCAATTAAGTAAAGTCATATTTGTATTGGGATTAATATTTAGATATTTTCCCTCCTAGTTCAATTAAACTAGCTAGTCTTTTCTAGTTAAATTGAAATTTAGCACCTAGACCAATTAGGATCACATGAATCTATTTTTGGGATTGGATTTTAGTTTTAAAGTTTCCTATTATGAGTTCTTGTACAATTAGGTTGTAGACTATTTATCTTTATATATATTATAATACTACATCATTATCATCAATATTAATTAAACTGACTCTTATTATCTTCACTTTGTTACCCATAAGAGCCACCTTTTGTTATTATGCACAAATTTACATATTTACTTATTTTAGCTAAAAAGTTCATTACTTTATTATTTATTTAGGTAATGGTACATTATTCATAACCATGAACATGAAAAGTCAAATTTTATTCTAATTCATGTATTAAGAACATTATACCCCTTACTAAACATATATAGGCATTTTATGTAAATAACTTAGCAATGGAAACACATGTGACATATTTCAAGAACTCACTTACATGTTAGCACATATTTATATTACTATGTGAATATGACTGTATTAGGATATGTATTGATTAGAGCATCTAATGCCAAATCATGTGTTATATACATACATACATATATATATATATATATATATATATATATATAGAGAGAGAGAGAGAGAGAGAGAGAGTCATGCTAGAATACACTCAAGTGTACAGATTACGTTGTACACCCCAATGGTGTTTTCCTATCTAGACCATGTTTTTCTAAAATATAATCCATTGATCGTAATGGTTATAGTAATAATAGGCGACATACAAAATTTGAGCTCATTTGGATGGGTGTAAGTCACTCATCCAAGGGCAACAAAATTGACGCACAAAACTAATTTGAAATGCCTGATTTTTGCATCCTTTAGATGCACGACCTATAAGTGTCCAAATGAGCTAAAATTTATTATATAGTATGTTCTTAAGATATTTAAGAAGATCAACAGTTTAGATTTTTCAAAATTTTATTGCATCTTTAAAGATGATAGAGGTGTACGGTGCCTCCGGTACACTTGAGTGTGCACTAGCCTGACTCTCTCTCTCTCTCTCTCTCTCTCTCTATATATATATATATATATATATATATATATATATATATATATATATATATATATATATATATGATTTCAACCCTATAGATGTTAGGGTTATCAATGAGTTATTAACTATATTGATTAGGGTTAGAAACAACTATATTAGGTTATAACTCCCACATTGTTTGGTCAAATCTAAAGAACCAACCACACTAACATCCTAATCACGAGTTTAAGATTTCTAGAATCAAGATTGTAGGTTTCAATATGTTAGAAGTTGTGTTGTAAACAATAATTGAATGTCATAATCATATTTGAATGCTCAATGAGATATAGATAAGCCTTGGTCCAGATATTTTTTTTCAATTCCCATGACATACAAAGCAAGAAAATGTTAGCTTCAGAGAATTATTATAGAATATGATTATTATAAGTTTCATTTCTTTCTCCAATACATTGTCTATGGCCCCCTTAATGATCATAATTTCCTCATCATTCATTGTCTTTATTTTCTTATGCTTCACATATGAATATTTGGTTGTGGCTTGTGGTATGTCATCATCACGTGATAAATCAACACAAGAATCTAGTGTAGCTTCAATTTTGGTAGAAAATTATCATTTTAGCATTAACTAATGTTCTTCTATTAAATTATTTTTTGAAAGGAAAATACTTCTTTTAATTGAAGTTTTTTATTTGGATGCAAAGACAAGTTTAGGTATAAATCAATTTTTAGCAAAAAAGATAGAAGAAAGTTCTTTATTTGACGGGAATGACATTCAGAGTGGGAAGATAAATTCTTGACAAGAAAATAAGTTGAAGTGAAATATACAATTGGAGGAGTTTTGCTTAAAAGGATAAAATTAATTTTATTTGTGACTTGTTCCCTTGCTAAAAGAAATAAAATATGAGTGGAAAAACTTTTACTTGGAGAGAAGTAAGATAGGGAGATAGTATTTTGAAAGAAATATGGTGGAAAAATAGAATTTATTTGTGGGAAAGTTTTAGAGGAAAACATGTTTGCCTAAAAAAGAATAACATTGAAAAGGTTTTTCTTGCATATGCATCCAAATAATTAATGGAAATTTAACTTTCCTAAAAAAACTTATTTCACCATCATTCACTTTTTATGGGATAAAATAGGCTAAATTTCCCATGGATTCCCCATCAAAAAAATTCTCCTTCTCATCACCATGCTGACCAAACATCATTTCTAATTTCTCTACCATTCGCCTCCCTATAATCCAGCACATACAAAACACAACCTAAATGTGCCAATGTATAAAATTTGCAAGACAGAATCAGAAAAAGAAAAAAGGCAAACATCTTTTCAAGATTCTCTCACCTAAAAATTGATCTATGTAGCCTCAAAGTTACTACGCTAGTATTGTTTTCATAGATGAAAAAATAAAGTCATTATATTTTAGTCACACCACCCCTAGGATTTTTCCACAATCTCAAATGAAAAGTGGAACCAAATAATTTGAAATTGAAATTTTTGTGATTTGTTGATTTCATAATTTGTGTAAAATAAGTGAAAATTTATGTTAATTAGGTTTTTAAAATATGAATTGCTAAATGTTATTAATTATTATGCAAGAATAGAGCGTGAAAAAAAATTAAGAAGCAATTACCATTATTGACAAGCATAAGATATGTAACATGCAACAATAGGCAAATATTAGAATTGCATGTGCGAAATATTTTAGGGTCAACTAATTAACAAAAGAATATACTTGTTATTGTCATATAAAACTAGAAAATTCAAAGAAAAAGATTAGTGCACAAGATATTTCCACTATACATAATTCTAACATGCCGTCTTTATTTAGATTATTTCTTTCATCATTGATAATAGACAACATCTTTGAGTGATAGGGCCTCTAGGTATTTTTGACCTAACAGTTATACATCGTCCATATTTTGATAATAACTTAACCATTCCAATCATATGTATCTAATATGTCTATTTGAGATTGATTTTAAGTATTAGGTACAAGAAAAGGATCAATTCAATCAAGCCCTAACCTAATCCAATACAAGACAAAGTCAATGCAAATGCACTTTTGTGGAAATAGCCCTAAATGACTTAGGAATTTTTTTTCTAATCATTTGTATTGATGTTATGACTTGTTATTGATATGAGAAAAAGTTGGGAGCACCTAATTCAAACATTTAAGCACTTTTATGATAATTTTGAAAATGCATCATAGGTTGTTTTGTCAGCCGAGTTTCCATCTCAGAAACTTGACCGATACCTACGATGGATCTTGGAAAATGTCTTGGTTCAGCCAAGTTTACCTTAGGACAAAATCAACCAACACACACACTGACAAATATATTTTAAGCCATTGATCGAGTTTCATCCAGGATAAACTCGAGCGAAAACTCAAATTAAATTAGCTTGTCACATTGTGCAATCGTGTGAGTTACATTTATGGAAACTCGACAGACTGCACTATACGGAGTGTGTAGAGAAAGTGATTCTAGTCGTTGGAGTGTTGCAAATGTCAAAAATAGATCCATTGCCTGAACAATTGGAATTCATTCTCAAGTTCTTCTAGTGGCTAGTGGACAACCCCAACTATAAATAAGAATATTTGAACTTCATCCCAAGTTTACCTCTCATGCTCCTAGCTATAGTTGAGAAATTTTGTCCACATAGATCCCCTTTATCTCTCTTGCTTACAAATCCAAACCTCCATATGAGTGAGATAGGATATTTGTAAGCTAGCTACTTCATTGTAATCTTGTGAATCTCTCAATATTCTCTTTCCCCAATCCCTTTCTTCAAGAAAAGGTGGTGAAAGCTTCTCCAAGTTAAAGGAGAAGGTGAAGATAAAAGATCATTGAGAAGAGTGGGTAATTCCTTCAAGGCAGATGACTTGTTGCAAGAAGGGGAGCTCCTTGGTGAAGGTGTCTAGCTCCTTGTAAAAGTGGGTAAAACCTTGTAGAGGTTGAAGAATCTTACTCTAAGGATAGGTAAGACCTTGTATGGTTTATTGACTCCTTTTGGTCCTTAAAAGGAAGGCTAGGTATCCTTTCCCTCGAAAAGGACGTCTTATTGTATGTCTTATAATGGAAGATAAATATGTGATGGTTGCAAAATCCTAGGGCTTGACCTCTCTAGGTAGTGGACTGACTTTGTCCTAGCTTGGAGATTGGAACCACTCTACATAGCATGTTCTTGATCTCATTCAATATCTCTCAACCTTGCTATGTATGCTTAGTTACACATCAAATTCCATATTTGCAAGTATATCTCTTGAAGTAACTTGAAGGTCTAATAAATTTTGTTTAAGTGATTTTTAGCTCTATTCACCCCCTCTAGAGCCCTTTTTATCCAACAAGTGGTATCAAAGGCATGATCTTCTATAACAAGATCTCCCATGAGACAAGAAGATGGGTGACAACCTTCTAAGTTCTCTCGACTTGGAGGTGGATTCTCCATGAGACCTCCAATCTTATACAACAAAAACTTCCTTTATTGGAAGCGACATATGCGATTCTACTTGCAAGAAATGATCTATGACATGTGGAAAGTAGTCATCCTTCCATACAAGGAGCTGATGGGACATGTAGCTACTTGGGATGAAGCTACACTCAAGAAGGCATGACTAAATGCAAAGGCCATAAGGATATTTTATGCAGCCCTGATTCCTTATGATTTCAACCAAATCACTTCTTAGGATACAACCCACGGGATATGGAACAAACTTTGCATCATCTATGAAGGTACCAAGAAAGTCAAGGAGTCCAACTCTACATGCTCAAAGGTCTCCTTGAGAACTTCAAGATGGGAACGAAGGAGAGCATGGTCGAGTTGTACTCAAGACTCAACAGCATCATCAATGGACTTGCTTATTTGGGCCATCCTATGGATCAACGCATCATCAACTCCAAGATCCTTAGGTCTCATTCTAAAAGGTGGGAATCCAAGGTAACTTCTATTGAAGAAATAATAAGCTTTGGTTACATTGCCACTGAATAGCTTATTGGCAACCTACAAGCCTATGACTCTAGACTTGACAATAAATCAGAAGTTGAGAAGCATGAAGAGAAAGAGTCAAAGAAGATCAATGAAAATGCATTCAAAACTCAAGTGTAGGCCATTGTTCTCCACCAACAACTAGATTTCAATCCTACCCTCCTTCCTCAAGTGAATATGAAGCCCCTAGTGAAAATGATTCTAACTACTCTAAGGGGAAGCACTTCAAGGGAAAGACTTCCTCCTCCTCTACTCTAAGGTGCTAGAATGTGGCCAAAGGACACTACAAGAATGATTGCCCCCAAGGATAAGAAGTCCTACCATAAGAGTAGATCCAAGAAGGAGGAGGACTAAAAGAAGGATGGAAAGTATAAGAAGAAGGAGAACAAGGAAAGGTGAAGAAAAGATGTAACCCATGCCGTATGGGAGAAGTCTTCTTCTTGTGATTCCAGCTCAAATGAGGGATAATGCCACCTTGCTCTCATGGCCTCAACTAGTGATGATATATGTGATGTAAGTGAGGTAATTTTAAATAAACTATTTATAGAATCCCTCAATGATATGCTTAATACTTCTTGCTCTTCTTATTCTGAATACAAACCCAAGAAGAAGAGGTTAGGAAAAATATTGATGATTTGTATGCTAAAATTGATATTCTTGATCAAAATGAGAAAGTTATCTTGATAGTATTGATTCTTTGCAAGGTCAATTTCTTGATCTTGAGTTGCAATACAATGTTGTTGAGGTAGAGAATGGGATTTGTCTTAAGAACATGAATAGTCTTAAGGATTTATTGCTTATAATGCTTAGTTGATACATATTATGGGGTAAGAGAAGTCAACTAGATACATCTAATGATATATTTATTTCTTACTTTAGCTATCTTGTTAATCAAGATTGTTGTTATACTACTTGTTTAATCTACTCTATATATTTTAATCTACTTAATCTATTTAGTAATATTACTTGATGTAATCAACAACAGTTGTTGAGAGTTATATATCTCAGTGGAACATATGTCTCACCTCTTGTGTCACCACATATTTTTTAGGTGATCGTCAGTGATGTCTTCAGGATCGTGGAGGTGAGGAAGAGAGCTTAAAGAGCAATAGGACAAGAAGTTTGGTTAGTATCTAGAGTGTCCTAGAGTCATCCATGTACTCTCAAGTCTGGGAAGAAGATGTTTTGTAGATGCAATGTATATCGAATTGAGTTTTGACAGTATGCCAATGTTTTTATATGGCATGTGTATGTGAAACACATATTTTTTATACAGGATGTGGTTGAAGCCACTGGACATATATGTAAATACATTTTATGGTGTGTGTTGTTATGTATATCATTGGACATATGTAATTACCGTTGAATTTGTTGGCAATACTTAAATTGGCTTTAATTTACCCTATTTTCTAGATATGTGGTTAATTAGTGATCGAGCATGTGCTTTGTTTTTTAGTAATATCGCTTAGCATGGTGGTGTGTCACATCTAGTGTCTTGGGAAGCATGTTTGAGCATTGATGATGGTGACATTTATGACAGATTGCGCTGTTGTACTGGGGAATAAGACAAGGTGTCATGTTTTCTTTGGGAGGAGAATTTGTCTGGTTGAAGCCTATAAATATAGTTGTGAGATTCTACCTCTTTAACACATATTAGCTTTCACATTAATGATTCATGGGAGAGCAGGTGATAATCGATATCCCACTTCTGAGACATCCTCCCATGATCTATTTTTCATGTGTCGTTGCTTTACTAATCTCTCAAAGACTGAGAAAGTCAAAATGGTGAGTTTTAAGGTGACTCATCATACTCATCATCTAACTTATGTCCCTATGGTGAGAGAAATGATGACAATGATTATTTCATTCTTGGACCCCCCTAGTCACTCCTTCTACTTTGGGAATTTTGTTTTTACTCCCACATTGGAAGATGTAGCCAAGATCGCCCGACTTCCCCTTCATAGTCGCTGGCTCATTGTGCCAAGGAAATCAAGATGGGTTGTTGAGCTGGTGAGTTTCCTGGGCATGAATAAGTCCCTAGTTGCTCGATGGTTGACTATATATGGTCAACATATTCATATGGAACCCTTGTGGGATTCATTCAAGATCAAAGTGTGATGTGGTGTTGGTTTACTAGATATGCTCTGTTTGCAATCATATACCTTAATCATCCAAACTAAGCTACTCTTTGTAGAGACCTTTGTCCAGTTGATGTGTATGCTTTTGGAGTTGTTGCTGCCATCTGGAGGAAGAAAATTATTGTTCCTTTAATATCGTATGACCTGTATCAGTGATTTGATGAAGCATGGTTGTCTAGGAAGATTAGGGGACCCTTTTAGATAGATCTATGTTCACTGCATCCTTTCTAAGGAATTATTCCTCAAGCACATTCAAGTCAGTGAGCCTTTAAAGTTGTATGGTAATTTGGTCCGTTGGATTTCTAGTCTAATATTAATGTATGTGCAATGGCGATGGATGGAGTTCCATCTTGACTACTCAAACTGGTGGGGTTGACATGCCTATCTTTTAGTGGTTCATCATCCTTCTAGGTTTGTAGAGATGTGATGCATACTTCCCCATGTTGATGTTGAGGCATTTCAATTATCACCAGTGATCATACCAAATTGAAGTGTTTCCTCCTTTTATCTAGAATTTGGTGGTTCATTCTTGAAAGATTCACGAGACATTGACAAAAATGTAGTTGAACCAGAGGAAGCTGACCCACAATTTATTCCTTGTAGGTCAAGACTGCTTTCGTGAGTACTTGGAGTGTCCTTCATTGATGCCCTCAGTGGTAATAATCAATGATTCTTAGGGAGAACCAAAATGATATATACTTTTTATTCTTTTAATGTTATATGTATACATATATATATTGTGTGTTTGTTTGCTTATTGGCTTGAGGAGCCAATATTTTTGTAATAGATTTGTTTTAGAATGAAAGTTTTGTTCATGACATGTGGAATTAGCTCATGGATAATACCTCTGTGATATGTATTAGGACTTAGATCCTTATTAATTTTTGGGTGCATATCAATATGAGTCTCCTTCTGACAAATCAGATGACCGAGATCAATCTAGATCTACTTTATATGTGTTTAGAACAACAAGGATAGGTATATGTTTAAGATTTGAAAGAACACAACAGCTATTAAGGTCACCTCCTTCTCATCTTCTTCCCTTAGTGAAGTTCAGAAGATTGAACACCAAACATTTCAAGATACCACCCACCTCAGTCTCCTAATGGTATATGGTTCCTCCCGTTGAATGTTTGTATTCGAGTCTGCCATGAGGGGGACTTTCATTCTAGGGGAGGAAATGGATTAATGCTATGTTGATGATGGATGTTACGCTAAGTGCTTAAGTCATGTCGCATAATGGGCATATCAACAACAATTGGGGATAGCCATAAGGAGTTTCAACTTATTCTTTCCCCCTCCAAACATTTCCCTTTTGGGTTACCCCGACAGGGCATATGAAAGTTTGGTCTAATTTGTAACTCGAGTGTGATCTCCTCAAGGCGTCCTTGACTACTCTATTGAAGAAGGTTGCTTTCTTTGTTATTGGTTGTAGGTCAGAACGACCCCTTCTTGAGCTGATGAGCGTCTTGGGAGAACACACATTGAGGCATGTGTAGTTGGTATGAAATAATAAACGATATTTGAGGCCTTTGTAGATTATCATGATCAGAAGGGGCTTGTTGTGACTTCCTTTAGTGGGTATCCCATCTTCAAAACATGAGATCATATGTGGGTTTGTCATTAACCCAATGGTGCAAGGAAGTGCTTATGGTCTAATGTCTTTGGTGACACAAGACCCTACAAGTGTCTTCATAACATCTCTCTTATTTTTAGGGGAGCTTTGCATCACTTCATTGCGTGACACTTCTCTTCAGGTTCTTCTATAAATTGGATTAAGTTTGATCCCTCAGGAGTGATTTTTCTACAAAGATCTAGAGATTGAGATACATACTTGGTGTTGATCTTTGGGATGGATACCTTCTTTGTCTCCTCTTATAGTGTGCTATTAGGGACTCCAACATCTTTATTTACCTTCCCTTTTCCCTTATTGAGGGTTGAAGGTGATTCTGTCAAGATGGTGTGATAGACATTCTTTGGTGTGGTTGGATTAGGGACTGTATATCGTACCAATATTATGGGATGTGGAACCACCATTTGTTGACCCTTTGTCAAGACAAGCACCTTAGAAACCCACATCATTCGCCATTTTTGACCTTGGTGAGCTCCCAGTATGTTTATTCACTTCTTCATGCTTACCGGAGTCACATGCTTCATCTTTGGTAGAGGCAAGGACCCATGTGCTTCAGGACCAATCCTTGATGCCTTGATCCAACAAATGGATAAGCCCGCGTATTGGGTCTTCTAGTGATGATATGACAACTACCTTGGTGGAACATGAGGGTGTATCCTCTAATGTGACTGTGTTGAACTCAATGGATTTGATCAGGTCTTGTAGGGCATGCTCGAGTGCCAGGTAGGAATCCATCTTGTGCACCTTGTCCAGATGGAAATTGTTGAATCATTTGGCATTGTATCTCTTTGGAAAAGGGGCTAGCATGTTACAAACTTGAGTAGATGCTTGATGTCTAGAAATATGGTACAAGGTGAAGCTCCTAATGGGGTGAACTTCCTCTTTGGCTTGGAGGGTTCTTTCTGCGTAGGATCCAAGGTTGTTGGTGTTTCTTGAGGTGTCACATTTCTTGTTGCGCGAGGAGCGTTTGTGACTACTTGTTCTATAGGTGGTTGAAATGGTGGTCGTATGTACCCGTATTAATTATCATGGCCACAAATACTACAAAGGCATGTATTGAGGCTGATAGCTAGATAGATCCATATGAGCTTGGTGTTGTTGAGCCATTAGGACATTGGTTGCCTAAGCCGTTGGTGCTTGTACTGGTGAAATCTAGACAATTTGATGTTATCTTCTATTGATTTTGGCTGGGACCAGTACAACTGTCACTATCAAATCTGTTACATTAGCCTTGGTCCATTTGGAATTCTAATTGGTGGTTGTAGAGGTGATTGTGTCTGAAAAGTGAGGACTATGTATGGTAGACCCTTCTGTTAATGGAATCCCTCCTCAAGACTCCTTATTGTATTGATTACGGGAAGGTATTATACCTTTGTAGGGACAACATGGCCGTGAGGGCCGTCGTGGCTGCTCTTATCATCAATTACATGGCCTCCTTATCTGTGGGTTTGAATTATAGATGGAAAATCATCTCTCTATATCGTCTAATGTACTCGGATAATATTTCTTCCACATTTTTTTCTAATGCTTGTAGGTCCTCCTTTGTAGGGACTTGGTCTATATGTCAAGCACATAGGTCAACAATTTTTTGACCATCTTAGCCGAGGTGGTGATGGTTTTTGTGTATTATTTGTTGTACAATGCTAATGTTTGACCTTTAGGCTCCGTGCAAAGAATTAGATCAGTACCTTGTCATTGTCTTACACTTCTATCATGTTGTAGTAGTATGCATTAACATGATCAATTGGGTCCCCCTTTTAAGATTACTCATGGAACTTGGGAATGTTGAAGTTGTCTGACAACTTTGCATCTAGAAAGGGAAGAAGTCGATGAAGGTTTTCCATTTTCCTTATTCCCTTTTAGAAACTTGATCTTTCGTAGAATGTTGAGCAAGAAAGGGTCTGCAAAACAAGTTTCAAGATAGAGGTTTTGTGGCAGACAACCACCACTGGTATTACTGGTATTTTGATTACCGTTGATGGCACTGTGTACATGGTTGTTAGCCATACATTCCTCATGTGTAGAAATTGTACTAGGAGTGTGGCGGTTGATAAAAGGAATGTGGTCCACAGACACTTAGTTAGCAATTCACGTGTTATGCTTGAGGTTTCACTATGGTGCTGACTTTCTCAGTCTCATTTGGATCTTCCTTTGTGGCAATAACTTCCTCCTTCTTTTCCCCCTTACTCCCCTTCAAGGATCAAGATGGATGTAGTTGTTGTTGGAGTTAATGGGATTGTCCCAATGTTCACAAATGGTGGACCCTAGTAAGGTCCCAGTTGGAACAATTGTGTTTGAGGCTGGTGGGGAGCCTGCATGTTGTATGATAAGAATGGCAATGATGAACTAGCATATGAAGTTCTATGTCCAGTAAATACCAGATAATGCCACCCTCATGCGTATCTAATGCTTGGTGGAGGCCTAAAGGGAACATTAGCTAGTTGTTACAGGATGCATTATTGAGGGTCTTCTTGAGAGGATGAAGCTTTAGGTATCATTTTGGTTCATCGTGATTTTACCCTATGAGGGCTTATATTTCCTATTGTTGTCGCCATCCTTCTTGATGCCACTTTTGAGACTGTTGGTCTATCATGTTGCTTCCAACCATTTGGGTCGACAGTTTTTGGGACCGGGTGAAATCAGACTCCTTGATCTTCATGTGACATCCCGAAAGTCAGATCAACTAGACTCAAAAGCAGGGTGTGACATAAAATGAGAAGATATTTTGTGTTTACAGATAAGTCCCTCTACAAGTATTATATTGGTCAAGGAGTCAAGTTGACTTCTCCCTTATCCAGAAAAAATAAAAAATTGTACTCCATGATTTTTTCTATCTTCTCATGTTTTGTGATAGATCCTTTCTTATCGTTATAATTGATTTTGAGTGATAGCACATGCCCCTATCTTGGGCGAGATAGACGTGTTATTCAATTTTTACCATGGGTGTACTTGCCAATTTCATCGTAGAAAGGTAGCATTAATGATGTTGAAAGTGGAATGTCACGTTGCTTTTGAGAGGTATGACATTCCTTAAGTAAGTGTCCCATGAGGATTTTTCAAAATAGGTGGGAGGTGGGGATTTGAGTGTTCGATCAAGATTAAGGTAGCCTCTTGTAGAGTAGTGAATGAGCTCGATCAATAATTTTCATCCCCAGGGTATCCTTATCCAATGGGGTTTCCAAACTAAAATCATTGACAACATTCACGACGTCTTGTTTTCCTCCTGGTATGAGGAGTTTCTCCTGGGCCCTTGCCCTTTGGAAGCGATGAACTATTAACGAAGAGGGAGCCATGACTTGGCATCTCCCAATTACTCACAAAATTGAGTACAAGTTGTGGTCAAATTTTAGATTATAGTCCATGACCAGTAGATGTGAGTATGAAGAGTACAAGATGGTCTAATTTGATATCATAGTTCATGACCATAGATGCAAACGTGAAAGAGACTAGGTGGTCCTGTTTTAGATCATAGACTAGGATCTCGGTGATGGGTGGACCCGACATTGACAAGTGTCGCTCCAGTCAATTTTAAAGAACCGTAAAGCACGACGGAGTTTCAAAGAAGAGTACTCCAAAAAAAAATTATTTACTCTTTTAGAGATGGCTCATATGATTTTACAAATGATCATAATCGTTAAAAAGATTTTTTTAATTGAAAAGATTGTTAATGTTGAAGTGGTTGTTTAGTTTTAAAAAGATTGTTAGTCTTTTAAAAAAATACTAATCTTTAAAAAGACCGTTTTATTTGAAAAGAATATTAGTCTTTCAAAAGACTATTGGAAGATTCATAGTTAAAAAAAAATTCAATTTTAAAAAGATTGTTGATGTTTAAAAAGATTGTTTCATTTGAAAAGTGTGTTAGTCTTTACAAAATGATCAATTTAAAAAATTAAAATCTTAAAGAGATTATTAAAATATCGTCAATATTTGAAAAAAATATCAGATTTGAGAATATTGTTAATCATTAAAAATTGATTGGTTTTAAAAAAATATATTAATCCTTACAGTCCATCGCAACGGCATATTAGGATGCCTCTACGCTAGGAGTCTTGAAGCCTTGAATCGCCATGGTTGGGAAGATGCGGCCGCAATCGTCGTAGTGGGGAAGAAGAAAGAGGCGTCGGAACGGGAACAGAAGGAGATACCATCATGGCAATGGAAGAAGAGAAGGTGGCTTCAGGAAGAGACAGGGAGGAGCGGTGCGTCGGCGAGGAGGAAAAGCGAGATCGTCGGGCCAGTAGGTGAAAGGGGGAGAACGGTCCAAACATGCGCCGCGAGCGGGTATGCAATACGCGCTGGGTTTGGGTTAGGTCACGCGCAAGGCGTGGGTGTGTGCCGTGCTCCGTGAAGAGTTTTCGTCGTTTTTATGGGGCAATGAGTAGTAAGCACAGTGGTTTCTAGTTTAAGCTGGGTGGTTGAGATTAAAACAACATGATGTATCGTTTTTCGTGCATGAGAAAGTGACAACGAGAGTGAACGATCCTTCCCTAATTTGTGTTTGTTATTTGAGAATCCGTATGGAACTTTGTTCGTTATTTGAGAATTTGTAAGTTGTGGTCTCAACTCAATGCCACAACAACGCATAAGGGTCCAATTCATGTACATGTTTGTAAATTTTGCTTGTATTTAAAATGAATCTCGGCAAGATTAAGAAACTAAAAATATAATTAAGTTCAGTTTGAACTTTCAAGTGATTGTAGATAGGAAAACAATAATCTGTTAAATTATATCATACATACTGGATGTTAGCACACGTTTTGTCATGCAGTAGTGTATAGTTTGAAGGATGAACGACCTACGAACGTGTTATTGTATCAAATGATGCAAACGCAGTTTGCTACAATCCGATTGGTCAAAGCAATCTTCAATATTGAAACGAGACTTATGAGGGTGGGTCTGGCAAAAACAGAGACAGCAAGACAGGGCTATACCACCCTAACTCTGCAATGTGAACTAGATCGATCGTTCGATGTTCTGATTTGATGATTCCCCAATCTCTTCACGAGATGAATAGCAAAAAGTTAAATTTTTGACGAGGTTAAGAGTTTTGTATATGGTCATCTGCTCGAACAAAAGATAAAAACCGAAGCCATACGCATGTAAGACCTTGTTTCTATGCCCCATAAACAAACGGGAATTGACCACGCTATTTAACTTGATATTAAACACAGAATAATGCTTGTTTACCGGAACCAAAACTCAAATTCAATCAGCATGTCCACATGAAATCATTTCCTTGGCCCCTTTTTATTTGCTATATTCCTATTAGTTATGCCTTTGAGGTGAGAGGAATGGTAAGTCTCACAGACCCCACCCCCTCTTGTACTTCACCCGAAACAAGAGTAGTAGACTTGAACAACCAATTTAGCACCCAAGACGAATCCACCGAACCCACTTTCTGTAGTGACTAATCACCGGGTTTGTCCGCCTTTTTCTCACGCAAAGCTCTGTTCCATCCGTATCGGTGTGTTCTCGAATCAACTCCATCTCTACATCCCGGGACTGACATTGACATAACAAAATATTTACGTGCTAGTCTTAGGCAAATCAACTTTAGAGAAACCAAACAACTGAATCACCTCGCTGTCTCGTGGTTTTCTGCAGATCCAGCAACCCTCAGCGGCCTGCTGGCTGTTCGGCACAGGCACACGCATCTCTTTCCCTTGGTAGCACGGCACCACGGCCTGGACAGCAATAGCAGCAGGGTCGCACCTCCTCTGGCTAATCATCAGCTGGATACAGTGATGATCCGATGCGGATACGCAGGGAGAGTTGTATCTGAAGCTGCCGGATTCCTCCACATCAAGAGTCAGCTGAGAACAGACAAGAAAACTCAACTCTAATCATTGATATGGTCTCGTGTAAGTAGGAGTAAGAGTAAACACGTTATGTTACCTGCAAAACGCGGTTCTCGAGCATGGCCACTCTGTCTGTCAGTGTCCCTTTGATGGTGGCTTCATGAAGCGCGGAGGATAACGGTTTCTTCTGCACGACGACGGTGCCATGGTGATCATTTTCCTGTGGGTCGGCGCAATTCTGGGGGTTGAGGTAGGGATAAGAATACCTCTGGGACAGGCCTTGCTTTTCCTCCAGGTTTTGCACCTGCATTCAGTTATAAATGGTACTTCTCAAATCAATTGGAAAGAATAACAATAACCACCCAATATCTCTGCCATAAGTCAAGCTCCAGTTAGTAGCAATTAGCTTACCAGGCGATCGAGTCGGTCCAGCCTTGATAGGATAGGCATCTGCAGCACCGATTTGGGGCTCTCTTCGTTTTCCATCGCCTCGACCTACTATCAGTCAATTTCCTGCTTCTCGCTTCCAAATTGTTGTACAGGGAAGCCCGAGGATATTTGAAGGTAGAGAGGAATCGCATGGGGCTAGTCAGGTTGAGCGATGAGATAGAGTGTGAAAGCCATGGCATATAATTAGACTGTCATATCGTTTGCATTCAATGCTACCCTTATCTCTTCTCGTAGGAATTGAAATGCCGTATTTTCCTATTGTCACATAAGTTTCACGATTGTAGGTGCAGCTCGTTTTTTAGGACGGGGAATCAATGCACCGGACCAGCAAATGGCAGACAGAAGATGAAAAACAATTATGGAGAGGTTCCAATCAATTTGACATTTAGGTCAGATGAGAAGTGCCTATATACAGGGTGGCGTATTAGTTCAGAATGAAATAACACGCGACTTGAGATGTAGTTTATCACTAGCATCACTCATCCCAACGCACATACCATTCCGCACCCTATAGTTGGGTTTCTTCAATAGGACGTGCTCGCATGACGACGCGTGGATCAACAGTTCCATGAGTGAACTAAAGCCGACATTGGTTTGACGACTAAAATAAACACACTGGTTTGACTTTGTCGTATGTGGATTTGGTTTACTCTTCGTTGCATGCAATATCAATTAAAGCATTTGACAATTATATAATAATGACAGCATTCTTCACCTAACTAGAAAAAATTATAACTTCTAGTTTAGTTATAAAAAATATTGCCTCCAATTACTAGAAATCTTGGCCTTCCAAGTAAGGTTATCAATGTTACATCCGAATTCGTGAACTCAGTCCCACTGACTCGGAAAAAACTCATTATTTCTTGCTGATTCCAAGTTTACAAAGATGAACCCATATGTTGTTGAGTTCTTGTTTTCATAATCGGATTTCATTAGATTTTAGACAAATCTAGGTATGGATTAAATTCTAGATGGACTAGTAAAAAGGATCTAGTTCATGCATGACTCAAACCTTAACAGTTAGATAATATGTGATGATTTTATTAAATTCAGTTTGATGTTTGAATAGACTGATTGAAGTTCGATGTGAGTTTGTTCTAGATTATAAATTTGACAACATGAGTATGTTTTGGATTTGATTAGAGTGACCAAAGATTGAGTCTGATTTTATTCAAGCTACAACTATCATAAATTCAATCAACTTTTCTAACCTCGAATCAACTTGGTCTTAAAACTTTAACAGTCTAGCCAATTAATGACATCCTAAGAAAACCACCACTAGTTTATTACTACATACCATTTTATTTATTTAAATATGTATTATATTTATTTAATATGTCTATCTAATATCTTGGGTCTGGTGATATTGACAAAATCATGTATGGGTTGATCGTGGCCGGAATAATATATGTGTTTATGTAAAATGATATTACTAAAACTACTTAGCATATATCTTTTGGTAAAATGATAAAGTGGCAAAAATTTATTGCATTTAATGACTACTTATATATATATTCTACACATTTTGGATGCACTTTATTTAATATTTTCAACAATTATATTGTCAAAAATCAAGGGAAGATCATATTTTGGGTAGGATTACTTTGCATAATTCTCAATATATGTCCAATTGAATCCAATTTAGACTTTTTTGTCTATGGTATCCGACTAGGATGCAGATAAGAATAAGTTGTGGTAAAAATAAACTTCACATTTACTTATTTACAATGGTCATATCATTTAAATTTAATATATATTTAATAAATCAATGCTTTATACAAACAATATACTTGAAGATTAAGTGACATATTTTTAGTGTATTACAATTAATTACTTTTTGTAAATATGTTCTATTAGAAACCTAGAACCAACTCTGATACATATTTAAATCAATATTTTTTGGATACATAATTTGCTCTTTTACTTTGAAGTTACATATTGTCCTATTAGCATAACATTGTTCATTTCAAATGCATTTCAATTTGACCTTCTCATAATCCACTTTGAGTTTAGTAGGGCATCTTGAGTATCTGCCTTACTATCCCATATAATTCATGAAACATTTTACTAGTATGACTACAATGTGTCAAACAATAACCTAGATTTCAATCAACCTTTTAAAATCAAAACCAAATTGGATTTCTCATGATTATAACATACAAACTAGGTATGTAAAAATTCAATTTTGCACAACCTAATTTTTTCCCCAAATCAAAGCTAGAATGGCATGGATCTAGAATAGACTAGATTCAAGATTGGTCTACATTGTAAATATTGGAACTCAAAACCAATTCGAATCACAATTTTAATATTAGACTTATCTAGGTAACAAAATCAGAATCAAATTTATTTTTGCAAATCCAACATGGGTTTTGGCATGTCATTCAAGACAGGAGTAAAAAATTTCTAGTAAGTAGAGATAGTATTTTTTACTATGTAAACTACAAGTTATGAAATTTCCCAATAGTATTTTTTACTATGTGCGACTACAACTTATAAAATTTTCTAGGTTATGGAAAAATTGATCTTATTGTTCGATTACTATATAATAATTTATTAATATATTTGATAAATCATTGAGATAAAGAGTACACCAAACCCCATATCAAAAAATAAAATTGTGTGTATTTAATCCATCAAACCTAGTGTCGGTTTCTTTTTATGCTTGAATTGTCAATCTACACATCTTCTTGTGAACACATCCTATAGAAGAGAAATTACTATCTGTCCTATACGAGAAAATTACATGACTCATCATGTAATAAGTGTCTTGTGAACCTAGAGTTTTGGGATTCCTATGATCGGAGAGTTAGCTGAGAAGAAACAAGTGAAATGACACTATTAAATTTTGTAAAATATATGGCCACACTGTCTATTAGTGTCTCTTCAATGGAAGATTCATGAAACATGGAGGATAGTGGTTAGTGCCTCGTGCTATAATTTGGATTTGCAATATTCTAAGGGTTAAACCCATAATAGTGTTCATCAATGGGGGCAGAAGTTCTATTCTGGACAAGATATTTTCTCAAGACATCCTAACTCATTTCTGACAGTCCACTTTATCATTTTTAATAGAGAGGCATTTTTGCTACCCTATATTTTGCAACCAGGTACACCATCATCTCATAAAGATTTGTACCCAACACGTCATATAGATGGAATGTCTCCACCTTAAGACAGACCATTGTCAGAGTGTATAAGTATGCCTCTCCCTTCTCTCTCACTTGTTTATTTTTACTCCTACTAGTTCTCTTATCCTATCTATCTCTCTTTCTCACTATCTCTCAAAATATATTCTCTAGTAAAGGTCAAACTTATAGGTCATAAATAGCTTGCCAACTTTAGACAAGTGACTTATGTCATTGTCCTGACATAGTCTCAACAAGAGAAGGAGCTCGACAGGAGAAGGATCTCTAGTAAATGAAATAATATTTGTATCTCTTTCTCATAGTCAGATCATTCATTAAAATTAGATCACACAATTCATTCTTGCTTCAATACATGTATTCTCTATTGGTATGTACGCCTAGAGAGCCAATCAAGATTGCAAAGGCATATCTTGTAGAAAATTTGATTAATAATAAAGTCAATCTTCTTATTCATTCTATTTTATTCAATTATGACATAATGATGAAAGATAATGAAAGTCTAAATAATGATATTACTCAATGATGTACTTCTTTGGGTTGAGGACCTGAATAATGAGATTATACAAATGTCAAGATAACATACATTCATATTTATGTCACTAGTCGGATGTTATTGTGGAAGGTTGATGGACAACAATGACACATGAGACTAGATTGTGTGTTTGTTGATGATAAAATCTCATTAGTCATGATATATGATATCAAACCAAACACATAGATACTTGTTGGAGAATAGTGTATCAGACAGACCCACCTTGAGAGTCACACATGGAAACCATGATCGATAGTCAGAATCATCTTACATGGTGATGGTGGTGATTGTGGTTCTTAGACCTGAAGTCACTACACTCATCACATGTCATTCGATGTAATTAAACATTATCCACTATAACCTTGAATAAGGGTTACCATAATGGTGGTTCTTGGGTTCGTTGTGACACCTACAGATGACTGTGACTGATGTAGATGAGATTTTTTCCTCCTATGAGAGTTTGATATCCATGCCTCTTGACAA
Organism: Alisma plantago-aquatica; assembly: GCA_963693085.1. Classification (NCBI taxonomy): domain Eukaryota; kingdom Viridiplantae; phylum Streptophyta; class Magnoliopsida; order Alismatales; family Alismataceae; genus Alisma; species Alisma plantago-aquatica. Next base: position 1,698,471,364 of record OY856409.1, on the reverse strand, counting down.
GGGAGACTAAGAAAAGCATGTGCATGCACATGTGAATCAATATATGACATTGAGTTCACATATATCTCAGACAACCTACTCTAGTTCAAGGTACATTGATTGAATGTTGAGAGGATGACGATTCCATGCCTCAAACTCAATATGGATATCAGAGACAAGAGAATTATACAATAATTTTTACACCAATCACAAATTGTAGGTTCAAATTATTCTCAAACTTTCTAAATTACTTGGGTAGCAATGATGTGTTGCTAGATACTACTTGATGTAGCCCTATTTTAGGGCTCCATCCTGTGCCATTTTGTACTTAAGTCACATCTAAACATGTAGATTACAAGTTGTTTACCCCTAATATGCTTATCATTGCAAATATGCTTATGGATGTTCTTTGCATTGTTTTTCAGGTACTTGAATCATGCTTAGATGGAAGAGAGAGAAAGAAGGAGTTCTAGGGTTCCCCCACTCATGGAGGGACCCAAAGAAGGCCCCACAATCTCCCTCAACCTACCTCCAATGGTCAAGAAACATCCCCAAGCAAAGACATCCAAAAATGACGAAGATTGAAGTGTAATTGAGTGAGGCGAATCTCACCACGGCCATGGGCACCATGCCACAGTCGTGCCTTTTTTAGCAACGAAGTGCCAAGTTCAATAGGGAAATTCCACAGATTCCCACAACCGTGGCCACCTGCCACGACCGTGGCCATTGAAGACACCACGACCGTGGCCATCAGCATGATCGTGGTCAGTAGAAGAGAACACGACCGTGGCACTTGTTGGTATGTATGCCCTGAGAGCCAATCATGTGATGATTGGTGGGATACATTAAGATTGATTTGATAAACATAAAAAGGCGAGCTTCCAATTCTTTCTGGTTCAGTCATATGAGATAGTGATAGAACATATTGAATGTCTAGAGAATGACAATACTCAATGACGTATGCCTTCAGGTTCATGACCTGAACGATGAGATCATACGGATGCTAAGAGTTTGTACATTCTTGTTATGTCCCTAGTCGGATGTCATTATGGAAGGTAGATAGACAGCAATGACACACAAGACTAGATTGTGGTGTTGGTTGATGACAGAATCTCATTAGTCATGATATAGAGATATCGAACCAAACACATAGGTACTTGTTAGAGAACAAGTGTACCGGACAGACCCACCGTGAGTTTGACACATGGAACCATGAGATGGTAGTCACAGTCAGTACTCACAGTGATGGTGGTGAGTGTGATTCTTAGACCTGAAATCACTGCACTCAACACATGTCGTTGGGCACACTTTGACATCATCAAACGCAGTCCTGAAACATGGGTTGTTATAAAGGTGATGATTGGGTGGCTTTGACACATGGGGCTTTTGAGGGGTGAGTGATAGATATGGGATTTGTCCCTCCTGAGGGAGTTTGATATCCATGGCCACTTGATGAGTAGGATTGAGAAAGGCGTGCACGCATGTGTGAATCAGTGTATGATACCGATGTCATACATATCTCTTCCAGTCTACTCTGAGATCAAGGAAGTGAATGAACGTTGACAGGATGACTGTTCCATGCCTCAAGTTCATTCGGGATATCAGTGACAAAGGAATTATACATTCGCTGTAACACCATTCACGGATTGTAGGATGAAAGTTGTTCTCCAACTTTCTACTTTCACTTGGGTAGCACTGATGTGTGACTAGGCACCGCTCTTTGCTTGTGAAGTCATAAGTGTTATGGACTTTCACTACCAACGTGAAATGGACCTGCAGGGTTACACACATAGGATTTAACCTGGAAGAGGAGTTTTGTCCACAAAGCAATGTTTAGATTGATTACTAAAGGAGTTTAGTAGTTCAATTAAACACTCAATCAGTCGATGGCTCAATATCGTATGGTTCAAGGTGTTGGACGCATTGATTGGAGTATCGGATTGATTGAAATCGCAATTGACTGATTTTGCCCAACCTGTGCTCCCAACCGATCGGTTCATGTGATGAACCGGTCGGCTGAGGTTGTTGAACCGGTCGACTGGAGTGTCCAGGCCGATCGGCTCATGCCCAGGTTGAAACGACCGGTTCAAGGGTTGAACCGATCGGCTCAACTGGTGCAACCGACCAGTTGGGAAAGTCATGTCGGCAAGAATTTTCCTTTGGTTTCAAATTGCCCAATTCGATTGGGAATAATATTGGTATTTGATACCAATTGGGAAAGAAACAAGGAAAGTCTTTTTGAGCCGGATTAGGACCATGAACCGATCGGTTCAGGGCACCAACCGATCGGTTGGAGTGCCCCAAACGGTCGGCTCAGGTCCAACCGATCGGCTCAATGGCTGAACCGATCGGTTCAGCAGTGAACCGATCAGTTCAGGTTGCGAGATGGTTGCTTTTTGTGAAAAAAATCCCGAACCCTTCTACTCCTGCTTTTAGTCCCGCATTGCCCGGGATGGAGAACCCTGTCCCATGACTCTCATATATATATAGGGGGTATTGGGGGCTTCTCACAGTACAGCTCAGTGCAACCAGTTGCTCTGCAAGTTGTCGTTCTCTCTGGTTTTGGTAACCGTGAGAGAGCCCGAGCAAGTGCTTCCCGCAAAGGGAGGTGCAGCAAGGGAAGGACAACTGCAGTTGCAACAGGAGGCAGGAGAGCGTGTTGGCGACTAGTACGTCAACAGGAGGGTGCGACTCCTTCCACTTCCTTATGGGACAAGGAGTGTGGAGTTCCAGGTGGTCCGTGTGGACTACTACAGAGGCGGGAGGACACTACCGCTTAGGAGGACAACTGTCATCCGACAGTCCAGTTCGAGTAGGAGTTGTCAGTCCCGGTGCGACCAGGAGCTGCACAGACACCGTCGAAGTCCAGAGTTGAAGACCGCACATTGCACGAGGTATTGTCGCCGAGCAAGCCTCGGGACAAGGTATGATTCCACAAACCATCCTTTCCTTTTATATAGACGTTGACGCATTTCCTTGGTATGGGTTTGGGGAGAAAATTTTGTTTCCACTGCCTTCTCTGTCTCCCCTAAAACCCAACAGTGGTATCAGAGCCACGTCAACTGCTCTATATTTTAGGAATATCGATATGATCGATTTTTGGTTTGTCGCCTTTATTTATTGCATACGATGCAAATAATATCGGCTTTATGCATGTCCAATCCTAAATCCACAAATCCCTAATTACATATATGATATGTATTATTAATGCACTCGATACGCGTCGCCCTTAAACGAGTTTTGTGGTGGATGTGTGTAGCATGATTATGGCCTATAAACCCCTATCTGTGATTGGTTGTGTGTGGTTGCTTGCATCTTAGTCTGCGCACCGATCTTCCCTCTCCTATTCCTGATGTAACTCGAAATAATTTGAGATTCTTTCCTATCTTTGCTCCCCCCGAATGTAACTCGGGGTTTCTCTTTTTAAAGCAATGTAATAAATAGAATAGGATTTTATTTCCTATTATGTCAAAGACCGGCGGACATCAAGACGACTGCTCAGATGGTCGGTTCAAGGCGTGAACCGATCGGTTGACCTTCCAGATGGTCGGTTCAAGGAGTGAACCGATCGGTTGATGACCGGTTTGAGAAGCGAGATGAGCGGGTGGCGGACATGACGAGATGCACGACGACCAGGCGAACCGATCGGTTGGAGGAGCCAACCGATCGGCTGGTGGCACCCATACGACTGGCTGGAGAGTACAGATCATTCATGTGATGAATTGATCAACTCGGATGGCAATGCACAAATGTTCATCTTGTACAAGTTGCATGTGATGTTGACCTAGATGACCGTGATTCCTCTTGGCTCGAGGAATCACATTAGGATGGCCATAATCATCGCTTTTTATCGTTTGTGCATGTTTTCTGTGGGATATAGCATGTATATGATACGTACTATGTATTGTGGTGATTGGATATGTATATGTATATAAAACCAAATCCCTCATTAAAATATTAAGTTTTAGATGCCTTCCAAATGCGACACACGTGAAAAGCTTGATCGACCAAGTGTGGGCACGCCCTAGCGTGGTGCACCGTCTATCTCGTGGAAGCGTGAAGGATGAATGTGTGGGTCTGCCCTAGTAGGGTACATATTCATCGTGTCTGCTTTGGGTCGGACTTAACAAGGTGATCTAGATGGGATCTAGTACCTTGAGGCATGGAGATGATCATTGCAAGGAGTTGTAGATGACATCTTATCAAGAGTTGCATATGATGCAATTGGCAAAAGTTGCCTACCTGAGAGATCTATGTTGTGGGTGACAGCCCTAGCTGGTCCATGGCTTAGAGGATTTCAGGATCTTGCCCACTAGAAGGTTGTACGCTGCAATCTTCCGAATTGATAGTGAGGGCTATCAATTTGAAGTAAAATAGTGGGAGCGATAATTAATTAAAGGCCTAATTATATCGTCAAACTTTCAAATCAATCAAATAAGTCAAAAATGAGTTTTGGACTAAAATTGCATATTTTCCTTTTGTAGTTCAAATGCCAACAAACAACAACAACTTTTCTTTGCGACCGGTCCTTGACAAGGACAAGCTAAATGGGACAAACTTCCACGACTGGTATCGGACATTGAGAATTGTTCTCACTCAAGAGCGTAAGCTCTATGTCCTGGATACTCCAATTCCAGAGGAACCCGCTCCTAATGCACCAAAGACAGAAAGGGATGCTTACAAGAAGCATTCTGATGATGCCATTGATGCAAAGTGCTTGATGCTATGTTCAATGAACCATGAGTTGTAGAGGCAACATGAGAACATGGGTGTCATAGAGATGATTCTGCATCTCAGGAACATGTATGAAGATCAGGCACGGCAAGAGAGGTACAATGTTTCTAGGGCGCTATTCAAGTGCGTCATGACAGAAGGAGATCCAGTTGGACCTCACACACTCAAGATGATTGGGTATGTGGAGAACCTACAGAGACTGGGATTTCCACTGAGCCAAGAGTTGGCTACTGACGTGATACTGCAATCGTTGCCAGAATCTTACAGTCAGTTTGTGATGAACTACAACATGAACAACTTTGATAGGCCACCGTCAGAGTTGTTGGGCATGTTGAGGACAACCGAGTTACAGATGAAGAAGGACAAGCCTAAGTCCGCGATGGTGATCACGAGCAAGAAAGGCAAGTCCAAGCGCAAGGGCAAGGGCAAAGCTAAGAAAGGTTCTGAAGCTAGCCAGGAGTCCAAGCCATCTTCAACTCTCAAGGCCAAGGGAGGCGTGACCAAGAAAGGAAATTGCCACCATTGTCAAAAGCCAGGACATTGGAAAAGGAATTGTCCTCTCTACCTGGAAGAACAAAAGAAGAAGGAGGCGACTGAAACCTCTACTTAAAGGTGTCATGAAAGTAAACTTGTAACACTTTTGAGATATATGATATCAAGATGTAAAGTGTAAAGCATTCTTACTTGGGGCAAGTGTTGCCTTTATAGATAGGAATACTTTAGTTTATTTTCAGCCAATAAGGCATGTAATACAGTTATGAACTGCTATTTCATACTTGCCAATAGATAGAAACACTTTATTTTTGCATATTGTATGAAAATAATGGCAATCAATAAAGTTGTGTTTTCAATCTTAAAGATGTGATCTTTGTGGCAATGCCTTATTCATCTTGTGATATTTGATATGCATAAGATAAGACGATACCTAAAAGTTATAGATAACTCAAACAATTTAATTAGCATTAATCATGAGAAATTCATTTCTAGTTTCCATGTGATGGATAAAACTAGACTCTTTTGGTTAGAGAACCAGTAAGGGACATGAATATCTTGGACATGATTGATCAATCTTCACTAATGTAGTGGGAGAGTGATTATCCTATTAGGTATAATGCATGTGATGTATTTACATACCTATTGGAATAAATGCTAATACTTCAAATGGTGTTTAGAGAAATACCAATAAAAAATATCTTGAAGTGTTCAAGATTATCATAAATGAGGTACAAATTTGGTAAAGTATTAATTCTTGATGAGATCAATGAATGAAATACTTGGACCAAATGTTTGAGATCCTTATGAGTGATTATGATAATGTATCATAGTAAACTTATGATTAAGGCATGATGATGTCTGAATCAAGAAGGAATCATACTCTAAGGAGTTAGAGAATGATTATCAAATAACTGAATTCTTCTTAATAAATGAATACCCCACACTAATAAAAGAAATCAAGAATTACAAAGGTTGTGAGTTCTTATATATTTAACAGATACACCTCAATTATCTATGTGATCAGTTGTTCATGTGATGAGTCAACTATCAAGATGAGTATGAGGAACCGAATCTTGAGTTATGGTTTATGACCTTTACATCCTAAATGACATCCATGTGAACCATAAGGTATGACCTTGATGGTATCACTCATTGGATCATATCCATGAGTGCAAATGAGTCTTAAGTGTTAAGACACATGGATAACATTTTGAGAAGGATGATGCTTGTTGATTGCAACTTAATGACTAAGACATGTGGCATATGGATACTAAAACCGCATTCCTATGAGGAATAAAACTAGGATGTGTACATGACACAACCTATAAGGTTTATGAATCCACTAATGCAAATGAAGTCTATAAGTTACAATGGACTAATCAATGTGATTGATTGAGTACAAGCAACTCAAAATTGGATCTTTACTTTGATGATATAGTCAAAGGGTTTGATTGATATGTCAAAGATAAAGAAGGGGTCTGTGATTTAGTGGGAGCGTATTCACATTCCACATATTGATGTGAAATGGAATTGTTCTAGAATGGAAATCCAAAAAGTGGAAATTATCTTTAAGGAAGATAGAGATGTTTCCTATGTGATAGGAATAGAGATCTATAGAGATAGTTCTCGAAAATCTCTTGACCTGGAAAGAGAAACCATACATTGGCAATCTGCACTGAAGTGTTCAGTATGCACAGATTCAGTGGGAGAAAACTTGTCCATGTTACATGGAGTTAGTATCCCAAGGCCACGTGTCCAATTCTTATGAAGAATGGGAACACTAAGAATAGATATGGATCTATCATGTATGTATTCATCCCATTATCTTGCATGTATGACATGGCAAGAATAAAATGCATTCATCATCTTGTATGTAGGACATGGCAATATGATGTACTCATCCTGATAACTCGTATGTAGGACATGACGAGTGGATGCCTGTCTACTTCAAGTAAGGGTTACTGGAATACCATGAGAACTTAATAAGTGCTTGTGAAGTACTAGTTCTATGGAGATAAGGAAGAGTTCAATGTAAAGAGTTACATTGATGCGAACTTCCAGAAGGATAGAAAATTAATCGCAAAATATATAAAAGATGTATAAAAGAGAATGTTTGTTGATTATTGGAAGTGTTCCAATAAAGCCATTTAAAAGGGAAATGCCGAGTATCTAGGTGTTAGTGAACAGCAGTGGATACTATATGGATCTGAAAGTTCATGAGATGAACTTATATTCCACTCATTGATGACAAGTCTGGAATCCTTGATCATGCAATGTGGCTAAAGGTTAGCATAGGAATACTAGATCGCATAATACGACAACTCCATCTCATACGTGCGACGTACAACGAAGAGATGTGAGGCATGCAATTTGTTCAGACTTTGGCAAGGTGTTGCCATTACTCACTATGATGGCACTAGAGCACAGTAACATGTGGGACATGTTTGAAGATCACTATGAATATGATTCATGGGTGATTGGCTCGCAGTGCAAGTGGGAGTCTGTTGGTATGTATGCCCTGAGAGACAATCATGTGATGATTGGTGGGATACATTAAGATTGATTTGATAAACATAAAAAGGCGACCTTCCAATTCTTTCTGGTTCAGTCATATGAGATAGTGATAGAACAGATTGAATGTCTAGAGAATGACAGTACTCAATGATGTATGCCTTCAGGTTCATGACCTGAACAATGAGATCATACGGATGCTAAGAGTTTGTACATTCTTGTTGTGTCCCTAGTCGGATGTCATTGTGGAAGGTAGATAGACAGCAATGACACACAAGACTAGATTGTGGTGTTGGTTGATGACAAAATCTCATTAGTCATGATATAGAGATATCGAACCAAACACATAGGTACTTGTTAGAGAACAAGTGTACCGGACAGACCCACCGTGAGTTTGACACATGGAACCATGAGATGGTAGTCACAGTCAGTACTCACAGTGATGGTGGTGAGTGTGATTCTTAGACCTGAAATCACTGCACTCAACACATGTCGTTGGGCACACTTTGACATCATCAAACACAGTCCTAAAACATGGGTTGTTATAAAGGTGATGATTGGGTGGCTTTGACACATGGGGCTTTTGAGGGGTGAGTGATAGATATGGGATTTGTCCCTCCTGAGGGAGTTTGATATCCATGGCCACTTGATGAGTAGGATTGAGAAAGGCGTGCACGCATGTGTGAATCAGTATATGATACTGATGTCATACATATCTCTTCCAGTCTACTCTGAGATCAAGGAAGTGAATGAACGTTGACAGGATGACTGTTCCATGCCTCGAGTTCATTCGGGATATCAGTGACAAAGGAATTATACATTCGCTGTAACACCATTCACGGATTGTAGGATGAAAGTTGTTCTCCAACTTTCTACTTTCACTTGGGTAGCACTGATGTGTGACTAGGCACCACTCTTTGCTTGTGAAGTCATAATTGTTATGGAATTTCACTGCCAACGTGAAATGGACCTGCATGGTCACACACATAGGATTTAACCTGGAAGAGGAGTTTTGTCCACAAAGCAATGTTTAGATTGATTACTAAAGGAGTTTAGTAGTTCAATTAAACACTCAATCAGTCGATGGCTCAATATCATATGGTTCAAGGTGTTGGACGCATTGATTGGAGTATCAGATTGATTGAAATCGCAATTGACTGATTTTTCCCAACCTGTGCTCCCAACCGATCGGTTCATGTGATAAACCGGTTGGCTGAGGTTGCTGAACCAGTCAGTTAGAGTGTCCAGGCCGATCGGCTCATGCCCAGGTTGAAACGACCGGTTCAAGGGTTGAACCGATCGACTCAACTGGTGCAACCGACCAGTTGGGAAAGTCATGTCGGCAAGAATTTTCCTTTGGTTTCAAATTGCCCAATTCGATTGGGAATAATATTGGTATTCGATACCAATTGGGAAAGAAACAAGGAAAGTCTTTTTGAGCCGGATTAGGACCATGAACCGATCGGTTCAGGGCATAACCGATCGGTTGGAGTGCCCCAAACGGTCGACTCAGGTCCAACCGATCGGCTCAATGGTTGAACCGATCGGTTCAGTTGTGAACCGATCAGTTCAGGTTGTGAGATGGTTGCTTTTTGTGAAAAAATCCCAAACCCTTCTACTCCTGCTTTTAGTCCCGCATTGCCCGGGATGGAGAACCCTGTCCCATGACTCTCCTATATATAGGGGGTATTGGGGGCTTCTCACAGTACAGCTCAGTGCAACCAGTTGCTCTGCAAGTTGTCGTTCTCTCTGATTTTGGTAACCGTGAGAGAGCCCGAGCAAGTGCTTCCCGCAAAGGGAGGTGCAGCAAGGGAAGGACAACTGCAGTTGCAACAGGAGGCAGGAGAGCGTGTTGGCGACTAGTACGTCAACAGGAGGGTGCGACTCCTTCCACTTCCTTGTGGGACAAGGAGTGTGGAGTTCCAGGTGGTCCGTGTGGACTACTACAGAGGCGGGAGGACACTGCCGCTTAGGAGGACAACTGTCATCTGACAGTCCGGTTCGAGTAGGAGTTGTCAGTCCCGGTGCGACCAGGAGCTGCACAGACACCGTCGAAGTCCGGAGTTGAAGACCGCGCATTGTGCGAGGTATTTTCGCCGAGAAAGCCTCGGGACAAGGTATGATTCCACAAACCATCCTTTCCTATTATATAGACGTTGACGCGTTTCCTTGGTATGGGTTTGGGGAGAAAATTTTGTTTTCGCTGCCTTCTCTGTCTCCCCTAAAACCCAACAGCACTTCCACGGTCGTGGGAATTAATTGCCAGAAGTTCAGTTGCCAACATGGATTTCCTCCAAGCCACCACGACCATGGCCAAGTTGCCACGACCGTGGCCAAAGATGATCAAGACGATCGTGGCTCCTCCCACGGCCACCTCCACCTTCTCCAAAATGGCCGTGTTAAGCCACACGACTGTGGTGCATGTTACCCACCATGACCGTGGCACTTCGCCACGGCCGTGGCCACTACAATACTTCACTTTTTCACCACTTCCTTCACACCACGACCATATTCACCCCCCCACGACCATTCCCCACTACCCTCACCACGACCGTGGCACACCCACCACGACCGTGGTGATCACCGACCCTACACAACTTTGCACTGCTTTTCCTAAACTACCCCTACTTACCCTAGTGCTTCCACCACCACCTATATATACCTAGGTGGAGGCCATAGAACTAGGTTAGACTCTCCCACAGCTGCTACACTACTCCACCCTCCATTCTTGAGTTACTTGTGCAAATTTCTTGCATTTTGGCTCACCATCCACCATTTCCACCCTCATTCCACCATGGAATCCTAGTTTCCTAGGTTTTCATCCATAATCCCCTACCATTTCATGCACCCCTACATCCTTGGAGGAGGGAGGTCGTCTGCAGCAGCTTGGAGGTGAAGAAGAAGGCCACTTCATCAAGTTTCATGGAGTTTCTTCCTCTTCCATCCCTTTCTTTTCATGTTTTCTTGATCATGTCTAGCTAAGCCCCTTGTGGTGGGCTGTTTGGGGTTAAAATGTGACTTTGATACCATGTTGGGGGAAAGTTGCTTGTAATGAACTTAATTCATATCTATGATGATTGCTTCTTGCTTCTATCTCATTTCCTATTTTATTGCATGTGGTTTGTGCTTATAACATGGATTGCTTGCTTTGAGATGTTTGATGACACTTAGCTTCTAGGAGGAATTGGAGTGCATGTGGAAATCTTAGGGTTGGCTCCTAGGTCCAATTAGTGGATCCCTAGCTAGCCCCCTTTGTTCCTACATACACATCCCTCCTCCTACAAGTGAGTGTGAGATTTAAGTGGCTAGTGTAAGTGAGAGTGATGCAATTGCCTAGGGCCTTCTAAAGGCTAGAGTGGCTAGTGGCATGAGGTCCAATACCCTCATATCTACTCCCATCTCTACCCTCAACCCTCAATTGCCCACTATCACTTACTCTAGGAACCTAGATTTGGTTAATCCCATTAGAATTACACCTAACCCTAGTCTTCTACTAGTAGTATAGGGTACATTCTTATTGGCATTGTCCTTGTTGTTTGGTTTGGCTATCTAGATATGAAATGAGAACCTTGCATGTTTAATGATCTCCCCCAACTAATGTCAAAGTTACATCCCCCAAACGACCCACCTACCCTAATCAACTGCTTAAAACCCTAATTGCTTAGTTTGCTTGTTCATGCTAGTCTAGCTTAGTCGCTTTTGCTTAATCTAGTTAATTGCTTAGTTTTTCTCTTTAGGGTTAACTTAGGCTCTTGCTCTTGCTTAGTTAGTTTGTTAACTTAGTTTACTACTTTGCTTGCTCTTCCATAACTTATTTTCCATCTTGCATTTCTTACTTGCTCAATTAGCTTAATCAACAATCAAACCTTTCAAAAACCCTAAAACCCTAATCTCCGCAAAAGGAACGTATCTCGCACCATCTAACTCTAGTGCCCCCTCCATCTCCGTGGATCGACCCTGTACTTTCCCCCTCACCTATACTACGACACGACCCCGTGCGCTTGCGAGCGTAGTGTCTTAGTAGACGTAGGTAGTTAGTGTAGGTCTTACAAATTTTGAAAGCATAAGATCTCCCACATCCCGTGCGCTCTGACCTCGTGGGGTGTAAAAGCACCACTAGTGGGGACGTACCAAGCTTTCTGGCGCCGTTGCCGGGGATAGAGGCGCTCGACCTAGTTAGATAGTGTAGCTTAGCCCCTCCTTTTGCCCTCACCATTGCTATTATTTATTCTTTGCATTACTTTTGCATCTTGGTTTGCTAACCTGGTTTCTTGTTGTTTGTTTGTGCCTTGCGCATGTGATAGCTGTGCATGCGTAGAACGCGTTCTACTTGCACTGACTTGGTGGTATACGACCCCGAGATTGGTAGAAGGAGGCGTCAAGCTCACCGCAACCTACACCGAGAGGCCGAGATGGCTGAAAACAACCCGCCACCGGATGCTCAACCTCCACCACGTCGCCCGCTCCACGAGTACTTCACGCTGGGGAACTACAACTCCCCCATCGCCACTCTAGTTGACCAGATGCCAGGTCAATAGTTCTCCATCCCACCAACACTCCTGGGGCTTCTCCCTACATACTTCAGTATGGAGAATGAGAATCCCTACCACCACATAGACACGTTCCTTGAAACGTTCTCTACCTTCCGCACTCCAGCCGCCACCGACGACTCAATCAGGAGGACACTCTTTCCTTTCTCCCTCAAGGAGAAAACCAAGGAGTGGTATGTGACGAAGCCAGAGTTGGTCACTTGGAATGAGGTGAAGAACGAGTTTCTCAAGAAGTTCTTCCCCATCGCCAAGTTATCCTACATGAGAAGGTGCATCACGTCGTTTGTCCAGAAAGAGAACGAGCCCTTCCACGAGGCGTGGGAGAGATTCGAAAAGCTAATTCGTGATTGCCCCCATCATGAGGTTCCTCTGTGGCAGCTCGTTTAGGCCTTCTACACCGGGCTTGAGGAGCAAAGCCAAAACAACGTAGACTCTTCCTGTGGAGGCACTTGCATGGCAAAGCCGCCCGAGGAATCATGGCCGCTGTTTGAGCATCTCACAGAAAATCCCCACCACCGTGCTTCCAAAAAAGGGGGGCATTGTGATTGAAGCTATGCTCCTCTGCCTTCTTCTACAGCTCCGAGTCACAATACCAATGGCCCCGATATGATGAAGATGATGGAGGATATGATGCGGATGATGAAAAATCAAGTGGGTGGCTCTTCTAGCCAACCCACCATGGTGGTTGATACTGTAGACGAGGAAGTCAATGCTCTACATTCCTTTGGTGGCCGCAACAACCAGGGCCCAATGTCCAACTCCTACACTCCCGAGTGGAGGAACCACCTGAACTTCTCCTGGAAACAACAGAACGAGGATGGGCAAGGACAGGGGCAGCAAAAGCCACACTACAACTCCAAGTTTGAGGAGGAAGTGCTAGGAAGGCTAAGAAGCCTGTATGAAGTAAACAAAGATGTCAATGCACATGGGCAGTCTATTAACCATCTTGAGCAGAGGTTGGATCAGATTTCTCTCTCTTTGGCTAGAAGGGAAGAAGGTAGACTTCCATCTCAACCAATGCCAAATCCGAACAATGATGGGGTTTTTCTAGGGAACACTTCGAGTGCTTATATTCCACCATCTTACCAAGCCCCACCAAACCCCTATGCTCCTCCACCTTATCAAGTGCCACTCAACTATCAATATGCTCTACCTCCACCTCACACCTACCAACAACCACCTCCACAATACCACCCCCACCACAACAATAACCGCAACCCCAATTCATTCTTCAAAATCCCAACTCCCCTCACCTAAGGCCTCCACCACCCCAACAGCCACAACCACCTCCACAAGCTCCCTCTCCTACCACTCATGAGCATGTGAAGGCAGTGACTACATTGAGGAGTGGCAGGACTTTGGAGAGCCCCCATGGTACAGTTGTTGGCAGAGATGATACTGAGGCTGAGCAGGTTGATGTTGAGATGCAGATTGATGATAGTGTGATAAGAGACAGCGATGATACCGTGATTCCGATAGTTGATACCGAGATACTGAATGATGATACTATGATTCTCGTGATACCAGTCGATGATACTGCTGAGATGGACCATTTGGGATCCCAACTTCCCCCTTTCCCGGAGGCTCTTAAGGAGCCTTCTGCTGAGAAAAGAAGGAAAAAGCATACCGAGGACATTCTGGAAACTTTTAAACAGGTGAAGATCAATATCCCTTTTCTTGATGTAGTCAAGCAAATTCCTTCATATGCTAAGTTTTTGAAGGATCTTTGTACTTTCAAGAGAAGAACTACGGGGAGAACCCCGAAGAAGGTAAAGCTTACCGAGCAAGTGAGCTCGATTCTGTAGCACACCATTCCAAGAAAGAGGAAGGATCCCGGTGCTCCTATCATATCATGCTATATTGGGGCACACCGCATAGACCAAGCTCTCCTAGACTTGGGCTCGAGCGTGAACCTCAGCCGTATGATGTTTTTGCTGAATTACAGATGGGACAGTTGGGTTCGGACCATTGCACCTTGCAGTTAGCTGACATGTCGATAAAGACGCCTAGAGGGCGTGTTGTTGATGTGCTCATGAGACTAGATGACGAGACATCTGCTTTCTTTCCTGTTGATTTTATCGTCTTGGATATGGAGAAAGACACGAGGAGGGTTCCTATCATCTTGGGGAGACCCTTCCTGGACATAGCTGATGCGGTCATTCATGTGAGGACTGGTACGATGTATGTGACATTCATGCACATGAAGATCCAGTTGAACATTTTTAAATCTTCAGCCAAGGCCGAAGTGATAGGTGCAACAGAAGAAGATTGCTATCTAGTTGAGTGTCTAGATGAGATCGTGGAAGAATGCCTACCTTCTTGGATTCAAACTGCCACTCAAGGTAGAGGATTAGATCCGATAGTTGAGTTTCCTGAGGATGACGAGGAAGATGATGAAGAGTGTGAGCTAGCCTTGGTGGCTGTAAGTGAAGACCTCCCTTCCATCTCTGAGCCATTGAAAACCTCTCTTGAAGAGCCCCCCCACACTTGAGCTGAAATCACTTTCTGAAGGTTTGAAGTATGCTTTTCTAGGGGCAAATGACACCCTCCCAGTGATCATTTCATCCATACTTTCACCCGAACAAGAGGAGGCCTTGATGAAGGTTCTGAAGAAGAACATCCAAGCTATCAGATGGACCATTTCTGATTTGAGGGGTATTGATCCCTCCATCTGTGTGCACCGAATCTATCTTGAAGAAGACGTGAGGCCAACCCGCCAAATGCAAAGGTGACTAAATACGAAATTGAAAGAAGTGGTGACTCAAGAGGTAGTCAAATTGAATGATGTCGGAATTGTCTACCCTATTTCTGACATCACTTGGGTGAGCCCCATCCAAGTCGTACCCAAGAAGGGTGGAATCACAATTGTTGAAAATGCCAACGGGGAACTAATGCCAGTGAGAGAACAATCTAAGTGGAGGATGTGTGTGGACTATCGAAAACTCAATGACAAGACGAAGAAAGACCACTATCCCTTCCCATTCCTTGATCAAATTCTAGAGATACTGGCTGGGCTGAGTTTCTATTGTTTCCTTGATGGGTATTCTGGATACTTTCAGATCGCCGTACACCCCGCCGATCAAGAGAAGACAACATTCACTTGCCAGAGTGGCACATTTTCTTATCAGAGAATGCCATTCGGGTTGTGTAATGCCCCATCCACATTTCAGAGGTATGTTACATCAATCTTCGCAGATATGCTTGATACGTCCTTGGAAGTGTTCATGGATGATTTCTTAGTTTTCAGAAAGACTTTTGATGAATGCTTGTTACACTTGGCTGCCGTCCTCGAGAGATGCGTGAAAGTTCGACTAGTTCTATCTTGGGAGAAAAGCCACTTCATGGTGCCCGAAGGCATCGTTCTAGGACACCGAGTCTCTAAAGACGGGATTGAAGTTGACAAGGCCAAAGTGGGCCTCATCTCCACCCTCTCCATTCCTTCCACCGTAAGACATGTCCGATCTTTCTTGGGACATGCTAGTTTCTACCGTCATTTTATTAAAGACTTCAGCAAAATTTCAAGACCGTCGTGCCACCTGCTCAAAAAGGATGTCGAGTTTCGCTTTGATGACAAATGCATTGAAGCCTTTAATCACTTGAAGGAGAAGCTGATTTCTGCTCTGATTATACAGCCCCCAACTTCTCTTTGCCATTTGAGATCATGACTGATGCATCTGATATGGTAGTGGGGGCTGTGATGGGTCAAAGGATTGGCCAGATTCCTCACGCTATATACTACGCGAGTAAAACTCTTGATGAAGCGCAAAGGAATTACACCACTACCGAAAAAGAGTTACTCGTCGTCATCTTTGCTCTAGACAAATTCCGTTCCTATCTTCTGCAAAACTGAGTTGTGATTTACACGGATCATGCTGCATTAAAGTATCTCATGTCTAAGAAGGATTCAAAGCCAAGGTTGATAAGATGTATTCTGTTGCTCCAAGAGTTTGATATAGAGATAGTGGACAAGAAGGGAGTAGAAAATGGCGCAGCTGATCATCTCTCCCAGATTGATCAACCTTTTGACAAGACAAGGTTAATCAAAGAAACCATGCCGCACGAACAACTCTTCCTCCTCTCATCTTCTCAAGGGCCATGGTACCAACACATAGCCAATTTCTTGGCTAGTGGGAGGATACCTAGCACGTGGAAAAGGGAGGAGAGCAAAAGACTGTTTGCCATGACAAAGAATTATGCATGGGATGACCCTCACCTTTTCAAGTATTGCCCCGATCAGCTGGTAAGAAGACGTGCTGGAGGTGTAACAACAAGAAATCCTCACCATGTGCCACTCCGGGATATGTGGAGGACACTTTGGAGGAAAGCACACAGATGGCAAGGTACTGCAATGTGGTTTTTACTGGCCCTCATTGTTCAAGGATTCACATGGATTTTGTAAGAGCTGCTTGAAATGTCAAAAGGTGGGAAATATCTCAAAAAGGGACATGATGCCTCTATCACCCATTCTAGTGGTAGAGGTATTTGATGTATGGGGAATTGCTTTCATGGGTCCTTTCCCTCCTTGATTTGGGTATATCTACATCTTAGTTGCAGTTGACTATGTGTCAAAATGGATAGAAGCCATTCCAACTCAGACAAATGACCACAAAGTTGTTTGTGATTTTGTAAAATCAAACATCTTCAGTCGGTTTGACATTCTAAGAGCAATGATAAGTGACGGGGGAAGTCACTTCATCCACCGCACCTTTGAGGGATTGCTCAAGAAACATGGAGTGAACCACAGAGTTGCCACTCCATATCATCCTCAAACAAGTGGCCAAGTTGAGCTGGCCAATCAGGAGATAAAGCTCATTTTGGAGAAAATGGTGAGACTGGACCGTAAGGATTGGTCACTCCACCTTAATGAAGCTCTATGGGTATACATGATTGCTTACAAAGCCCCGATTGGCACCACACCCTTCAAGCTCATCTATGGCAAAAACTGCCACTTACCGGTGGAGATGCAACATAAAGCGCTTTAGGCTTTGAAGAATCTGGACTTTGATAAAGAGAATGCATCGATGAAAAGGAAATTCCAACTCAATGAGCTAGAGGAACTGCGCCACGAGGCATACAAGTTGTTAAAGAGTTACAAGGAGAGAACAAAGTTCCTCCATGACAAGATGATTAGGAAGAAGGACTTTGAGCCCGGAAAATGGGTATGGCTATACAACTCGAGAATGAAGTTCTTTCCCGGAAAACTCCGGTCTAGATGGGAAGGACCCTATCTTGTCAAGAAAGTATACCCATTAGGGGCTGTGGTCATTTGTGAGAAAGAAGGTGCAAAGGAATTTTCCATCAATGGGAAAAGGTTGAAATCTGTTGTTGAAGTCGGCCCGGACAAGGCCAATCAAGATTTTGATATTGTTATGCTTGTAGAGGAAGAATCTGATGAAGAAGAATGCTTGGATGAGGATGAGAAAGGAACCTACTACAAGGATCTATTGAAGCTTCTGAAGAAGTGAAAAAGTTCAACAATCAATAAGCCTAGCTGAAGGTGTAAAATTTAGCGCTAGTGGGAGGCAACCCACATGGTTTGAGATTCTCGAACCTTTTCCTTTTCAATACTTTAGTTTTCTTTACACCAATACACACACGCACATTTGTGCTTGATGTTTTTGTTTGAGTTTTGATGATGCGCAGGTGTTAGACAATAGAGAGAGAGGTTTTAGAAGTTAAGTCAAGTTCATTCAAGAAGATTTGTGGCCAAAGAACAAATGAAGTCGAAGTTCAAGTTTTAAAGTTCGAAAAACTGAAGGAACAGCAACACCACAGCCGTGGAGCTCGACCACGACTGTGGCTCATGTGGCCAAACACAACCGTGGCACATGGCCATGGCCGTGGGAATTAATGCATCTTTTTGGCCGAAGTTACAAGTTGTTTGCAAGAATTGCCACGACCGTGGTATTACACCATGACCGTGGTGAAGGAAACAACCCACGACCGTGGTCCTCACCAAGGCCGTGTTGAAGAAAGCGGGCAACGACCGTGTCAACCGGCCACGACCGTGGGAATTTATGCCTCTAATTGGCTGAAGTTACAGGTTGTTTGCAAGTATCACCACGACCGTGGGCTTCAGCCACGACCGTGTTGAAGAGAAACGACCACGACCGTGGCGAGGTCAAACCGGGGCTCTCTTCTTCAACAACACGACCGTGGAACCTGCCATGGCCGTGCTACCCAACCTTGGCCACGACCGTGGCCACCTTCCACGACTGTGGACGAGCCCGGTTCAGCCAAAAAAAAGTCTTAAGCATCCAAACCCAACCCCCTCTTCATTCTATCGTCTTCAAGCTCTCAGAAAATGACCGTGGTGGCGGAGAACGACTATGTGCTCCCCCATTCACCACCTCCAACCCCCCAAAACACCTTCTTTTGATCCCCAATCCATTCCAAATCAATCCCCAGCCATCCCTCTACCTTTTCCACCATCCAATCTAGCCCAATCACTACTCCATCTCCATTTCCATCTCCACTCCGCCCTACAGCTCCCCTACACAAAACCTCCACAGAAACCCTTCCATTCTCTCCCAAATTCACCACAAATCATATACCCACCATCCATACATCACTATCCTTCCTTTCCACCCACAAAACCACATCCACACCACTTTCTCCGCTAAAATCTGAAAATCACCACCTTCACCTCCATCTCCACCATGAAAAAATATTGGGAGAGCCATAACCAAGGGGACAGACATCATCACCGGAGGGAAGCGGCGTTCTAAGAATGCTTCCTTCGATGTGTCCATGCCATCCCACACACCTTCACCTACCACCTCCGCCCACCATTCCCTCCGCCAGTCACAATCGGTGAGCGGATCACATTCCCGCTCATCGGATAGCCACCACATCACAGATGCCACCTACGAGGGAGAGGACGAAGAAGAGGAGAAGTCCATGGGGGTCGACTTGGACAACCTTATTGATGAAATCGAGCAGGCGGCCGCAAAAAGAAGTCAAAAATCTAAAGCGGCACCGTCCTCATCCTGACTCCCGCCGAAGCCTACACCAGCCCGCCACTCGACGTCTCAGGTGACGGAGAGGCGTGGTGTGCAGCCGCAACCCTTGCGGCAACTGCAGAAAGAAGAGGAGCAGTCGGTCCACTGGTACAATCTTGACACCAGCTCGGGGTCGCAGTCCTACGCGATGGAGGAAGAAGAAGACAGCGAGGAGGAAGAGGTAGAGCTTGATCATGAAGGAGACGATGTTCTGGCACATTTGGAGGCAGATAGAGAAAAGACCCTAGCAAAGCACCGATAGGGGTGTCCTATGGTAAAGGACACAAGCAAAAGAAGGTTGATCTTATCTACCCCGAGTGCATGACAAGGCAAGTCATCACCACCAAGTACGGGTCTGAGAAGGTAATTGAAGATCTCGGGGTCAAGGAAGCAGTAGAACAAAACTTGAAGGAAATAGGGTTGTGGAACATCCTTTTCACTCCCCAGCCAGCCTATGTAGCTTTGACCCGAGAGTTCTTTGCCACTCTCGAGAGGACTAAAGTGAGGGGTTGTGATGCACTCAAATTTTCCATGATGGGCAACATGCACACCCACACTTCCACTGAGCTGAATGGGATATTCACTGCAAGTCCTGAAGAGGTAATCAAGTTGGATGACAATTTGTTAGAGAGGGAGAAAGAACTCGATTATGACTATTTTTGGGAGACAATCACAGGCAGTGGCGTGTACGAGGCAGAAAGATCAAAAATAGCCACCATAAACAACCCTATGATGCGCTATGTGCAGAAGGTTTTGGCAAACACAATTGTGGGGAGGTATGATAATCAAGGCTCCATTTCACAAAAAGATATGTTTGTCTTGATATTGATGCACCTCAAGAAGCACATAGACCTTGGTGTTCTATTGATTGATCATATGAAGTCCATACCTTACAAGAGCACAAAACCCTTTGTCATGGGTGGGTTTGTGACTTCGATTGCACTGGCGCTGGGATACAATCTCTCGGAGTTACAAGACACACTTGAGGCAGAGTTTGTTGACCTCAACTACTTGGTGCGCTCACACACTATAAAGATGAAGGAAAAGAAGATGATCTATCTTACTACTAGTGTGTCGGACTTCGAGCTCAAGTTTCCATACCACACGGTGCCTCTTCTATCTACGTTGGGAGTTCTTTTCAAATTGAAAGAAAAACTTTTGAAATGGAAGCAAGAACACCCAAGAGAGATGTATACAAGGGGAGCCATTTCTGTACATGAAGACATCGCTGAATCTAATGTGCAAGGGTAGGAGCAAGAAGATGAAGAACAAAGGCAACCCTGAAGAACAAGAAGGAGGGATGAGGGTACATCCCAGTTGCAGCCACCCTCAGGGAATGCCTATGACATGGCCACAATCCAGGCACACCTTGAGAATATTCAGAAGACCCAAAGTGACATGCAACTTGCCCAGCAGCACATGTGGTATGATCAGCAATAGATGCACCATCAGATCAACCACTTGTATCTATATCACCACGCCCAGGAAGCAAGAAACCCTGAATGGGGTGCAAATTTTTGGGGTGGTTTAGCTGGGTATCCACAAACTTACCCTCCACCCCAGGATGACTACTGGGGGCACTACTACCAGCATCCTCCATCAAGCTCAGCTCCAGCCTCACTTCCTCCTCCAGATCCTCTGCAGATGCTAGACCAGCCACTACAACCATGACACTTCCCCTAGCTCCCCTAAGCTATAGTTTCATGCTGAGGACAACATGATTCTAAAGTTTGGGGTGGGTAGGGCGGTATGCACCACTCTATCTTTCATTTTGTCATTTTGATATCACCCCTGCCATCTAGTTTAGTTTTATTGTTTTTGTTCTTTTCATTGCATCTTTGCATGGCATGTAGTTGATTTCTGCATTTTTGTGTAATTTTTCAAAATTTTTTCTTTTTCATACCATGCATCGCATCCTCATAAAGTTTTTGTAGTTTCTTATGCATGATAATTAGGATTAGCTTCTTTATGTCTTTAAATTCTCTAAAGTAGGTTTAGATGTGATTTAGTGCAAATTGGCACCATTTTGGCCAATTTTGCCCAAATTTTAAGATTTCTTGTCTAAAAAGTATGTTTTGACCCAATCTCTACTGTTTTGAGTAAAAATGACGACCTTTGACTAGTGCAAGTGAAATGTCATGCTTTATTGCTAAGTGGTATCAATGTTTGACTTTTTACATGTGCATCACCTCTCTTAGGATTGTGATTGAATTGGTTGAATTTTGAAATTGAGCAAGCTTTGAACACTTAGTGTTTGTGGAATCACTTGTTTGATATATCAAATTTCATTTTGTTCATTCATGTGGTGTGATATCTTGGATTAATTCTCATGCAGGATATCTTATGTGGAAAATCATACCAATGACCCCTCTTTGACCTGACTATTCTTCCACCATCTTCATACCCCTCCGCCTCATAAAAAGATGCCAAAGTGCACATATTAGCCATGGTCACCTCCAAAAGTTTGGGGTGGCCACATCTCTATCTCCCCACTTCACTCTATCCACCATTTGCCCTATCTACACCAAGGGCAAGAATGAAAAGAAAAGAAAAATAAAAGCAAAATAAAATAAAAGGATGCTCCTATTTAAGAGCATTCAAATAAAGAAAAGATGAGTGTGTAAAAACACTCCAAGAATCTTACCGCAACCCTTTCTTCCACTTTCATACCTATTGAGCTAGGAAACATCAAACCTAGCTCATTTTGCCCTTTTCCACAACCACGTGGGTCATTTGGTATGATTTGAAATATAAGACTGAATGCATGAATGTGAAACGACACTCCTAGTCATCCTCGATTAACACTATCATGAAACGGTTTACCCGGAACTTTATGGAAGAAGTATGGATAACTTTTGTTTTCTACGCACTATATTTGAAGTTCATGTGCTTTTTGCTCTTTTCATGATTAGATTGTGAAAGTAGGAGAGGAGAGAGGTGAAATGCATGTAATTAGTCATCTTTGATACCATTCAGCAATAATCATCTTTTACATTGCATCTGTCATTTCTTGTTCGTGGAAAATTTGTAGAGAGATTGAGTTAGAGCATTCTTGAGGACAAGTATGTTTTAAGTTTGGGGTGGTGATGTAGCCCTATTTTAGGGCTCCATCCTGTGCCGTTTTGTACTTAAGTCACATCTAAACATGTAGATTACAAGCTTTTTACCCCTAATATGCTTATCATTGCAAATATGCTTATGGATGTTCTTTGCACTATTTTTTAGGTACTTGAACCATGCTTAGATGGAAGAGAGAGAAAGAAGGAGTTCTAGGGTTCCCCCACTCATGGAGAGACCCAATAAGGCCCCAAAGTCTCCCTCAACCTACCTCTAATGGTCAAGAATCATCCCCAAGCAAAGACATCCAAAAATGACGAAGATTGAAGTGTAATTGAGTGAGGCCAACCTCACCACGGCCGTGGGCACCATGCCACGGTCGTTCCTTTTTTAGCAATGAAGTGCCAAGTTCAACAGGGAAATTCCACAGAATCCCACGGCCGTGGCCACCTGCCACGACCGTGGCCATTGAAGACACCACAGATGTGGCCATCAGCACGGTCGTGGTCAGTAGAAGAGAACACGGCTGTGGCACCCTGCCACGGTCATGGGAATTAATTGCTAGCAGTTCCGTTGCCAACAGGGATTTCCTCCAAGCCACCACGACCGTGGCCAAGTTGCCACGACCATGGCCGAAGATGATCAAGACGATCATGGCTCCTCCCACGGTCACCTCCACCTCCTCTAAAATGGTCGTGTTAAGCCACACGGCCGTGGTGCATGTTACCCACCACGACCGTGGCACTCCGCCATGGCCGTGGCCACTACCATACTTCGCTTTTCACCACTTCCTTCACACCACGACTGTATTCACCCCCCACAGCCATTCCCCACCACCCTCACCACGGCCGTGGCACACCCACCACGACCGTGGTGATTACCTACCCTACACAACTTTGCACTGCTTTTCCTAAACTATCCCTACTTACCCTAGTGCTTCCACCACCACCTATATATACCTAGGTGGAGGCCATAGCACGAGGTTAGACTCCCCTACAACTGCTACACTACTCCACCCTCTATTCTTGAGTTCCTTGTGCAAATTTCTTGCATTTTGGCTCACCATCCACCATTTCCACCCTCATTCCACCATGGAATCCTAGTTTCCTAGGTTTTCATCCATAATCCCCTACCATTTCATGCACCCCTGCATCCTTTGAGGAGGGAGGTCGTCTGCAGCAGCTTGGAGGTGAAGAAGAAGGCCACTTCATCAAGCTTCATGGAGTTTATTCCTCTTCAACCCCTTTCGTTTCTTGTTTTCTTGATCATGTCTAGCTAAGCCCCTTATGGTGGGCTGTTTGGGGTTAAAATGTGACTTTGATACCATGTTGGGGGAAATTTGCTTATAATGAACTTAATTAATATCTATGATGATTGCTTTTTTGCTTCTATCTCGTTTCCTATTTTATTGCATGTGGTTTGTGCTTATAACATGGATTTCTTGCTTTGAGATGTTTGATGACACTTAGCTTCTAGGAGGAATTGGAGTGTATGTGGCAATCTTAGGATTGACTCCTAGGTCCAATTAGTGGATCCCTAGATAGCCCCCTTTGTTCCTACATACACATCCCTCCTCCTACAAGTGAGTGTGAGATTTAAGTGGCTAGTGTAAGTGAGAGTGATGCAATTGCCTAGGGACTTCTAAAGGCTAGAGTGGCTAGTGGCATGAGGTCAAATACCCTCATGTCTACTCCCATCTCTACCCTCAACCCTCAATTGCCCACTATCACTTACTCTAAGAGCCTAGATTTGGTTAATACCATTAGAATTACACCTAACCCTAGTCTTCTACTAGTAGTATAGGGTACATTCTAATGGCATTGTCCTAGTTGTTTGGTTTGGCTATCTAGATATGAAATGAGAACCTTGCATGTTTAATGATCTCCCCCAAATAATGTGATAGTTACATCCCCCAAACGGCCCACCAACCCTAATCAACTGCTTAAAACCCTAATTTCTTAGTTTGCTTGTTCATGCTAGTCTAGTTTAGTCGCTTTTGCTTAATCTAGTTAATTGGTTAGTTTTGCTATTTTGGGTTAACTTAGGCTCTTGCTATTGCTTAGTTAGTTTGTTAACTTAGTTTACTACTTTGCTTGCTCTTCCATAACTTGGTTTCCATCTTGCATTTCTTACTTGCTCAATTAGCTTAATCAACAATCAAACCTTTCAAAAACCCTAAAACCCTAATCTCTGCAAAAGGAACGTAGCTCGCACCGTCTAACTCTAGTGCCCCCTCCATCTCCGTGGATCGACCCTATACTTTCCGCCTCACCTATACTACGACACGACCTCGTGCGCTTGCGGGCATAGTGTCTTAGTAGACGTAGGTAGTTAGTGTAGGTCTTATAAATTTCGAAAGCATAAGATCTCCCACATCCCGTGCGCTCCGACCTCGTGGGGTGTAAAAGAACCACTAGTGGGGAAGCACCACTACTCATTGCTTGTGATGTCACAAATTAGTTTTGGACATTCACTACCAACGTAACATAGAACCTATAGGGTCACACACATAGAATACACTTGGAATAGGATCTTATTCATGAATAAGGTTTAAACTTGATTACTAAAAGAATGAGATTCAATTCAAACACCATTGCTTAAGTGTTGATTGAATGGATTGTGAACTGACATGTTCAAGTGTTGAACTAATCATTTCAAATTGTCGGGTCAATTGAACAAAAAATTAGCAATCTGGTCCATGAAATGACCAGTTCAAGAAGTGAATAGATCGGCTGAGGTCCATGAATAGACCAATTTAGGTTGTGATTTGACCATTTGGTTGATGAATTTGATTGGATCAAGGATTAGAGATGACGTCATGTTGTGTACTAATTAAATATTAATTACCAACAAAATTGTGATTGGGAAACATGTTGAAATGACCTGTTAAAGGGTTGAACCAATCGTCTCACATGCCAACCGATCGGTTCACCTTTGAATCGACCATTTTGCCATTCACACAGTGTGAACATTTGGATCAAGGATTAGAGATGACATCATGTTGTGTACTAATTAAATATTAATTACCAACAAAATTGTGACTGGGAAACATGTTGAAGTGACCGATTAAAGGGTTAAACCAATCGTCTCACATGCCAACCGATCGGTTCACCTTAGAACCGACCATTTTGACATTCACACAGTGTGAACATTTTTGAAATTTCATCCCATTCGACCCCCGCTCAGGTTGGGAACCCTGAACCTAACCCTCCTATAAATAGAGGGGTATTGGGGGATTTTTAGACACATCAATCACTTTTACAATTGTTGTCTTCTCTAGTTGTGCTAATCAAAAGAACCCGAACAAGTCTTACCCATCAATGGTTGGGATAGAAAGGGAGAGACAATTGTGGGAGTGCAAGTTGGTGATAGTACACCAACTAGAAGGAACAACTTCTTCTTGTATGTTCGTTTAGAATGATAGGAGTTCTTGGTGGTCTGTGTAGACTACTATAGAGGCAAGAAGGTTGTTGCCTATTGTTAGGAGGACATATATATGGTGATCAACTAGAAGGCTGCTGATGATATTGTTCGAGTGCAACTTGAAGAAGGGCACACCTTCAACCAAGGAATAATCCTTGGACTTGCTCCAATACCTGATATAACCTCATAAACCATCCTCCCTATTACATAGTTATTGATATGATCAACTGTTCAAAGGGTAATATGGAAGTTAAATTTTTGTTTCAATTGCATGTTCTATTGCCATATTTTCCTACAGTGGTATCAAATCCACGTCAATTTACTATGTTTTGGGATTTAGTTGGTATGATCGGATTTTGACTTTCATCTTTTATTTATTGAATACGATGTGAATACTTAAAATGATTAATGTGCATATCTCATTAAAAATTGCATATACATGTGTCTATATATACATATATATACACATATATATATATATATGTATGTGTGTGTGTAATTCACATATGTCATCCTAAAAGTTAGTTTTGATGGTGGATGTGTAGCATGGTTATGACCGATAACCCTAGTGGTCTATTCTTGGTTGGTTGTGGTTGTTTATTCCTGTTCAGAT
Organism: Alisma plantago-aquatica; assembly: GCA_963693085.1. Lineage (NCBI taxonomy): Eukaryota > Viridiplantae > Streptophyta > Magnoliopsida > Alismatales > Alismataceae > Alisma > Alisma plantago-aquatica. Next base: position 1,698,445,001 of record OY856409.1, on the reverse strand, counting down.
CTCTGTTTGCATATTGATCATCTATCTTCTCTTACATGTGTAAAAGTATTATTCTCTTCTTCTCATGTTCCCCTTAAATGTGACTCAAAGTTTCTCTATTACCATGTAATATGTTAAATACGATAGTTTTAATTCTTGTTACAATGAAAAAGATGTTTAGCACCAGACGAACCGCCAATTTAGAAGACGATCTGATCAGATGGAAGACCGAGGAGGATAGACGATAGGATGAGCCAAACTAATTAGTTGGTGGCCAACCGAGTGACTGGAGGTGTCCATACATCATTTGGATCGGAAGGCAGATGGTCAATTCGATGATCAATTGACAGATCAGAATGTGGGAGATGATCAATTTAAGGGTAGAACTGATCAACTTAGAATGGATCAAGCATAGATGTACAACAATAACAAGTTGTTGCATGTGATGTAGACCTTAGGTGGTGGTAATTCCTTATGACACCAAGGAATTACTGTAGAATGGCCATAATCATCACTTGTATTTTTAATTACATGTTTTTCATTTATGGGATATAGCTCATATATGATCAGTACTATAGTATGTGGTGATTGGATATATATATATATATATATATATATATATATATATAATCCATCAATCAAACATATTAAGTCTAAAACGTTTTCCATTAGCAACACATATGAAAAGCTTGATCGACTATGTGGACATGCCAAGAATTGTGCGTTGTCTATCTTGTAGAAGTGTGAAGGTAGTTATGTGAGCCTACCAAACAAGGTGCATTATTATTGTGTTGGTTTTTGGGTCATACTTAACTAAGTGATCTTAATTAGATTAAGCACTTAGAAATATGCATATGATTATGGTAAAGAGTTGTGCATACCATCTATCCAAGAATTTCATAAGATGCAACTAGAAAAAGTTGCTTACCTTAATGATTGATTATGGACGTTGGCGTTGGCCAAGTAATAACTCAAACATTTGGATCTTGGCTCACCAAAAGGTTGTACACTGCAATATTCCAAATTGATGTCTAAGGGAGACCAATTTGAACAAAATAGTGAGAGAAATAATTAATTAAAGGCCTAATTAAACATCATAAATTTTTATGTTAATCTAATCAAATCAAATAAAAAAATGTTTAGACAAAATTGCATATTTTTCTTGTAGATCAAATGGCAACCAACAACAGATTTTCTTTGTGATCGGTCCTTAAGAAGGACAAGTTCCATGGGAATAATTTACATGACTGGTTAGGACGCTAAAAATTGTTCTCACATAGGACCACAACTCTATGTCTTGAAGACACCAAAGCCTGATGAAACTACTCTCACTACACCTAAGGTTGATAGGGATGCTTACAAGAAGCATACTGAAGATGTTGTTCATGTCAAATGCCTAATGTTGTGCTCCATGAACTATGAGTAGCAGAGACAATATAAGAACATGGACATTATTGAGATGGTAACACATATGAAGAACATGTTCCAAGATCAGGAAAGACATGAGAGATATGATTCTCCAAGGTGTTGTTTAAATGTAACATGGCAGAAGGAGATCCAATTGGCCCTCATTCTCTCAAGCTTATTGGGTATGTGGAGAACCTTGTTAGATCGGGATTCCCTTCGGTCGAGAGTTGGCCACTGATGTGATTTTGGAGTTGCTGTTAGAATCATACAGTCTGTTTGTCATGAACTACAACATGAATGACTTTGACAAGCCGTTGATAGAGTTACTTGGCATGTTGAGAACAACTGAGTCACAAATGAAAAAAGACAATCCCAATTCTATGATGATGATTAACAGATCAAAGTGTAATTCTAAAGGCACATGCAAAACTAACTAGAGTTCTAAAGCTGGCCAGAAGCCCAAGTTTTCAATGCTCAAAGAAAAGAGAAGGGTGAACAAGGGAGGCAATTGTCACCACTGTCACAAGCCTAGACATTGGAAGATGAATTTCCCTCTCTACCTGGAGGAACTAAAGAAGAAGAAGGAAGGGATAGAGATCTCCACTTTAGGTATATATATTATGAGATAAATTTGACTACTTCTTCATCTTGGGTATATGGTACCGGATGTAGATATTGCATATGTTCAAAATAAGCTGGATCTGAAAACAAGTAAGACTTTACAAAAGGGCAAGGTCAGACTGCACGTCGTAAATGGAGCAAGAGTTGTTGCCATTTTAGTTAGAGCCCATAATTTATCTCACCCATTGGGCATATAATAGAGTTGATGAGCTACTATTTCATATCTATCAAATCATAGAAACATTTCAATTTTTGCATCTTGTATGGACAAGGATGAACATCGAAATCATATAAAGTATAGTCAATGTTCCATTTCAAATAGATATGATCTTTTATACCAGTGCTCCAAATATCCTATGGTATTTATTTGTTGGATTCAAAGATCAATTTTTAAAACATAAATACCAATAGATAAAAACTTGATAAACTCAAATAATGAATATCTATAGCAATATCATCTAGATCACATAAATGGAAATGCATTTCTATAATCTATGATGATGTTTGTCTAGACTCTTTTAGTTATTGAACCAACAGGGACATGCAAATTTTATCTATTGGGAAATATGACAAAAGCACCTTTCACTTGATGTAGTGGGAGAACGAGTATTCTATTAGGCCTTGTACATACTAATGTACATAGACCTTATGATATAAATATGGAAGGTATTTACTAGTACCTCATTATATTTATTGATGACCTCAATAGATATGGTAATTTGTATATAGTGAAATACACACATGAATATTTTCAAATGTTCAAGAGGATCATGAATGAAGTACGTAACCACCTTGGTTAAAGTGTCGAGACACTTCAATATGATCGATGTTGAAATGTTTTACACCAAGAAGTTTGAGGACCTTCTGGAGATTGTGATAATGTATCATAATGAACTTTGAGGACCTTCTGGAAATTGTGATAATGTATCATAATGAACTCTACCTTAAACATAATGATGTATTTGAAATAAGGAGTCACACTTTGATGAGTCATAATGTGATTGTCAATGAATCTAACCTATCTTCTAATTTCTTTTTGGGCATATGCTTTATACTAAAATAATGTACTATCTAAAATGGTCAAAAAGATACCATATGAGATATGGCACGGGAGGTGTCTTGGTATGTATTTATAAGGACTAGGAATAAAACTTATAGAATAAAACATTTTCTTGGAAAACATTTGTCGACAAATCATTTGTTGAGTACTGCTTTCATCTCAATCCAATAACAAAGTGTTTGTTACTAGGATGGATAAATCCCTTAATAGGAATTTAGATTTAAAAGGAATCAATGGGAGAATAGTTGAACTCAAAAAGTTTGAGATCAACAAGAAACACTGCACCTAAAGAGGTATAGTAGGAACAAGGAGAATAAAAAATTATTGTAGAATCTCAAGTTCTTTATGTAACTCAAAACATCTTAAATCTAATATAATACACCTTGAGCTTTAAAGATAATGATATATTATAACTTAGAAAGGCAGTAAGTTGGTCATAAGAGATGAGCCAACAAACTATCTAGAAGCTATTAAGGGACCAGAGTCTGAGAATTGGCTTGAAGCCATTATATCCAAAATGGAGTCTATGTACACTAATGAGGTATGACCTTGGTGGTACCACCTAGAGGGGTAAAACCCAAAGGGTGAAATTGGGTTTTCAAGAAGAATACTGAGATGGATAGCCTATAAGAGTATATCAGTTGCAAAAGTTTTTGAACAAGTTCAAAATGTTGAACATGATGAAATCTCTTTACAATTTCCATGGTTAAGTCCATCGGGATCCTGATTGCAGTTGCAGCTTATCGAGCTATGATATTTGGCATATGGACATTAACATTGAATTCCTTAATAGGAATATTTTAGAGGATGTGTATATGTCACAACTTGGAGGTTTTATAACTCTATTAATACAAATAAAGTCTATAATCCACAAAGGTCAATCAATGTGATTGAAGCAATCATCTCAGAGATGAAATCTCCAATTTGATAGGATAGCCAAAGAGTTCGACTTTAATCTAAATAAAGTTGAAATCTTTGATTACATTAGATTTAGTGGGAGCATATTTATATTCCATATATTGATGGGGAACAACATCACAATACTATAAATATTAAAACCTAGAATGCAAAGTATGTTCTCTATGAAGGGTTTAGGTGAAGCATCCTATGAGATAGAAATTGAGATCTATAGAGATAAATCTTGAATGTGTAAAAGAGTGAAGTCACCCCTTTAATAAAAAATTGAAAAATAAAACATCTATCCCAAACATACTCAAAAGGTATGCTGAAACAGGTGTAAAATTTTCAAATATTTATATAATGGTATACAAAATACCAAAGTGTATAGCATCAGAATAAAATCATGACTATATTCAATTCTAAAAAAAGATTACAAAATTCCATCATATCTCCCATAAAGGGTTTACATCAAGCTACAACAAAAGGATATAGATAGAGGGAAGTCTAAACTACACCAACTTTGTCTCCAAGCATCAACTTCGTGAAATAGGTCCATGCTTAAAGCCAAGTACTCCTTATCCTATTCCTAGGATGTTCCTCCATGCTCCTACTACACAACTCTGATCCTAAGCCTGGCTCAACTCCTTGATCAAACCCCAGGTCGTTGGGAAAGCACCCAATAAAAGAATGAAGCAATGTATGTGTCAGAGAAAAAGAACAAGGATAAAAGATAAGAAAACAACATGGAAAATAAGGCTAAGATTTCATCAAAAGATGAAGATAGTCAAAAGTATGAGGCATAAATAAATAGATGCTAGCCACAACAAGAAAAATAATAAAAAGGGTTGCATGAATGATTAATATTGACTACCTAAAATATGTAGGGTTGAGGCACCTACCTAACCTCAACCAATAGGTGAGGGAGAGTAACACATTCCAATCACCTACACATATTTTATATTGGGGAGAGTAGCACATTCCCCTAGGTGAATTTACACATGCCTATATATGGGTTGTTGTACATAACAACTACTACACTAGTTCAATAGTATAAGCATCAAGTAAATAAAGACATGGTAGTGGAGTACAAGACCCAAGCAAAAGTGATTTTTGAGACAAATATAGTAAAGTAAATAAAAAAAGAGGAATTAGGATTTCATAAAATCCTCATTACGGAAACTAGGTTAAGGTTTACAAATTATTCCCAACTTAAGTGTTAGAAAAGCACATACCTTTCTTAATGAAATCCAATTACTTCTCTTTCACTACTTTTATTGAGTCCAAAGCCCACTTGTCCCATTTTCAATGTATAATCATGTATTAGGGTTTATATATGCATAAGGGTAAATAAAACCCTAGTTTTGGACTTAAAAAAACTCAATTTATACTCTAAAAACATCACCGTTGATCTTATTAGGTTCTCCTGATTAAGAAAACATAAAATTTTGTCTATTTTGGAGTTATGATGATTAAAGGGTATTTTTGGTAATTTTATGTATTAAAATCATTTTTAGAAGAACCTTTTGACAAAACTCAAAATCAAGCCTCGAAAGTATTTTTGTTGGAAAGATCACATTTTCCAATTCCAAAACATATTGTTACTTAATTTTTAGACAAACGAATCAAATTATATGATTTTTGTAAAACTAAACAATCACAGGATGACACGTCATCAAGGCAAAGCAAGAGAGGCAACACTAATACAGAACACACCTTTTGCGTCGGTTGTTTAACCCTATTTAGCGACGGTTCTCAAGCGACGCCTATGTGGGCGCCGCTAAAGGTAGAACTCCTCGGCTTTGGTTTTATAACCGATGCCAAAAGGCTTCACGCCACCGAAAATGTGCCAGAAGGGCACCTATAGGCGTCGGTTAGGTATAGTAAGCCGACGCCAAAAGGGTTAACACCACAAAAAGGGCGCCATCTACAACACTTTCTGCATCGGTTTTCCAATAAAAACCGACGCCATATTTCCAGACGCCACGGCCGTGCTTCCCTGCACGACTGTGTTTAGTACTATAGGCGTCTGGTTTATACTAATAACTGACGCCATTTCCCACCATGACCATGCTTCCCTACACGGTTGGGTTGTTTGTCACATTAGGTGGTGGTTTGATCCAATAACTGACGCTGTACACCTTTGATGACAGTTTTCTATAAATAACCGACGTCTATGTTTTATTTTTTTTCTTATCAGTTTGCAGGCCTGCTGTGGCTGGTCAGCAGGATGAGAACATGCAATTCAGTTTTCTGAACTGCAGGTTTATGACATCCATTGATATTAGCCAACAAATAGGCCACAAACCTACAAAATCAACAAATATACTTTTTACACAAGTAAATACATTGATACATTCAGACACCAATTCAATTCTCACATTCACACATGTAGAAACATTCAAATACATGTATAAACATTCAGACATGTACAAACATTCAGAAATATTCATTTACAAAATATCATTCAACATCGCTATCAACATCCCAATTATATTTTACAGTCCCCACTATTTGAATGACTCTTTCCCATTCTTCTCTTATTTCATTTAATACTTCCATCATGTATGGAGAATGTACATCTTTTAAGTATTTATCTATAGTGTGGTCAGTTTCAAACACCTACAAAGAGAATGATATATATATATAAAAGTAATAATATAAAAATAAGATTGATATATTTCATACTAACTAATGAGACTATATATAATACCTCATGTATGGTATCGATGTCCAATGCGGTATAACAAGTGCAACACACACAAGTGCATACAACTAATGCGGTATCGATCTCCAATGCGGCATACAATACATAAAGTGCAACACACACAAGTGCTTCAGATTCATATAACAACATGACAGACTAACACATATATAGTGCATAACAACAGTAGTGCCAAATTTACATACAACACTAGCTTAGTACATATATAGTGGGACTAAGGTGACGAATTAACAGGAGGACAAATAGATTTCACCACGAGTTAACATTGAAGAAGGTCTACTAACCTACACTAAGCTAAACAAGTTTATCAGTACTAGCCTAAGGCACAAGTACCATTTGTCGGGACAATGACGGTCGTGGAAGCTTAGTGGCCACTGTCCAGTTGAACGTGTAGTGGCCACTAAGCTGGTGGCCACTAAGCTTCCACGACTGTCATTGTCCCGACGAACGGTACTTGTTCCTTAGGCTAGTACTGATAAACTTGTTTAGCTCAGTGTAGGTTAGTAGACCTTCTTCAATGTTAACTCGTGGTGAAATCTATTTGTCCTCCTGTTAACTCGTCACCTTAGTCCCACTTTATATGTACTAAGATAGTGTTGTATGTAAATTCGGCGCTACTGTTGTTATGCACTATATATGTGTTAGTCTGTCATGTTGTTATATGAATCTGAAACACTTGTGCGTGCTGCACTTTATGTATTGTATCTGTATCCTGCTTCTCTTCATTGTGGCTTCTTTTGCTGTTTCATGGCTTACTGCCTATATATCTATATAACCTTAGTGTGGGATGCTTGCTCATTGAGCATCACTGATAGCCTAGTTAGTTAGCACATTGATTTGGCTAGTAACACTAAAGGTTAATCTTGAATAGGTGAATACATAAAAACATATATTAATTAAATTGGGAGTGGCGCTTAATACCTTGAATTCATCTGTTTTTCTTTGGGTAACAAACTCCTCCCAGTCTTTGGGGTCCAAGTAGTTCCATTGCTGTGTGGCTTCCTTCTTCCTATATTTATTTTTCAAAGAGAATACAAACAAAAAGTATTAGTGTAGAGTTAGTGAAATAGCGATCAATGTCTTGAATTGGATTCAATCAAGAACTTATTCTCAGCATCCCTTATGTAATCTCGGGTGAGATTGGTCCTATAGTTCCTTAGGACCCTCCCACAACGTTTAGCATTTGTATTAACTAGAAGATAATGAAAAATCAAATCAGAAAATGATATTGATATTAAAAAAGCAAACATTTAGCTTCAATAAAAAAATATAAACATGCATGCCTCTAAAATTGTGATCTTTTATCAATTAACAATCCTTCATTATGATCTCCGCGCACATATAAGTCATCATTAGCTTCAATATTTTGTGGAGTTGGCAACCCAACTGATAATGGACTGGAGTCATCATACTTATTATTGTACTCTTCTTCATCTATAAGATCTTCAATGAACTGTCTTTTACCACGAAAAACAACTGACCATTTATCATTTGCAGGATCATCGATATAGAATATTTGTTTCGCCTGTGATGCCAATATGAATGGTTCACCCTTCTCGCCAATCTTTTCAAAGTTCACTAAAGTGAAACCCAATTCATCCACTATAACGCCTTTCGTGTTATCAACCCAATTACATTTAAAGAGCGGAATTCTGAAATCTATCTAATCAAACTCCCATATGTCTTCAATGACATAGTAATATGACATTTTAGCTTCACGTGGACTCTTATCCTTTGCACTTGCAAAATACATAGTCGACGCTTGAAGAGTGACCCCTTTGTTTTGGACGACACTCTTATCATCTTGGCGCTTTGTGTAATATGTGAACCCTTTAATGTCAAACCCTTCATAAGACATAACATTCAGTTTTGGTTTAAAGGCAAGGCATTTGATAGTTTCTGTAATATCATTTGGTGTTTGAGATAGTTGACGTAAGACTTTATCTTCAAAACACTTAGTAAAAGTTTTGTTATGCTCTCTAGCAAGCCACATTGAACTTGCTTGAGGATGTTGTCTCTTGATGAAATTGGTATGTTCCTCGATATAAGCACTCACTTCATCCATGTTGTGTAAAATATACAAGTGACCTTGTTCCAACTGCTCATGGCTGATTACTTTCACCCGTGATCCCAAAATTCCTTTTCCCTCCTCAATATTCTTGTCATTAACATGAGTGTTATTACCACTCAGAAAGTCATTGGAAACATCCATAACCTCTCTCGCCACAGAACCTTCAATAATACTCCCTTCAGGCCAATAATGGTTTCGAACATCACCTTTAAAAATGCTCATGTATCGTTCAAAGGGATACATCCAATGCAAGAAAACTGGTCCCAACATTTTCACTTCCCTAGTCAAGTGGACAACAAGATGTACCATGATATCAAAGAACAAAGGAGGGAAATACATCTCAAGCTGACATAGGGTAATAGCCACTTCTCTTTGCAAATTATCGAGAGTATCAGGGTCAATATCTTTGCTACATAGACTGTTGAAAAAGAAACAAAGTCTGGTGATTGCAAACCTTACATGCTTATGCAATATAGATCGAATTGCCATGAGTAATATTTGTTGCATTAGAGTCTGACAATCATGAGATTTAAGACCTATCAACTTTAGATCTTTCCTTGATACCAATCTATTGATGTTGGATGAGTAACCCTGTGGCACCTTAACATTTACCAAGCATTCACAAAAAGCTTTCTTCTCCTTTCTAGACAACGTGTAACAAGAGGGAGGTAAGTATGTTCTTTTATTACCCATTTCACGTAATTCTGTTAATTCTGACCTTATTCCCATTTCACGTAGGTCCAGTCTGGATTTTATCTCATCTTTATGTTGGTATGTATGCCCTGAGAGCCAATCATGGGATGATTGGTGGGATACATTAAGATTGATTTGATAATCATCAAAGGCGAGCTTCCAATTCTTTCTGATTCAGTCATATGAGATAGTGATAGAAAAGATTGAATGTCTAGAGAATGACAGTAATCAATGACGTATGCCTTCAGGTTCATGACCTGAACGATGAGATCATACGGATGCTAAGAGTTTGTACATTCTTGTTATGTCCCTAGTCGGATGTCATTGTGGAAGGTAGATAGACAGCAATGACACACAATACTAGATTGTGGTGTTGGTTGATGACAGAATCTCATTAATCATGATATAGATATATCAAACCAAACACATAGGTACTTGTTAGAGAACAAGTGTACCGGACAGACCCACCGTGAGTTTGACACATGGAACCATGAGATGGTAGTCACAGTCAGTACTCACAGTGATGGTGGTGAGTGTGATTCTTAGACCTGAAATCACTACACTCAACACATGTCGTTGGGCACACTTTGACATCATCAAACGCAGTCCTGAAACATGGGTTGTTATAAAGGTGATGATTGGGTGGCTTTGACACATGGGGCTTTTGAGGGGTGAGTGATAGATATGGGATTTGTCCCTCCTGAGGGAGTTTGATATCCATGGCCACTTGATGAGTAGGATTGAGAAAGGCGTGCACGCATGTGTGAATCAGTATATGATACTGATGTCATACATATCTCTTCCAGTCTACTCTGAGATCAAGGAAGTGAATGAACGTTGACAGGATGACTATTCCATGCCTCGAGTTCATTCGGGATATCAGTGACAAAGGAATTATACATTCACTGTAACACCATTCACGGATTGTAGGATGAAAGTTGTTCTCCAACTTTCTACTTTCACTTGGGTAGCACTGATGTGTGACTAGGAACCGCTCTTTGCTTGTGAAGTCATAAGTGTTATGGACTTTCACTGCCAACGTGAAATGGACCTGCAGGGTCACACACATAGGATTTAACCTGGAAGAGGAGTTTTGTCCACAAGCAATGATTAGATTGATTACTAAAGGAGTTTAGTAGTTCAATTAAACACTCAATCAGTCGATGACTCAATATCGTATGGTTCAAGGTGTTGGACGCATTGATTGGAGTATCGGATTGATTGAAATCGCAATTGACTGATTTTTGCCCAACCTGTGCTCCCAACCGATCGGTTCATGTGATGAACCGGTCGGCTGAGGTTGCTGAACAGGTCGGCTGGAGTGTCCAGGCCGATCGGCTCATGCCCAGGTTGAAACGACCGGTTCAAGGGTTGAACCGATCGGCTCAACTGGTGCAACCGACCAGTTGGGAAAATTCATGTCGACAAGAATTTTCCTTTGGTTTCAAATTGCCCAATTCGATTGGGAATAATATTGGTATTCGATACCAATTGGGAAAGAAACAAGGAAAGTCTTTTTGAGCCGGATTAGGACCATGAACCGATCGGTTCAGGGCACCAACCGATCGGTTGGAGTGCCCCAAATGATCGGCTCAGGTCCAACCGATCGGCTCAATGGCCGAACCGATCGGTTCAGTTGTGAACCGATCATTTCAAGTTGCGAACCGGTTGCTTTTTTTGTGGAAAATTCTCAAACCCTTCTACTCCTGCTTTAGTCCCGCATTGCCCGGGATGGAGAACCCTGTCCCATGACTCTCCTATATATATAGGGGTATTGGGGGATTCTCAAAGTACAGCTCAGTGCAACCAGTTGCTCTGCAAGTTGTCGTTCTCTCTAGTTTTGGTAACCGTGAGAGAGCCCGAGCAAGTGCTTCCCGCAAAAGGGAGGTGCAGCAAGGGAAGGACAACTGCAGTTGCAATAGGAGGCAGGAGAGCGTGTTGGCGACTAGTACGTCAACAGGAGGGTGCGACTCCTTCCACTTCCTTGTGGGACAAGGAGAGTGGAGTTCCAGGTGGTCCGTGTGGACTACTACAGAGGCGGGAGGACACTGCCGCTTAGGAGGACAACTGTCATCCGACAGTCCGGTTCGAGTAGGAGTTGTCAGTCCCGGTGCTACCAGGAGCTGCACAGACGCCGTCGAAGTCTGGAGTTGAAGACCGCGCATTGCGCGAGGTATTGTCGCCGAGCAAGCCTCGAGACAAGGTATGATTCCGCAAACCATCCTTTCCTATTATATAGACGTTGATGCGTTTCCTCGGTATGGGTTGGAAGAGAAAATTTTTGTTTCCGCTGCCTTCTCTGTCACCCCTAAAACCCAATAGTGGTATAAGAGCCATGTCAGCTGTTCTATATTTTAGGAATATCGATATGATCGATTATGGTTTGTCGCCTTTATTTATTGCATACGATGCGAATAATATCGTCTTTATGCATGTCCAATCCTAAATCCACAAATCCCTAATTACATATATGATATGTATTATTAATGCAATCGATACGCGTCGCCCTTAAACGAGTTTTGTGGTGGATATGCGAGAGTGATTATGGCCTATAAACCCCTATATGTGATTGGTTGTGTGTGGTTGCTTGCATCTCGGTCTACGCACTGATCTTCCTTCTCCTATTCCTGATGTAACTCGAAATAATTCGAGATTCTTTCCTACCTTTACTCCCCCCGAATGTAACTCGGGGTTTCCCTTTTTAAAGAAATGTAATAAATAGGATAGATTTTATTTCCTATTATGTCAAAGACCGCCGGACATCAAGACGACATCTGAACCGATCGGTTGATGACCGTTTCAAGGAGCGAGACGAGCGGGTGGCAGACATGACGAGATGCACGACGACCAGGCGAACCGATCAGTTGGAGGAGCCAACCGATCGGCTGGTGGCACCCAGACGATCGGCTGAAGAGTATAGATCATTCATGTGATGAGTTGATCACTCGGATGGCAAGGCACAAAGTTCATCTTGTACAGGTTGCATGTGATGTAGACCTAGATGACCGTGATTCCTCTTGGCTCGAGGAATCACATTAGGATGGCCATAATCATCGCTTTTTATCGTTTGTGCATGTTTTCTGTGGGATATAGCATGTATATGATACGTACTATGTATTGTGGTGATTGGATATATATATGTATATAAAACCAAATCCCTCATTAAAATATTAAGTTTTAGATGCCTTCCAAATGCGACACACGTGAAAAGCTTGATCGACCAAGTGTGGGCACGCCCTAGCGTGGTGCACCGTCTATCTCGTGGAAGCGTGAAGGATGAATGTGTGGGTCTGCCCTAGCAGGGTGCATATTCATCGTGTTTGCTTTGGGTCAGACTTAACAAGGTGATCTAGATGGGATCTAGTACCTTGAGGCATGGAGATGATCATTGCAAAGAGTTGTATATGAGATCTTATCAAGAGTTGCATATGATGCAATTGGCAAAAGTTGCCTACCTGAGAAATCTATGTTGTGGGTGACAACCCTAGCTGGTCCATGACTTAGAGGATTTCAGGATCTTGCCCACTAGAAGGTTGTACGCTGCAATCTTCCGAATTGATGGTGAGGGCTATCAATTTGAAGTAAAATAGTGGGAGCGATAATTAATTAAAGGCCTAATTATATCGTCAAACTTTCAAATCAATCAAATAAGTCAAAAATGAGTTTTGGACTAAAATTGCATATTTTCCTTTTTGTAGTTCAAATGGCAAAAAACAACAACAACTTTTCTTTGCGATCGGTCCTTGACAAGGACAAGCTAAATGGGACAAACTTCCACGATTGGTATCGGACATTGAGAATTGTTCTCACTCAAGAGCGTAAGCTCTATGTCCTGGATACTCCAATTCCATGGGAACCCGCTCCTAATGCACCAAAGACAGAAAGGGATGCTTACAAGAAGCATTCTGATGATGCCATTGATGCAAAGTGCTTGATGCTATGTTCAATGAACCATGAGTTGCAGAGACAACATGAGAACATGGGTGTCATAGAGATGATTCTTCATCTCAGGAACATGTATGAAGATCAGGCACGGCAAGAGAGGTACAATGTTTCTAGGGCGCTGTTCAAGTGCGTCATGACAGAAGGAGATCCAGTTGGTCCTCACACACTCAAGATGATTGGGTATGTGGAGAACCTGCAGAGACTGGGATTTCCACTGAGCCAAGAGTTGGCTACTGACGTGATACTGCAATCGTTGCCAGAATCTTACAGTCAGTTTGTGATGAACTACAACATGAACAACTTTGATAGGCCACTGTCAGAGTTGTTGGGCATGTTGAGGACAGCCGAGTTACAGATGAAGAAGGACAAGCCTAAGTCCGTGATGGTGATCACGAGCAAGAAAGGCAAGTCCAAGCGCAAGGGAAAGGGCAAAGCTAAGAAAGGTTCTAAAGCTAGCTAGGAGTCCAAGCCATCTTCAGCTCTCAAGGCCAAGGGAGGCGTGACAAAGAAAGGAAATTGCCACCATTGTCAAAAACCAGGACATTGGAAAAGGAATTGTCCTCTCTACCTGGAAGAACAAAAGAAGAAGGAGGCGACTGAAGTCTCTACTTGAAGGTGTCATGTAAATAAACTTGTAACACTTTTGAGATATATGATATCAAGATGTAAAGTGTAAAGCATTCTTACTTGGGGCAAGTGTTGCCTTTATAGATAGGAATACTTTAGTTTATTTTCAGCCAATAAGGCATGTAATACAGTTATGAACTGCTATTTCATACTTTCCAATAGATAGAAACACTTTATTTTTGCATATTGTATGACAATGATGGCAATTAATAAAGAGATGTTTCAATTTATAAAGATGTGATCTTTGTGGCAATGCCTTATTTATCTTGTGATATTTGATATGCATAAGATAAGACGATACCTAAAAGTTATAGATAACTCAAACAATTTAATTAGCATTAATCATGAGAAATTCATTTCTAGTTTCCATGTGATGGATAAATCTAGACTCTTTTGGTTATAGAACCAGTAAGGGACATGAATATCTTGGATATGATTAATCAATCTTCACTAATGTAGTGGGAGAGTGATTATCCTATTAGGTATAATACATGTGATGTATTTACATGCCTATTGGAATAAATGCTAATACTTCAAATGGTGTTTAGAGAAATACCAATATGAAAATCTTGAAGTGTTCAAGATTATCATAAATGAAGTACAAATTTGGTAAAGTATTAATTCTTGATAAGATCAATGAATGAAATACTTGGACCAAATGTTTGAGATCCTTATGAATGATTATGATAGTGTATCATAGTGAACTCATGATTAAGGCATGGTGATGTCTGAATCAAGAAGGAATCATATTCTAAGGAGTTAGAGAATGATTATCAAATAACTAAATTCTTCTTAATAAAAGAATACCCCACACTAATAAAAGAAATTAAGAATCACAAGGGTTGTGAGATCTTATATCTTTAACAGATACACCTCAATTATCTATATGATGAGTTGTTCATGTGATGAGTCAACTATCAAGATGAATATGAGGAACCGAATCTTGAGTTATAGTTTAAAACCATTACATCCTAAATGACTTCCATGTGAACCATAAGGTATGACCTTGATGGTAGCACTCATTGGATCATATCCATAAGTGCAAATGAGTCTTAAGTGTTAAGACACATGGATAACATTTTTAGAAGGATGATGCTTGTTGATTGCAACTTAATGACTAAGACATTTGGCATATGGATACTAAAACCGCATTCCTATGAGGAATAAAACCAGGATGTGTACGTGACACAACCTATAAGGTTTATGAATCCACTAATGCAAATGAAGTCTATAAGTTACAATGGACTAATCAATGTGATTGATTGAGTACAAGCAACTCAAAATTGGATCTTTATTTTGATGATATAGTCAAAGGGTTTGACTGATATGTCAAAGATAAAGAAGGGATCTGTGATTTAGTGGGAGCGTGTTCACATTCCACATGTTGATGTGAAATGGAAATGTTCTAGATTGGAAATACGAATGTGGAAATTATCTTTAAGGAAGATAGAGATGTTTCCTATGTGATAGGAATAGAGATATATAGAGATAGTTCTCGAAAATCTCTTGACCTGGAAAGAGAAAGCATACATCGGCAATCTGTACTGAAGTGTTCAGTATGCACAGATTCAGTGGGAGAAAACTTGTCCATGTTACATGGAGTTAGTATCCCAAGGCCAAGTGTCCAATTATTATGAAGAATGGGAACACTAAGAATAGATATGGATCTATCATGTATGTAATCATCCCATTATCTTGCATGTATGACATGACAAGAATAAAATGCATTCATCATCTTGTATGTAGGACATGGAAATATGATGTGCTCATCCTGATAACTCGTATGTAGGACATGACGAGTGGATGTTTGTCTACTTCCAGTAAGAGTTACTGGAATACCATGAGAACTTGATAAGTGCTTGTGAAGTACTAGTTCTATGGAGATAAGGAAGAGTTCAATGTAAAGAGTTACATTGATGCGAACTTCCGAAAGGACAGAAAATTAATCGTAAAATATATATAAGATGTATAAAAGAGAATGTTTGTTGATAATTGGAAGTGTTCCAATAAAACCATTTAAAAGGAAATGTCGAGTATCTATGTGTTAGAGAACAACAGTAGATACTATATGGATCTGGAAGTTCATGAGATGAACTTATATTTCACTCATTGATGACAAGTCTGGAATCCTTGATCATGCAGTGTGGCTAAAGGTTAGCAATGGAATACTAGATCGCATATTACGACAACTCCATCTCATACGTATGACGTACAGCAAAGAGATGTGAGACATGCAATTTGTACAGACTTTGGCAAGGTGTTTCCATTACTCACTATGTTGGCACTAAAGCACAGTAACATGTGGGACATGTTTGAAGATCACTATGAATGAGATTCATGGGTGATTGGCTCGCAGTGCAAGTGGGAGTCTGTTGGTATGTATGCCCTGAGAGCCAATCATGGGATGATTGGTGGTATACATTAAGATTGATTTGATAAACATCAAAGGCGAGCTTCCAATTCTTTCTGATTCAGTCATATGAGATAGTGATAGAACAGATTGAATGTCTAGAGAATGACAGTACTTAATGACGTATGCCTTCAGGTTCATGACCTGAACGATGAGATCATACGGATGCTAAGAGTTTGTACAGTCTTGTTATGTCCCTAGTTGGATGTCATTGTGGAAGGTAGATAGACAGCAATGACACACAAGACTAGATTGTGGTGTTGGTTGATGACAGAATCTCATTAGTCATGATATAGAGATATCAAACCAAACACATACGTATTTGTTAGAGAACAAGTGTACCGGACAGACCCACCGTGAGTTTAACACATGGAACCATGAGATGGTAGTCACAGTCAGTACTCACAGTGATGGTGGTGAGTGTGATTCTTAGACCTAAAATCACTGCACTCAACACATGTCGTTGGGCACACTTTGACATCATCAAACGCAGTCCTGAAACATGGGTTGTTATAAAGGTGATGATTGGGTGGCTTTGACACATGGGGCTTTTGAGGGGTGAGTGATAGATACGGGATTTGTCCCTCCTGAGGGAGTTTGATATCCATGGCCACTTGATGAGTAGGATTGAGAAAGGCGTGCACGCATGTGTGAATCAGTATATGATACTGATGTCATACATATCTCTTCCAGTCTACTCTGAGATCAAGGAAGTGAATGAACGTTGACAGGATGATTGTTCCATGCCTCAAGTTCATTCAGATATCAGTGACAAAGGAATTATACATTCACTGTAACACCATTCACGGATTGTAGGATGAAAGTTGTTCTCCAACTTTCTACTTTCACTTGGGTAGCACTGATGTGTGACTAGGCACCGCTCTTTGCTTGTGAAGTCATAAGTGTTATGGACTTTCACTGTCAACATGAAATGGACCTGCAGGGTCACACACATAGGATTTAACCTGGAAGAGGAGTTTTGTCCACAAGCAATGATTAGATTGATTACTAAAGGAGTTTAGTAGTTCAATTAAACACTCAATCAGTCGATGACTCAATATCATATGGTTCAAGGTGTTGGACGCATTGATTGGAGTATCGGATTGATTGAAATCGCAATTGACTGATTTTGCCCAACCCGTGCTCCCAACCGATCGGTTCATGTGATGAACCGGTCGGCTGAGGTTGCTGAACCGGTCGGCTGGAGTGTCCAGGCCGATCGGCTCATGCCCAGGTTGAAACAACCGGTTCAAGGGTTGAACCGATCGGCTCAACTGGTGCAACCAACCTGTTGGGAAAAGTCATGTCGGCAAGAATTTTCCTTTGGTTTCAAATTGCCCAATTTGATTGGGAATAATATTGGTATTCGATACCAATTGGGAAAGAAAGAAGGAAAGTCTTTTTGAGCCAGATTAGGACCATGAACCGATCGGTTCAGGGCACCAACTGATCGATTGGAGTGCCCCAAATGATCGGCTCAGGTCCAACCGATCGACTCAATGGCCGAACCGATCGGTTCAGTTTTGAACCGATCATTTCAAGTTGCGAACCGATTGCTTTTTTTGTGGAAAATTCTCGAACCCTTCTACTCCTGCTTTAGTCCCGCATTGCCCGTGATGGAGAACCCTGTCCCATGACTCTCCTATATATATAGGGGTATTGGGGGCTTCTCAAAGTACAGATCAGTGCAACCAGTTGCTCTGCAAGTTGTCGTTCTCTATGGTTTTGGTAACCGTGAGAGAGCCCGAGAAAGTGCTTCCCGCAAAAGGGAGGTGCAGCAAGGGAAGGACAACTGCAATTGCAACAGGAGGCAGGAGAGCGTGTTGGCGACTAGTACGTCAATAGGAGGGTGCGACTCCTTCCACTTCCTTATGGGACAAGGAGAGTGGAGTTCCAGGTGGTCCGTGTGGACTACTAAAGAGGCGGGAGGACACTGCCGCTTAGGAGGACAACTGTCATCCGACAGTCTGGTTCGAGTAGGAGTTGTCAGTCCCAGTGCTACCAGGAGCTGCACAGACGCCATCGAAGTCTGGAGTTCAAGACCGCGCATTGCGCGAGGTATTGTCGCCGAGCAAGCCTCGGGACAAGGTATGATTCCGCAAGCCATCCTTTCCTATTATATAGACGTTGACGCGTTTCCTCGGTATGGGTTGGAAGAGAAAATTTTTGTTTCCACTGCCTTCTCTGTCTCCCCTAAAACCCAACACTTTAGTCTTACCTGGTTTATTTAACAGAGTACTAATGACGCTATAATAGACATTTTTCTCAACGTGCATTACATCGATACAATGCCTGACTGTCAAAGAACTCCAATAAGGAAGATCCGAAAATATTGAATTCTTCTTGAATGAAGAATTGTCACTCCGTGTGGCCATACTACATTATGATTTCTTACCAAATTCATTGACAATGTCTTTTACTCTTTCATAAACAACATCCCCTGGTATAGGTTTAGGTGCACTCCGTTCATCATTCCATCCATTGAATGCTTTGCACTTCTTATGATACGGAT
The DNA here is from genome assembly GCA_963693085.1 of Alisma plantago-aquatica. NCBI lineage: Eukaryota > Viridiplantae > Streptophyta > Magnoliopsida > Alismatales > Alismataceae > Alisma > Alisma plantago-aquatica. The sequence continues at coordinate 1,698,426,054 of OY856409.1, read as the reverse complement.
GGAATTTTGAAAGAAACCTTCGATGACCAAGATATACAGTCTTGCCGCCATGTTTTAGTCTTATTGAATCAGTGTTTTCTTCACATATAGGACACACTTTAGCTCTTTTGACACTATATTCAGACAAATTCCCGTATGCTGGAAAGTCATTAGTAGTGCAAAACAACATCGCGTGCAAATGAAATGTCTCTCTTCCCGAAGCATCATAGGTCATCACACCTTCAGCCCAAAGTTTCTTTAAGTCATCAATCAGAGGTTCAAGATAAACATCGATATCATTTCCGGGTTGTTTAGGGCCCGATATCAACAACGACATCATAACGTACTTATTTTTCATACACAGCTAAGGAGGAAGATTGTATATAACAAGCATGACTGGCCAAGTGCTATGTTGACTGCTCAATGTCCCGTATGGATTCATCCCATCTGTACAAAGCCCAAGTCTTAGACTCCTATCTTCTTCACCAAATTTGGGGTACAATAGATCAATCTTCTTCCATTGTGGGGAATCGGACGCATGTCGTAGGATCCCATCATTATTTTTTTTAACATTTGCATGCCACCTAAAATTCTTCGCATCTTTTGGATTTGCAAACAAGCATTGAAATCGTGATATTATAGGTAGATACCACATCACCTTAGCAGGAGAACCAGTTTTGGACTCCCCCGCAATCGTCAATTTATACCGTGATGCACCACATTTTGAACAATCTTTCAAATCCACATAGTCCTTTTGAAATAATACTCAATCATTCGGGCATGCATGTATCTTCTTGGCCTCCATTCCCATTGGGCACAACAATTTCTTTACCTGGTATGTTGAGATTGACAGCTCGTTTCCTTCAGGAAGCATTTCTTTCAATAAAGTCAGCAATAAAGTGAAGCTTTTGTCGCTCCATCTATTGTTAAATTTCAACTTATACAATCTCAACACAGCGCTAAGCTTCGTAAACTTAGCACAGCCTGTGTATAACAGTATCTCAACATCATGCACAATGTTTCTAAAGATAGGAGGTGGATCAGTGTGCTCTATCCTACAACTATCCAGCATCACATCAACGATGTGTACTGGAACTGGTTCGTTCACATCTACGTCTTCAGAGGCAATTTCTTCTTCCACCCAAGCACTACTATCGACATCCACTAGTTTTGAGTTTGAAATCTCTCCATGCCAGTGCCATTCTATATAGCTTTGTACAATCCCGTTGCACATGACATGACTTTTGATTTCATCACTAGTGCTGACTTTCAAGTTGTTACCACAATGCCTACATGGACAGTAGAACCTATCTCTAGGTTCTTTCCTATGTTCCTCGGCAAATCTAATAAACTTATCAAGACCAGATATAAACTCTGGGGTGCAGTGATTGCGAATGAACACCCATGATCTATCCATTCTATGATCAAAGAGAAAACAAGTATATATTAGGACAAGATTAGGGTCTATGGTTAACAAATACATGTGATGTCATTCTTATATATAATAAATGTGTACCACCTATCCCATCCTTGAACACCTAATCTCACTAGTAAGTGTATAATGTGTATTGGGTTTTCAAGAAAATTTCGGCAGCATTTCCCCGCTGTTCTCTAAGTACATATGTACTTGGAGAACAAATTAGGAAATGCTACCGAAATTTTCTCAAAAACCCAATACACATTATACACTTACATCCTAAGTGAGATTAGGTGTTCAAGAACAGTCTCAAACCAGGGATTATCCAAGATTTACTCCTAATGAGTAAATCTTGGACGGGTTTCTAGGCCAACAAACACAATAATAGATATGTACATGTCAGGGTTTCATCACAATTAATGTTAGTGTTTCATCACAATTGATATTAGGGTTTCATCAATGTTAGGTTTAATCAAATCAAATGAAGTTTAAATCTTAAGTACATTTGTACTAACATCAAAATTTACTGAATTAGGTCAAAGATTAGGATTAGAAGCACAAATATATGCAAGCAAAAGATTTGTTCATATCCTAGGATTTATATAAAGCATTACATAAAGATTTGTTCATATCCTTTCCAACAGCAAGCACAATTGTGGCTGTGTTGGCCTACCACGGCCGTGCGGGACGTAAGGATCTAGGGAGAAGGAAGCAAAGCGGCTAGGGCTACCTGGAGCTAGCATGGAGAAGAGCGGCGGCGAGCGACGGCAGCAGTGGCGCTGAGCAGGCGAAGAGAAGAGCAGAGCGGTGCTCGCAGTGGCACCAGGAGACGAGCAGAGCAGTAGAGAAGAACAGAGCAGCAGTGGCGACGAGCGGCGGCGGTAGAAGAAAGAGGATGAGGCGGCGACGGTGGTGAGCAGAGGCGCACCAGCAGCAGCGTTGGCGAGCAGCAGCGGGGGTCGTCGGTGATTTTAGGCGAGAGCGGCGAGCATAGGAAGATTACCACGAAGAAATAGGAAGAAAGGGGGAAGAGTCAGGTGATCGGGTCTATTAAGTTGGTCAACAACGTCGGTTATCTAAAAAACTGACGCCTATTACCCATCAACGTCGGTTGTTAGTAAAAAACCGACGTCCAATTAGACAATTTTTCCCCTAAATTATTTGGCGGGAACGATTATCAGCGTCGATTATCAAAGAATTAACTGACACCGAAAGTAGAACTTTCCGCACAAATATCCTTCTTAAATAGGCATCAGTGAATAGTTAAAAAACCGATGTTGTATGTGACACAAATTTTTTCACTCGAAATTTGGATTTCGCGGGTGATTTTAGGCGTCGATTTGTTATACCCAGCCGACGCTGAATACAAAGTGGTACCCGTGTCTAGCTGGTCTTTGAATATAGACGTCAGTTTCCCTAAATAAACGATGTTGAATATTATATGCGTTAGTTTACCTTAATAACCGACGCCCAAAAAAGTGACACAAAATGATGTTTCTGTAGTAGTGCAAAAAGAGAGAGCAAGAGGGCAGTCTGTATGACTTAGCCCAACTGTGAGGCACCAAGTCAACATTCCTTGCCAACTCATCCGCAGTCAAAGACGCAAAAACAAAAGCCAAAAGACGATGGTACCCCCACGCGAGGACAAAGAGGAAATAAGGGGGGGGGTAAAAATGAGAAAACTTGTGGGGGTTTCTTCTCCACACCCTGCATGCCATGGATAGAAGGAACAAGTTGTTTTCTCAAGGTGAGATTTAAGTGAATCCAAGAATCACGACCAAACTCAAAAGCAGGAGAACATAGAGAAAGAGAAGGCCAAACCGAACTCACCCATACCAGCAATTTGGCCAAAGATGCACACAGGAGGGAGTAGCAGGCACCACAAGGTCAAGATGGACAACTCGATCGATAATGGCCAGTATGCAATCCAAACACAAATGGGTAGGAGAGGAAAGTTCCAAAGGATCTAGGAAAGCTCGAGGGTTGGCTATTTATAGATGGTGGGGGTAAGATATTAGGGTTCCCCAAATCGGTCGAGATGCCTTGGGAGGCAAGAATTTAGTTTTCCCCAATTATCGATTATTCAGTACGAGTAGAGTCTCAAAAGAATCACAATAAAAAATGGAAACTAGAGGTGAAAGAATTATTGAATTTGGTGGAGAGACGAGAGAGAAAATGGGATTTGAAATCATTTATAGACTCTAGCTTCCCGATCTATCTCAAGGTAGAAGATGTACAGGAGCCGTTGGATCAAAGATCCAATAGTCCAGATCGGGTGCACGATTGAGCAAGTGTGACATTTAAACCTTATCCAAAACAAAATTGGACTAAAGCGTGATCACATTAATTTTTCGTTTTCTCTCTCCTCTTTTCAGGGTGCAAACTAACTCCAAATTAAATAAAATTTGACACCCAACCTATTTTCTATATGAGAAATCTAGATATGCAATTATATTTGCCTTTTGAGAACTTTTGACATGTTAAATAATTCAAATATTATTTTCTCTTTCCTCCACCATTATTGGTTATAATATTCTTCAAAATTGATGAAACTTCACCCACATGTCAAATTTAGTGCCTTGGATACGAATTTTCCATCAAATTTACATGTTGGAGTTTTTTGTATAATTAGTTAATATTTTGAAGGTTCTACACACTTGCTCTCTCCTAACTTCACATGTATATTAACGATTATCCAAATTACATGTGAAGAATGGAATATCTCTTCGGTAAACAATACAAGAGAGTTGGGTCTCCTATATATATAGGAGCCAGAGAGTACATGGGCTAATTAGAGAAAAGGGAAAATACAATGGGCCTGAGCCCAACTAATCAAATATGCTAACACGCCCCCTCAAGTTGGAGAGCAAATATTGTGAAGTCCCAACTTGATGCCCATATACTTGAATAAAGCAGGAGGAAGAGGTTTGGTAAGGATCTCCACAACTTGATCACCTGTCTTAATGTGAGGAGTGATGATTTTCTTGGCTTTGACCAGGTCCCGCACAAAGTGGCAGTCAACTTCAATGTGTTTTGTGCGCTCGTGGAAGACTGGATTATTAACTATGTATATAGCCACCTCTTTTTCACAATATAGAGTAGCAGGGGTTTAAAAGGGAATTTGAAATTCACTCAAAATGGACCGGACCCACTGTAGATCACAACATGCATGAGCCATGGCCCAATATTCTGCCTTAGTGCTAGAGCGAGCTACCACATCTTGTTTTTTACTCCGCCGTGAAACTGGGTGAGTGCCAATCATGAAACAATAGCCAGAAGTGGACCTTCGGTCTTTAAAATCACCAACCCAGTCGACATCTGCATATCCAGAGATGGTGATTATCTTGGAGTTTGGACGTAGAGAAATCCTCATCCCGGAGAACTCTTTAGATAGTTAAGAATGCGTTGAACGCTGGACCAATGGACCTGGAGTGGTTCACTCATGTGTTGGCTGACTAACCCAACCACATATGTAATATATGGTCGAGTAATAGTTAACTAAATCAGCTTCCCAACTATATGACGATACTTTTTAGGATCAACAAAGAGTTCTGCTTGATGCATATGCTTTGTATGATAGTCCATGGGGGTACAAACTGGTTTGGCTTCTGCCATGTTGGCCTCTTGAAGCAGGTCTAGGATATAGCGCCGTTGTGATAGACTTATCCCTGAGGTTGAGCGGAGGACTTCAATTCTGAGAAAGTATCGTAGAGTGCCCAAGTCTTTTGTATGTAAATGTGCATTCAAGGACTTCTTTAGCTGGTATATTCCCACCATATCATTATCAATGATGACAATGTCATCAACATATACATCAACAAGAACATGCCCTTTAGAAGACTTGGAGAAGAACAAAGAGTGGTCTGTGGCAGATCTCTAGAAGTGAAGTTGAGTTAGGACATCACTTAACTTGTTGAACCAAGCCCTTGGAGACTACTTGAGGACATAGAGAGATCGTCGCAGACGACATACTTTTTGTGAAGACGCCCCCTCAGCAACAAACCCAGGCGGTTGTTGCATGTAGACTTCCTCCAGGAGATCTCCGTGAAGAAATGCATTCTTGATGTCGAGTTGGTAAAGCGGCCAGTCAAGGTGAGCTGCAAGGGAGATGACACGCTTTTACCGTGCGTATAACGCAAGTGCACACATCAATGTTGTATATGCCCTTGTGAGGCCTGAGTCGAAATCAGGGACACTAAATTATCGGTAGACTACTATTAACTACTCACAATCAGCTAGACCAATAAAAAGGTTATTAGAGTTGTTTTGAAATAAAATAAAATAAAATAAAACAAGGCAATCGATTAAGTGTTTAGTTTAATCAATTCAAATGGAGATCTTTAGGATTGCGGTTTCACCGTGGGTTTTCATTGTATGGATTTCCACATAGTCAATCAGATTCATCTCTCAATCCGGGTAGTGGCCTGTAGTCAGAATTGTCCACTGTCATGGTACAATTCACTACCTAAGTCTAGGTCGGTTCCACCATCGTAGTAAGCTATACCCTAAACTAGGTGCATTAGAATCGACCTCTGGGTTTCCACCATTAACCTTACATCACCTTGTTCATGGGATTTGTTAATTAATGTGAATTTTATCTTTTCAACCATTAGTTCTTCTTTCAATGTAATTAAAGGCATTAGATTATCATTATGGTGATCAAGCATAACAGTATAATTGAGAAAACGAAATCATACCGTGGATTTAAGAGATAAATTATGAATTACTATGATAAAAATGTCATACAATGCTTCCCCGGGCTACTTCCGATCCTAAAGATAAAGGGGATTAGCCCCGCATGTTCATCTCAGAGCAAAACGTGGTTGAAGAAAGGGGAAACATGGAGAAAAATGTGAATAAGTGATGAAACCCCTGAATGGAGAATATCCAAGCATTCCTCGGCGTAGAATGTGCGATCTACAACCTTTTGGCGATAGAGAACGTCTTCTTCGGCTTCCGGAATGGCTGGGGCATGCTTCTGGGCTCCGTTCTTCTCTCCACACTTTCTCGGGACATGCGCAGTGGATAATGATGTGATACCCTACTCTTGGCCACCGTCATTAGGTATAATCACCGAGTTAGGTTGCAAAAATATCACAACCGTTGGATTAGAGCTGATCTGAAGCAAACTCTGATCTGACGGTGTCGATACCATCGACGCGGGTCGATGGTATCGACCCCTCACGATATCGGCAATCCTTCTTTTCTTTTCATCGTTGCGCCTGATGCTGACTCGATACCGTTGACGTGGGTCGATGGTATCGACACCCTTAGGCATCAGTTTTATCCCTTTTCCGTCGCTACAACTACATGTGTTGATAGTATCGACTTTGGAGTCGATAATATCGACTGGCTGGTCACTGGCAACCTGATGGTAACTCGATACCATCAACTTCCCTATCGATGGTATCAAATCTGTACTGCTCCTTGCGGCTGCCTGCCTGTGGCTGTGTCGATAGTATCGACAGCTCCATATATGTGTTTTTCCTGAAATTGCAAAACAAAACCACATCAGCCGAGATAAAACCTATAATTGTAGTCATTTATGCTCAAAACAATAAAATAAGAGAAATTTGACACTGAGGAGGATCATAGACTAAAGTAAGTGAATTATGCAATATTAACCACCAAAGTGATCAATAAACACATAAAACACACGTAAAACAAGTCTATAAATGTGACTCAAAATCATCGCATCAAACTCCCCTAAGCTTGAACATTGCTCATCCTCGAGCAACAAAACTGTAGAATAGAATTGCGAGGGTCAACTAAAGAACAGATTATCACAATAGACATCACCATATGATCCCCGCCAGACATTCACATCCCGGCCCTCACTAACCACAAAATGATAATTACCCTAACTGCAACAATAATCATCCATAAAAGATATCTACCTTAAAATTGATGAACACTATCATATAAGGCAGTTAACGTAATAAAATTCTCCGGTCCAGACTCGGTGCATCTTGTGATCTTCTATTCTACGTTGCTCACCCTAAGTACCATCTACATGGAAGCAACTCTCCTGGTATTAATGAGTGAGGAGAAAATCATGGTGGCCTACCAATTCGAGCAATAGGTGGATGGAATGGGTGGCTTGTGGAAGAAATGGAAGCATTATATGGTTTTAAAATGCACAATACCAAAAATGACCTAAATGATGCATATGCAAATGAAAATGCCTAATTGCTACATTTAGGTGGAATGATGTATGCACTATCATTCCGTCTCAAGGTGAGATGGAATATCTAAGAGAACTACACCATGTGCTTATTCTTCTTAGTATGCAGTGAGAACATGTTCCTTTCTCCCTCCCATTCCTACTTACTTAACAAATTTTTTTCTTTTTATTCTTTTCTTCTCTTTTTTTCAATTATATATATATATATATATTTATTTATCATTTGTCGGGCTCACTTATTGCTGCATAACTTATACATTTGAAGCATTCAAAAGGTATGGAACAAGTTCATCACCTTTTATGTTTCAGAAGACATAAGATGCATGATGTACTCTATACACAAAAATGTGAATGCAGCAAAAAAATGATAATTATGCAACTAAATGACATGCACTTAAGGATAATGTGCATGTATAACTATTCAATCTATTTTTTTTCTTTTTTTCTTTTAATGCAAAAATATGTGAAAATAGTTGCAATGCAAGATCTATCTACATGGGATGCAATCAAAGAGATGAAAACTGTAATGTACTTCCAGTTCTTTATTGTGGAATATGAAAACAAAGGGGTGGATAGATCACAAGACTAATTGACTGAACCTTTGGAAATTATTATGTGTCCCTCCTTACTGACCTGTGTAGTAATTAAGAGGTTTCTCTCTCCTATTTCAATTAAGGTCTCATTATCATTTGGTCAGTTTAGGCTCAAACAACCAATTCCGTCCACTTTTCATGAATCATAGGAATGTACAGTTGTGATGTCCTGTTTTAGAGTTGACAAACCCAATTATTTCCTTAAGTTATGTGCTTAAAGTTTAACAACACAAGCTTGCAACAACACTAAAAATTTTAAAATTTGCCCCTAATTCCCATGTACAAGCAACGAGATGACACATGACTTAAGACATCCACAATTACACTAGATAGAGTGTGGATCCTACAAACAAACTCATAACTAAGAAAAATAAATGACAAAAGACAAAGCAATAAAAACTAAAAACTGGGAAAAATAAAGGAAAAATAAAGGATAGAGTTGTTCCAACTCCCCCCTAAGCTTGAATTTGACTATGGCCTCATAGTCAAAAATAACCTTAAAAGGTGGAACAGTGATATGATTATTCTTCAGTTGGAGGTGGGTACTACGGAGCCATGGGTTCCCAAGATGGGTATTTCCCCTGGAAGCTCAGATCATACTGGGGCATTGGTGGAGGTTGTGGATACCCCCCAAAATAATTCTGGCTCCAGTAATGATCGTAGAAGGGTTGCTGCTGCATCTCCATCCTATGCAACCTGTCGTGGATGTGCTGTTGGTTGTCGAGGAGGAGGCGCTCATTTTCAAAAATGGCCCTCTGGTTATCTAACAGCCGGTTCGTGGTATCCTGAATACCGGCGTATGAAGCTGTATGCTGCAGTTGGGTTTGCTGGATCTCTTGCAGCATTGTATACATCCCCTGCATGGAATAGACATCCTCTCCTTGATGAGAGGGTTGCGGCGGTGGAGGCTGTGAAGAACATGATGCACCCGGATGCATGCGGGGAAGCTTCCGGGGTGCTACTCGTTCCCGAAGAGGAGTGAAAGCCTCCTCTTCCTCTTCATGCTCGTCGCCGTCATTATCATTGTCGTCATTGCCGCCGTCTTCTTCCGAGTCATCAATGTCTATGATGGGCCACCTGAAATGCTGAGCGCCCTCGATGTTGAAGACGGGTTCTAGAAGTGAGCTCTCTTGATATTCGTGATTAACATGGCAATGTGCATATGCCAAGCCATCATGGAGCAGGAGGAGGTTGGAGCAGTGCAGATGCTGCAAGTTGACCTTGCTCCTGTTAGAAAGGGGAGTAAGCTGGGAGAAATCTAACCCAAGATAGAGGGCCAGTGGTGTGATGAGCCCTCCAAAGTGGATAGGAGCCTTCCGCGTACTCCTCCTCACAGCCAACACACGTGTCAAGAAGAACGTGCCCCAATTGCACTCCTCATGCTTCAGCAATTTGTGCAGGAAGAACAAATCTGTCTCTTGAAACTTGCTGAGAGACAAGTCGCCGCGAGCAAACACCGTGGTGCAGAGCATGCGGTGAAGAATCCGCACAAACGAATGCTTGAAGTCGGAAACTGTAGCGTTGTGGTAGCTGACGTATTTGCCCGGAGGCATAGTCACCAGCTGGGCAAAGATAACATCGTAGTCCATCCTGTTGTCTGGCCTCCGATACTGGTAGTCGTCATGATACCAGTTATATACAAAATTAAACTGGTCAAGAGTGAGAGTGTAGTTGTTGTTGTAGAGTCTGAACGACACCCATCCTTTCTTCCACTCTTTATCGGTGGCGATCAAGTCGTTGGGCACCACATTGATGTCCAATGATGCCATGAACTCCTCCACGAGTTCCTTGTAAGTCGGCCACTCGCCGAAGAATGGTTGGCCATCTACGTGGAAATCCAGCTCGTCGAGCCTCCTATCCGTGTGTCTCGCCTGCCCTTTGAGAACGTAGGCAAGATTGGCCTCGAACCCCAGATCATGGACCATCGTCCAATCAACATAGTGCGTGGGCTCGATCTTTCTCTTCATCAGTTCCTCGTAGACCTTCCGGACCTCCGCGGAAGGAAGGACAATCCTCGGACGAGGAATCGATGTAGTAGGTGGAGGAATGAACTCGGGGATCTCCATAGGAGCCGCCCATGAAGAAGATGCACCGGCTGTATGCACCATCATCGCCGAGAAAGAAGGAATAGAAGATGGAGCTTGGTGAAGGTCGGAGAAGACAATCTCCACTCGGTGAAGACTCGATGAAGATCGCGCTCCTTGGATGCTTGTGGCCGGGCTCCGGTTGTACAACAATACGCAAGGCACAAGTGGGGGCAAAGGCTCTGAAGGTGTGACAGAATATGACAACCATCTCTCTCTTTTATAACCACGATCGTCGCTGCTATGCACCCGTCGATACCATCGACGCGGGTCGATGGTATCGACACCTGTAGCACAATCCGGTCTTCTGCTAGTATCGACGATTGTCGATAGCCTGATGTGGGGCCCCAGATCGATGACACGTCGATACCATCAATGTGTGTCGATGGTATTGACCCACCCCACGGATCGATTCTCTTGATGTGGCGATCGCCGTTGATTCCTGTCACAGATCGGTGACATGTCGCATCAATACCATCGACACAAGTTGATAGTATCAACTCTTCTTAGGGCACACACCCTCACGAGTCCCGACTGCCACTTTCAGCCTGTAACCGGGTCGATACCATCGACAGGCCCGTCGATGGTATCGACTTCACTGAGACAAATTTCGTCTGAATATCTTCAGGGATCTCATGAGTATCGACATCCATGTCGATACTATCGACCCCGTTCTGGCGATGCACTGATGGTAGGTCGATACCATCGACGAGGCCATCGATAGTATCGACTCAGAGAGATTTTTGCTGCTGCCTAACTGTGCCCATGTCGATACCATCGACACAATGGTCGATAGTATCAACCCTGACACTACTACGAACCTACCTTTAGTGTCGGTTATTTATGGCCTTTAGTGTCAATTTATAAGCGAAACCTATGTGGGCGACACTAAAATCTCACCCATTACGCGTCGGTTCCATATCCGACGCCCAAACTCTTCGCGCGCCACTAAAAACGCGCCATCATGGGACTATAGGCGTCGGTTATTAGTTAATAAACTGACAACCAAACCCTTCACGCCACAGAAAGGGCGCCATCTTGGGCACTATCAGTGTCGGTTTTATGTAAGAAACCGACACCATATATCTTCGTGCCACAGGAAATAGACGCCGATTATTTATATAAAACTAACACTATAACTTTGTGTGTCGGTTTTATACAAATAACTGACGCCTATTGTTTTTTTTTGTCAGTCTGCAGACCTGCTGTGGCTGGTCGCAAGATGAGAAACCTGCAGTTCAGTTATGAACTGTAGGTTTTACGACATCCATTGATATCAGCCAACAACAGGCCACAAACCTGCAAAATTAACAACAAAAATATATACATTCACACATGCATTTAGCAATGCAACCTGCAGTTCCATTTTATTTTCACACATTTAGAAACATTCATGTAGCTAGCAATCTATAGTTCCATTCATTCACATTCACACATGTAGAAACATTCATATAGCAACCAACACTTTCATTCATTTTCACTCAGACACATGTAGAAGCATCCAGACATGTAGAAACATTTTTTTTTTTGCAATATAGCTAGAGATCAGTTTTTATTCATCCCGTTCTCTAGTCCGGGCCAAATACTATCAAGGATAATATTTACATCTTTCGAAAGCCAAGCTGGCTTAACAGAAAAGAAAGTGAAGGTTGAGGAAAGGTACATGGATCTCTTTGCAAGGAAATCAGCTACTTGGTTATTTCCCCTGCTGATGTGGACAAGTTGGAGGTTGGGTAGAAGAGACTTAGCCCGGGCAAAAATTCTTTTGAGAGGTTCAAGCTTATGTGCAGCCTGACCAGTATTGTGAAGAGTGCTGATAGCCATGGAAGAATCCGTGAGAAGCATCGGATATTGCCAGTTATTGTCAATGCACAGCTGCAGTGCGTAGAGGATCCCTTTGATTTCGGCTTCAAGAACTGAAGTAGCCAAGCCGCTCTTGCCACTGCCAAGAAGGCATCTACCAGAGCTATCTACGACATGCACACCAAGCCCCATCTTGTGCGAGTGGTATTGGAAGGCAGCGTCCGTGAAGACTAACTGGTGGCACAGCTGCGGCTTGGGCGGAGGCCGACAGGTTCTGGTTTTGATGGGTGGAGAGCTGCATCTGGACGCCATGATGGCGGCCGTTTTTTCCTTGATGAAGGAAACAGTGACTGAGGTAGGTCATCGCTTTCCTTCATGGAGGTACGCATTGCGTTCGTGCCAAATAGCCCAACATCCGACACAGCGTTGAATGATTGCCTCCACCGAGTCCTTGCCTTGGATGATGTGGTTGATCCAGTCATCGCCAGAGATGCTGAAGAAAACTGGCAGCATGTGAAGTGACATCCACACCGCCTTACTCGACGGGCAGTCCCTGAGGCAGTGTGTGATCGTCTCCTGGTTCACCCGGCAGATCGGGCAGAGGGGGTCACTGCTGATGTGCCTACGCACAAGCTCAGCTTGTGTAAGGAGAGCTTTGTGTTTAAGAAGCCAGCAGAATGTTCGAATCTTAGGGGGCGTAGGCAGCTCCCATAATCTCGTCCAAGCATTGTCCGAGGGATGCATAGTTGGCAAAGGTTTGATCCATGCATAGGCGGAGCTAGGAGTGAATTCCCCGGAGGGGGTGAAAGGCCATGACCAGGCATCCGATCCAGCAGAATCAGTAGGTACACAAGTATTCTCAATACGAGACCATGTTGAAGGGGGAAGATGGGCGTGGATGAAACTCCAGTCCCAAACACCAGATGGAAGGACCATGCTTTGCACTTTGAGGTCCTGAAGGTCGTCGGGAATTATGAGCGTCGGAGCCAAGTCGATGACTGATTTACCAAGAAGCCATTTGTCACGCCAGGCATTCGTGTCTGCGCCCGAATTCACCACACGATGACAACAATCTTTGAGCTTGGGAAGGTGCTTCTTTATGAAAGACCAAGCAGCTGAGCCCGGAATTTTCAGCAGGGAACCCTTCTTGAAATACTTATGCCTCAAGGCCTCAACCCACTGTGTCGGAGCGTCATTTAGGAAGTGCCAAGCGTTCTTTAGCATCAGGGCAGTGTTTTGGGTTCTGGCTGACTTAAGGCCGAGACCTCCATAAGTTTTACATCGCGTCACCTTGCCCCACGAGACCAAGGAGAGCTTTTTTTGTTCCCTGCCTCCTGACCACACAAAGTCCCTGATGTGTTTGTCAATGTCGTCACAGAGAGTGGGAGAGAGACGCACAGTCTGCATAGTATAGGAGGGAATTGTCTGTAAGGCAGACTTAGCCAGGGTGATCCGGCCGGCGAGAGAGAGATGTCGGGCAGACCAGCTGTCCATATGCCCTTTGATTTGTTGAAGAATGTGTGCGTGCGTTTGCTTATTGACTCTGTGATGAAGCACTGGAACGCCTAGATAGTGACCAAGATCAGTTGTGCTTGAGATGCCCATGCGGCGGCAGAAGGCACGTCGTTCAACTGGAGTGGTATTGGAAGAGAAGTAGCAGCAGGATTTCTCCTTCGAGACCACCTGACCGGATACTTGTGAGAAGAGTTGAAGAACCTTGTTGATTGTTACGGCTTGTCCCGGCGAGGCCTCTGCCATGAGGACAAGGTCGTCGGCAAACATCACGTGCGAGAGTGCAGGTCCAGTTCGAGTGAGCAGGATTGGCTTCCATGTTCCTTGGCTAACTTCAGCATTGATGGCCTGGCTTTGTCGTTCCATACAAAGCACGAATAGATACGGGCTGAGAGGGTCTCCCTGCCTGACTCCCTGTGTAGTAGAGAAGGGCTCCATGGGTGCGCCTTCCCACAGAATAGAGGTCTTCCCTACGGAGACTATTTCCATGATCAGTGCGGTCAGGCTATTTGGAATGCCATTCTTCTTCAGGGTATCGGCGATAAAGGCCCAGCTCATACGATCGAAGGCTTTTGATAGGTCAAGCTTGATAGTGACCCACTTCCTCCTTCCCTTCATGTTCTTCATAGAATGTACCACCTCCTGGATGAGCAGAATGTTGTCACTGATACGTCTGCCCGGGATAAAGCTCGACTGGTGAAGGGAAACCCAATCACTTAGGAAGGGCTTCAGGCGTTCTACAATGACCTTGGAGATCAGTTTGAGGCAGTAGTTATTTAGGGAGATCAGTCGAAGGTCACTGCAGCGCTGAGGATGGGTGATTTTAGGAATGAGCACTAATAGGGAATCCGCCATACGAGGATCGATCTTGCTGGTGTTGAAGGCATCCTGGACTGAAGAGATGAAGGAGCGCCCGACATGGGACCAGTGTCGTTGGATGAAACCGTTGTGGATGCCGTCCGGGCCTGCGGCCTTCGCAGGGGCCATGAGAAACAAGACGTGCTTTATTTCCTCCTCAACAGGAGTGGCGGCTAGGAGCTGAGGGTCGGCCAGTGGAGTGAAGTTGCCCGCATATGACGAGATGGCATAGGTATCTAGATGCCTGTTACATGGACTGCACAGAAGGTTAGTGAAGAAAGTATGAACCAGCTGTTTGATACTTGCCGTAGATGTGATCCAGGCCCCGTTCTCATTACGGAGTCTAGTGATCTTGTTATGATGTCTTCGTGCCTTGACATAGGCATTTCCCCGCTGTTCTCCAAGTACATATGTACTTAGAGAACAAATGGGGAAATGTTGCCGAAATTTTCTTGAAAACCCAATACACATTATACACTTACATCCTAAGCGAGATTAGGTGTTCAAGAACAGTCCCAAACTGGGGACTATCCAAGATTTACTCCTAATGAGTAAATCTTGGATGGGCTTCTAGGCCAACAAATAATGTGTTGTCATTCTTATACCTAAAATCCTAGTTCTTCAAGTTAGGGTGATTATTGATGTCTTTAAAAGCATGATTGGCAATTTAGGGAAAAGTTCATTATTTACATTCCAAGCATGTCACATGCGTGCATTACAGTTCATCATTAAGCAAGAAGGGTGATTAGGATTCTCACCAAGAATGGGTTTTGATTTTCTATACAATTTTATAAAAAAATGTACATGTATGCATATATATACTATACTTTTTGGAACCATACTAATCACCCAAATACTTTATAACACAACTATAAAACAATGATTATAGCTAAACTATTAAACAATAGACTTGTCACACATAAAACACCCTATACAACTATAAAACAAAAAAGTATTAAGATATGCATGATATAATAACTATTTTGCATCACATTACAGCAGACTTATCATTGATACCTTACTAACTTATTTCTACATTTACATATCATCACTTGATCAAAAATTACAGCAGTACATTTAACCAAAGTATGCATTCTAAAATCTATGTCAATAGAAGCACAAAATCATTACCTAAACCCTAAACACAAATAAGTAAATAACTTAAAAAAAAACACCTAGCAGCTGCTTAGGCGTGCCTTGGCACCGCCCAAGCAGCCGCCGGAGCAGAGGAAGAAGGAAGAAGGCAGGGCGGGCATACCTTCAGGGCAGAGGAGAGCAGCGGCCGAAGCATAGTAGCCACCGGCGGGGGCGGCGACAAGGAGAGGAGAAGCGCCGACGAGGAGCGGCGGTAGAAGGGAGAGCAACAGGAGCACAAACGGTCGCCGGTGAGCACAGAGGGCAGGAGCAGGAGTAGGAGCACGACCGCCGGTGAGCACAGAGCAGCGGCGAGGGCAGGAGCAGGAGCATGGCAGTGGCGACAGAGCACGGCAGCGGCGACAGAGCACGGAGCAGCGGCGGAGCACGGAGCAAGAAATCGCCGGACCTGGTAGAAATCGGGAATGAAACAGGGAAAGGGGAAGAGTCGCTCGCGCTGGTGAGCTATTAAGTTGACAATAAGTGTCGGTTATTCAAAAAAACTGACAAATAAACCAACAGTGTCGGTTCTTTTCCAAAAACCGACACCTATACTAGATTATAGTTGTCGGTTTTTAACTAAAAGACAACCAACAACTATTCCTGTCTCATGAATACCCTTTAGTTGTCGATTATTTATTTATGAACTGACGACATATGTCAAATTTTGGAGGTAATTTTTTCACTGGAATTTTGGTTTTGGAAGTTGATTTTAGGTGTCAGTTTTTTATTAATTAACCGACACTTAATAAAAGCGGTACCCGTGTCTGGTCGACCTTCACAGATTGGATGTCGATTTATGTTATAAACCGACACTGTAGAGTTTAGGTGTCGGTTTATTTATACAACTGACACCTTGAAAAGTGACTTTATAAGCCATTTCTGTAGTAGTGTGACTCAGGCCTACACATTGAACAAACGATCAAGGTATCTTTTTTACACTAAAACAAAATCGAATCAAACTAACTTACAAATGTAAAAGAAACTAAATGAAACTACCATTGACTGGGTTGCCTCCCAACAAGTGCCCTTATTTAACTTTTTAGGCTAGACGAAATCAAGCTCCTCATACATCCGTAAGTGCAATGAGTTTGACCTCATGCACTTTCCTCATGTAGTCTTCACCGAAGTACAACTTCAATCGTTGTCCATTAACCAAAAATGTTGTCTCGCCATCACGCATCATGATTTCTCCATGTGGCCTGACCTCCTCTACAGTGAAAGGTCCACTCCATCGGGATTTCAATTTCCCAGGATGCATCTTCAACCTTGAGTTGAACAAGAGCACACGATCTCCCTTCTTGAAGACACACATCTGAATGTGTCGATCATGAATCAGCTTTGTTCGCTCCTTGTAAATCCGCGAGCTTTCATATGCATTCATCCTCAGCTCGTCGAGTTCATTTAGCTCTAATAAGCATTTATTCCCTACCTCATCATAGTTCAAATTCAGCTTCCTCATCACCCAGTGCTCCCTATGCTCCAATGCCACCAGCAAATGGCAGGCTCGCCCATAAGCCAACTGAAAAGGCGTAGTGCCTATAGGTGTCTTATATGCCGTCCTGTATGCCCATAAAGCGTCCGGTAGCAAGGTGCTCTAGTTCTTCCATGTTGAAGCCACTGTACGCTTTAGGATTTTCTTAATTTCCCTATTGGAGACTTTGACTTGCCCCTGTGTCTGTTGATGGTACGGGGTACCAATGTTGTTCCTTACCCCGTACTTTCTTCACAATGCGGTGAACTTCTGATTTCTAAAGTGAGTACCTCCATCACTGATAATCATCCTCGGTATGCCAAATGTGCAAAAAATATAGTCCTTGACAAACCTACACACTACTACGACATCATTAGTCCTAGTGGGTATTGCCTCTACCCACTTCGATACATAGTCAACAACCAATAAAATGTATAAGTTAGAGTTTGAGGACACAAAGGGTCCCATAAAATCAATACCCCACAGATCAAACACTTCGACCTCTTGAAATACATTGAGGGGCATCTCCTGTCGCTTTGAAATGTTACCTCCCCGTTGGCAGGAATCACATCGCCTCACATAATCATATGCGTCCCGGAACAATGTAGGCCAGTAAAGGCCGCTCTCAAGTACCTTAGCCGCGGTTTTGGAACATGCATGATGGGCACTGGTCGATAGCATATGGAAATGACGAAGTACGCTTTCATACTCAACCTCCGGTATGCACCTGCGCAAAACTCCATCCCTGCATTGCTTCAAAAAAATGGGGTCATCCCAGAAATAATATCTCAAAGAATGGAAAATTTTCTTTTTCTCTTGATATGTCCAATCATCTGGGATTATTTTGCAGGCAAGATAATTAATAATATAAGAAAACCATGGATCTTTAGATTTTACAGAAAGAAGTTTCTCATCAGGAAACGTCTCGGTAATGGGTATATGAATGTCCTTCTCATCTACCCTTTCCAACCTATACAAGTGGTCCACAACCACATTTTCTATGCTGGCCTTATCTTTAGTTTCAATGTCAAATTCTTGTAACAATAAGATCCACCTAATCAGTCTAGGTTTGACATCTTTCTTCTCCATCAAGTACTTTATGGCGGCGTGATCCGTCCATACCACGACTTTAGATCCTACAAGATATTGCTGGAATTTTTCAAAAGAAAAAACAACGGTGAGAAGCTCTTTTTTAGTTGTCGTGTAATTCAGTTGTTCTTCATTTAAAGTTTTGGACGCATAGAAAATCACAACGGGTTTGTTGTCAACACGTTGTCCTAAAACGACCCCTATTGTGAAATCCGATGCATCACATATCAATTCAAACGGCTTTGTCCAGTCCGGTGTTTGCACAACCGGTGCAAAAATTAATTTCACTTTAAGCACATTAAAAGCATGCAAACATTTTTCATTAAAACCAAAGACCACATCTTTCTCCAACAGATCAGATAATGGTTTAGCGATTCTTGAGAAATCTTTTATAAAGCGGTGATAAAACCCGACGTGACCTAGAAAACTCCGTACCCCTTTTACCGAATTCGGTGGGGGTAATTTGGAAATAACTTCAATCTTCACCGGATCTACCTCCAACCCCTTGCTAGACACTTTATGTCCAAGCATGATCCCTTCACTAACCATCATATGGCATTTCTCCCAGTTGAGAACCAAATGCGTGTCCTCACATCGTTGCAAAACTTTATCCAAATTGTATAAACTTTCATCGAAACATGCACCATAGACAGAGAAATCGTCCATAGAGACCTCCAAACAGCATTCAACCATATCGGACAAAATGGCTAGCATGAAACGCTGAAAGGTTGCTGGTGCGTTACACAAACCCAAGGGCATACGGCAGTATGCAAATGTTCCATAAGGACAAGTGAAGGTGGACTTCTCTTGGTCCTTAGGGTCAATGGAGATCTGATTGTAGCCTGAATAACCATTGAGAAAACAAAAATAGATCGACCTGTTAATCGTTCTAAAATCTGATCAATAAATGGAAGCGGAAAATGATCCTTCAATGTAGCAGAGTTCAACCTACAATAATCTATACACACACGCCACCCGGTTACCAGGCGGGTTGTGACCGACTCATTCAATAGGTTATGAGTAACAGTAATTCCCCCCTTTTTAGGGACTACCTGTGTGGGGCTCACCCACGTCGAGTCAGATATCGCATAGATGATACCTGCAGAAAGGAGCTTGATCATCTCCTTCTTGACGACATCCATCCTTCTTGGATTTAGTCGGCACTGTGGCTGAATTATAGGTTTGGCTCCCTCCTCGAGCCGAATCTTATGCTGGCACAGTGTAGGGGAGATCCCCTTGATGTCCACAACCGACCACCCGAATGCACCTCGGTGGTTCTTCAGCACAATCAGTAGTTGATACTCCTTCTCGGCACTCAGATATGCCGAGATAATCACTGGTAGCTATTCACCCTTGGCTAGAAATGCATATTTCAAGTGCGGTGGCAATGGCTTCAATTCTAAATATGGCAGACTGATCAAAGATGATTGAAGCGGTGGTGGGAGTTCTCCAAGATCTTCATAGTACCTAGCATAAAAGCACAGAAGAACCTGAAGCATCTTGACACACTCTTGTAGTGACTTGCTTCTCATCCAGTCATGCGTTATATTAACTAGGCAGGCTTCAAGAGGTAGTTCTGGATATGCATTGAAAATAGAACTTTCTATGGCCTCATCTTCAGTAGAAGGCGGGATGCCCTCCTCTTCATCATTGGGAAAACCCATAGCCTTGGTAAGAGAAACAACCTTGGTTTGTTCCATAATGTCTACAGCCAGTGTCCCCTTCTCCACCTTAGTCATTACATGAGCCATATCTTGAAACGGCTTCCCTAGACAGAGAGAAATATTCTGATCATAGTGCTTCACCATGCATCATTGCTCCTTCATTTTTATTGTGTTGTGCTTGAGGGCATGACCATTTCAAATCGATCATCTGCAATACCCAAGGTCAAACGGCCTCTCCCCATCTCAAGTATCATATCTGCAGTGGCTTGGAAGGGTCGCCCAAGGAGTAACTCATTTCCTTGCTCGTCCTACATTTCCATTACAATAAAGTCTACTGGAAATACAAACTGATCAACTTTCACCAACACGTCCTCACAAATACCATATGGCTTCATCACGGAATTGTCCGCTAACCGAATTGTCATATTGCTCAGCCTTGATTCTTTCAGTCCCAACTTTTTGAACATAGAGAGAGGCATCAGATTTATACTTGCCTCGGAATCACACAGTGCTTCGCCAAATTTCACTTTACCAATGTAACATGAAATGTTGAAGCAACCCGAATCTTGCCTTTTAGGTGGTAATGTGCCCATGATGAAAGCACTCACCTGTTCCTTGAGAACCACTACCTCAATATCAGAGATTTTCCTCTTCTTTGTAATGATGTCTTTAAGAAACTTGCCGTAAGAGGGATTCTGCTGTATTGCCTCCAATAATGGAATGTTGATAGAAAGATTTCTAAAGCAATCTAGAAACTTCTTGAACTGAGCGTCCACTTTCTTGGCTTTCACGCTATTGGGATATGGGATCGGGACAGCCTGTGCTCTTTGATGTGGCAGCACATATGGTGTCCTCTTCTGTGTCTCCTCCTCAGCAACTGGTTCTGATGTGACATTCTCTACTACATCCTCTACCGGCTCGGTGATTGGGATTGGAACTTCCTTAGTGGCCTCACTTGTGGTTTCTTGTTGGGGGTGTTCCTGGTTCATCGGCCTTGGAGTTTAAAATATGCTTGCCACTCCGTAGCAAAATTTCCTTAGCCTGTTGGTTTCCTCCTGGAATGTTTTTATTACCCGGAAAGCCTTGCTGCACTGGCTTCTTCAGATTTTCTATCTCAGCTACCATCTGCGCCAAGGATGTCTCTATCGTCCTCATCTGAGCCCCATGACTCTGTAAGGTTTTCCCAAATTGGTTCATAAATTCTCCTTGTTGCTTGATCTGCTGACCAAACGTGCTCATTAGTTCTTGATTCTGCTTGATCACTTGGTTGAGCAACTCATTGCTCTTATCCTCTGGCGCCGGTTGGGGTTTTGCGTCAAGGTCCTACAAGAAATTATTTGGGTCCTTCCAGGAGAATTTCTTGTCTTTCCTCCATGAGTAGTCGTTATTTTTGTACCTCTACTGCTGGCGCATGAATTTTACTTGAGCTTCATCCTTGGATTCTGTGTCTTCTTTTGCAAGTAATTTCTTTGCTAGAAGGTCCATCTTCTCATTTAGCTCTTTGATGGCCTTTGACTCTCCTGCAACCTGAACATGCTCTACGGTGTCTCTGTCGCCCCAAGATTACTTCTTAGCCATGTTCTTCAAAATTTCCCAACACCTCATGTCTGTGTTGTTTAAGAAGAAACCTGAACCTACAGAATCTAAGTTACTTCTATCATGCTCGGAAGGAGAAAAATAGAAGATTTTGACCTGCTTCTCCTTGTCGAGCCCATGATGCGGGCACCTCCTTAGCATGATCTAAAACCATTCCCAGGTCTCAGAGTAAGTCTCCCCTGCCTTCTGGCTGAAATTATGGATCTTCCAGACCAAATAGTTGGTCTTCTCGGGCGGAACGAACCAATCGAAGAACACCTCGACCATATGATCCCACAATTCCACATACTCATCATCAAAATTATGTAGCTATTCTCGTGCATTTCCTGCAAGAGAGTTGGGGAACAACTTCAAGTACAATGTTTCCTATGGAAACCTATCTATCTTAATCATGTCATAATTCTCCATGAACTGGCTAATGTGAGTCACCGGGTCTTCGTTTTTGAGCCCGTGAAATGCATTTTACATGACCAAATTTATTAGGCATAGATCGATCTTATAGTTGGGAATGTTAATAGCCTGCCTCTTGATCGACCCTTTAGATGCAGATGCAGAAGACACCTTGATCTTCTCCCAGATTGTCTGTTCCTCAGCCATAGCTTCTGGCTCAGAGTCTGAATCTATATCTTTAGGTTGGTTTTGAATATAGTTCTCCTTGTCGTCTAGTCCCGGTAGTGGAACCTCTGGTGATTGCTGTGTGTAGTCTGTGCTACACGTCCTCACCATGCACAAGTACCTACAAAATAGTAATTTAGGTTCAGTACCGTGCTTGACAATTTCTAAATATGAAAGATAAACGATGAATTTAAAAAATGATAATAAAATAATAAAATAAAATGTGGCCTAGAGTGGCCGCTCACAACACTCGTAGTGCCGACAATTTCCGTGTCTCCAGCAACGACACCAAAAACTAGACATGCTTTTACCGTGTGTATAACGCAAGTGCACGTGTCAATGTAGTATAGGCCCTTGTGAGGCTCGAGTCAAACTCAGGGACACTAAATTATCAGTAGACTACTACTAACTACTCGCAATCAGCTAGACCAATAAAAAGGTTGTGAGAATTGTTGTGAAATAAAAGAAAATAAAATAAAACAAGGCAATCGATTAAGTGTTTAGTTTAATCAATTCAAATGGAGATCTTTAGGATTGCAGTTTCATCGCGGGTTTTCATTGTATGGATTTCCACATAGTCAATCAGATTCATCTCTCAATCCGGGTAGTGGCCTGTAGTCAGAATTGTCCACTGTCATGGTACAATTCACTACCTAAGTCTAGGTCGGTTCCACCGTCGTAGTAACCTATACCCTAAACTAGGTGCATTAGAATCGACCTCTGGGTTTCCACCATTAACCTTACATCACCTTGTTCAAGGGATTTGTTAATTAATGTGAATTTCGTCTCTTTTCAACTGTTAATTCATCTTTCAAAGTAATTAAAGGCATTGTATTATCATTATGGTGATCAAGCATAACAATGTAATTGAGAAAAAGAAATCATACCACAGATTTAAGAGATAAGTTATGAATTACTATGATAAAAGTGCCATACAATGCTAGGGGATTAGCCCCGCATGTTCATCTCAGAGCAAAACGTGGTTGAAGAAAGGGGAAACATGGAGAAAAATGTGAATAAGTGATGAAACCCCTGAACGGAGAAGATCCAAGCATTCCTCGGTGTAGAATGCGTGATCTACAGCCTTTCGGCGGTGGATAACGTCTTCTTCGGCTTCCGGAATGGCTGGGGCGTGCTTCTTGGTTCCATTCTTCTCTCCACACCTTCTCACGACGTACGCAGCGGCTAATGACATGATACCCTACTCTTGGCCTCCGTCAATAGGTATAATCACCGAGTTAGGTTACAAAAATATCACAACCGTTGGATTAGATCCGATCTGAAGCAAACTCTGATCTGACAGTGTCGATGGTATCAACCCCTCGCGATATCGGCAAGCCTTCTTTTCTTTTCGTCATTGCGCCTGATGCTGACTCGATACCATCGACGCGGGTTGATGGTATCGACACCCTTAGGCGTCAGTTTTATCCCTTTTCCGTCGATGAAGCTACATGTGTCGATAATATCGACTTTGGTGTCGATAATATCGACTGGCTGGTTGCTGGCAACCTGATGGTAACTTGATACCATCGACTTCCCTGTCGATCGTATCGACTCTGTGCTGCTCCTTGCGGCTACCTGCCTGTGGCTGTGTCGATAGTATCGACTGCTGTCGATGGTATCGACAACTGCAGATATGTGTTTTTCCTAAAATTGCAAAACAAAACCACATCAGCCGAGATAAAACCTATAATTGTCATCATTTATGCTCAAAACAATAAAATAAGAGAAATTTGACACTGAGGAGGATTGTAGACTAAAGTAAGTGAATTATGCAATATTAACCACCAAAGTGACCAAAAAACACATTAAACACACGTAAAACAAGTCTATAAATGCGACTCAAAATCATCACATCAGGAGATAAGGATGCAGACGGATGCAATCCTTGTAACTGGAGGGAATGTCTCAAAGTAATCTACTCCAAAGGTTTGCATGAATCCTTTGGCAACTAGGCGTGCCTTGATTCTTTCAATAGAACCATCCGACTTATGCTTTACAGAGGAAACCCATCGGCAACCTACAATATTTTTTTCCTATTGGTGGAGTCACAAGATCCCATGTCTTGTTTTCATGGAGAGCGCACATTTCTTCCATCATGGCAGCTTTCCAACCAGGATGACGTAGAGCATCTGTTGGACACTTGGGAACATATGTTGTGTCCAAAGCAGTAGTAAAAGAGGATGCAGAAGAAGAAAGACGTGCTAGACAACAAGTATTGGAAATGGGATGCTTGATAGTGCAAGAGAGTATACCTTTGTGTAGTGCCACTGGTAGATTGGATTGGTCCGGAATTGATGAAGATGAAGCAGATGTAGCCGGTAACTCATCTTCCATGCACCTCTTTGGTGTTGGGGATGATGGAGATGGTGGTGGTATTAGTGGGATGAATGGATCAGACAATGAGACCATAGTATCAATATGATCAATGGGGGGTGAGGTGGATGAAAAGAACATTTCATCCTCATGAAAGGTGACATATGTAGAGATATACATTCTTCCAGAGTTAGGTTCAAGACACTTGTATCTTTTTGAGAACAAGGATAACCGAGAAACACCGTTCGGATAGCTCGGGGGGAAGTTTGTCGGCCTTAGGATCAAAATTATGAAC
This sequence comes from Alisma plantago-aquatica, assembly GCA_963693085.1. NCBI lineage: Eukaryota > Viridiplantae > Streptophyta > Magnoliopsida > Alismatales > Alismataceae > Alisma > Alisma plantago-aquatica. The sequence continues at coordinate 1,698,401,441 of OY856409.1, read as the reverse complement.
AAAGGCGACACAACCAAAAACCTGAGGCGGTAAGGGGAATGGTTTGGATTGAGTGTAAATAATGGAAAAAGGAGTGCGCTTCCCGAGGACAGAGGAAGGTTGATGATTAATAAGAAAGCAAGCAGTGAGGACAACATCTGACCAAAAAGACTTAGGTGAGTTGGCATGAATGAGAAGAGAGCATGTAATGTCAAGTAAATGACGATTTTTGTGCTCGACAATGCCATTTTGTTGTGGAAAGTATGCACAAGAGCGTTGATGAATCATCCCAACTTCACGACAAAAGGAGGCGACGGCCTTTTGGGTATACTCAAGGGCGTTGTCAGTTCGAATGATCTTAATAGACGTCGAAAATTGAACTAAAACCAACTTGTGAAACTCACAAATTAGTGAAAAAACTTCATCACGAGTAGAAAGTAAGTAAAGCCATGTCATTCTAGAAAAATCATCCACACATGTAAGAAAATATCTATAGCCATCGTAATGGTTCTGAATGGACCACAAACATTTGTATGAACTAAATCAAACATATGAGATGATTGTTTACAAATACGGGCTGGGAAGGACACACGATGGTGTTTTCCTAGTTGACATGCATTACATTGAATGGAAGAACATGAAGATAAATAACCATCTAATAGTTTAATCTTATCTAAAGGTAAATGGCCATGACGAAGATGTAGCTGAAGTGGTGTGGAGGCAAGAAGAGCTTATGGTCGGTTGGAGGGAGTGGCAGAGAAGTAGTAGAGATCACCAGAGCATACACCCTGCCCAATCATCATCAAATTCCTCCAATCTTGTAAAACATAACCAGAAGGATCAAAAGTTACAAAGCATTTGAGAGAATCAACAATTTTTGCTACTGACATCATATTGTATGGAAAGTTTGGAACAAAATGGACAGCAGTCAACTTGACTTTAGAAGAGATAGGAACAATGCCACACCGAGTTACTTGTTTGACTGACCCGTCCGCCATGGTGACAAAGGAGTGATGATAAATGAATCAGATGTGGTTAAAAGATGGGGCATACCCGTCATATGTTGAGTCGCACCCGAATCCATAATCCAGTTAGAATTGGAAGCAAGCATGGATGCCCCAACATTACCTTGAGATGAGGTGGCAAGATGGGCAGAAGAATCGGTTGTAGGTAGATCTCTGATTTGCTAATCTGAAGATGCAGAAGCGGTAATACTATTGTGAAGGGAAGAATCTCCATAATATTGGGCAGCTTTGCAAAGGCGTTCGTATTCCTCATGAGATAATGAGACATGAGAAGCTTGAGAAGATACTTGTGGTAAAGCAAGAGCATGACCAATTACCAGAGTAGACAATTGACCAATGTGGGTAGGTGCTTGAGCAACATGCGTGGAGCCTCTGCCACGTCCTCTCCCATAGTGTACTGGATATCCATGCTTTGAGTGACAAACATCTTCAGTGTGGCCTAACTTGCCACAATAAGTGCACTTCGGGCATTGGCCTCGTCCACGACCACGACCTCTAGCCACCGCAACAATTGCTGATGGAGGTTCACATGCACCATTAGGAGAAATACGGGGAGCAAGCATTTCAGACTGGGCCAGATGTGCATATGCATGGTCCATGGATGGAAGGGTCGCACCAACTAGGAGTAGTTGTCGAAAAACCGCAAAGCGAGGATGAAGCCCATTGAGGAAGCGCCCAGTGAGGAGAGTTTCTCTTTCTTTAGTAACCTCGGAAGAGGTCATGGGAGATAAAAAATTTAGTTGGTTGGACAGGGCCTTCATTGCATCATAGTACTTGGACAGGGGTCGCTCCCCTTGCTGTTCTGAGAAGATTTTGTCCATGGCATTGTAGATACGCAAGCAGTTGTCTTCTTGAGTGAAAAACTGCTTCATTTCATCCCACATTGTTTTCGCATACTTGTGTCACATGTATTTGACGACAATATCAGGCTCCATGCACCCCCAGAGCCAAGAGAGAAATTGGCTGTTTCCTGTAGTCTAGGCAGTATCTGGTACGGTAGGGGCATCGTCAGTGATAAACTTGAGTTTACCTCGAGACTCAAGAAATGTCTGAACAACATTCATCCAAAGTAGAAAGTTGTCATCATTAAGTTTCACGGCAGATATGTGCGGCATATCATTGTAAATGATAGTTGTTTTAGCAACATCACCCATGATATGGTAAGAAAGATAACAGAGACTAGCACAGTCTAAAAAGACAGAATTATACCGGAATGTAGCACGGTACAAATACAAAGTAAAGGTATCAGAATGTAGCACGGTACAATTGAACGAAACAGAAATACTACCGGAATGAAAACTCGGTAGAATGAGGAGTAGCACTACCAGAATGGGTCTCAGTAGGAAAAGAAAAAGAAAAAACACACTACCAGATTAATGGCACGGTAGGATGAAGAACATAAAATCCACAATTTTTAAAGAAAGCACTCAACCATGTGGATTAGGGGAACCACATGGAGAGTAAGAAAAAATAAATGTTGTGCCCCTACTTTTTTTAGTGCTTTATAATTCAACACGGGGTCTTTTGTTTTGACTTTTTTTTATTCGAACTCAACTATTACAATAGATGATAGAAACAAAGTGTAATATTTATTTTGTGACCAAGAAAAATTAAGAGCAGAACAATTTAACCATTAATTGAAGCATGAACAAGCTTCCAACTGATTATCTTGCCGCCAAAGGAGTATTCTTCATGATTTAGCAACTTCTGAATAAGACTATGTGTAAAGGGAGGGCTCCGCTATGCCGGTGATGGGATTAGAAAAAGATATAAAGGAATGGTGATCAGCAACAAATCATCATCAATTAGATCTGAAAAATGGAAGCACAACCTTCTTGATCCCATTCCATCACGTACGAAGCTAGGAGCTATGTACTCTGAGATCGGATGTTTCTAGCCAAATGGTTTGATAGCAGCCGCCATAAAAAATGAAAACAAAAAGATTGAGGGGGGGAGGGGAGGATTAGGGTTAGGACACTGCGTCTGATACCATGAAGAATGGAATATCTCATCAGTAAACAATACAAGAGAGTTGGGTCTCCTATATATATAGGATCCAGAGAGTACATGGGCTAATTAGAGAAAAGGGAAAATACAATGGGCCTGAGCCCAACTAATCAAATATGCTAACAACTTGAAAATTCACCCAAAGGTTATTTTTAATGTGTGGATTACGAATCCAAAGTTATTTTCCACTTTTGAAGTGATTAAGTATTTTATTTAATATTTTGAAGGAAAACTCACATTTTCTTTTCAAAATAAAAGAGATACAATTATTAACATCCTACCTCAAGGATGGCAAAGGTATGGAGGAAGAAGAAGCCATCACAAATTGATAACGTTGACAACCAGAGCACAGTCTTGCAAAACATCTCTAATGATATGAGGATGAACGGAGGCAAAGAAACTAGGCAGGTAGAGGACACAGTGAAGAAAGGGATGCAACACTCGACAGTTTCACCCGGTGAAGATGAAGTCGTAGAGATAATTGATGAGCAACACGATGCAGAGGCAAGTGTCAGATCTGACATTATCATCCAAAGTTTACCCTTTAAACCACCTAACACTTCACACAAAACTAAAGGTAAGAGAGTTGATAAGGCCAATACAGTTAGCAGGTCCATAAAGGGCAGTGGTACCTGTATGAAAAGGAGTGGCAAAGGTGGCAGTAGGTCAGACATGCTAAGGCAATGCTCCAGAATGCTAGAAATGTTGATAGAAGAGGATTTGTCGGGAGTGAATGGTACAGGGGGAAAGGATAAAGAGAACCAAGCCCCAAACCAAGATTGAACTACATCTGCTTTTGCTATTTAGAATAATAGTTAAACTACTCAGTTGGAATGTCCGAGGCATTGGCAATTTGGATACCTGTCGCACATTGAATGAATGCATGTGCATGCATAAGCCAGACCTGGTAAGTAATATAGAACCTTGCATAAGCTCTGTCAGTGCCTTAACTACCATCAAGTGGCTAGGGTTCAACAATTCTCACCGATCTGAAGTGAGGGGTTTCACAGGAGGTATTTGGGTATGTTGGAATGAAGATATATGTACTATTAAAGTTATCAACACCCACAGGAAATTTGTGATGTGTAGGTTCGATAACTCCATAACTATCACCTTTGTTTATGCTATCCCTCATATCACAATAAGGACAAAACTGTTGAAGCACATGGTTAACATGAACAACATGGTCACAGACCCATGGATCGTGTTAGGGGACTTTAACACAATACAGGCACCAAATGATAAACTGGGAGGTTCCTCCTTCAACTATGCCGAGGCTAGCTTGTTCAACAACACCCTTCTTGAAGCAGGGCTTTCTGATGTGGGTTTCTCTAGACAAAAATTCACATACAGGCATGGCATGTTACATGAACGTCTAGACAGAGCTGTGGCAAATGTCGAGTTCATCATCCGTTTCCCGCATCTTGTGGTCACGCATCTGCCCAGAGTGGAATTGGACCACTACCCCCTTCTAGTAACCATAGTTATACCGCCAAAACGTACACAATGATTCCAGACAAAGGCACATAGGAGAGAAGATACTGACTTCAATAATTTCATTAGAATAGCATGGAAAGATGGTGAGGATTTCCCTTAAGCACTAGCTCAAGCTCATGGAAGCTTTATGAAGTGGGATAAGGAAAAGTTGAGACCGAGGCACAAGAACAAAGATCAGCTCCTTGAAAAACAATAGAGGGGGGTGAATAGGGTTTTATGATAATTTAAAAAAATTATTTAAGCAAACAACCACAAAAAGATTGGAGAAGGAGGCAAGGTGTTTAGAGTGGTTCCACCCTTAGCAAATACTAAGGGAGTCAGTTCACTACCCGGTTGTTCCCAACATGGTTTTTGAAAGCAATTATATTTTATTACCTCACAAGGATGTTACATAAGATACAACTACCTTCACAACCCTTAGGATAGCCTTCACCTAGAAGTAGTCCCACCAACCTTGAAGCAGCCTTCCTTGAAGTAACTCCAAGCTCCCCCTTGAAGTAGCCTTCCTCTTGAAGTATCTTCCCGTCTAGACAACCTTCTTGAAGTAATCCTAAGTCCACTGAGCTACCTTCACCACCTGAAGAAGCTCCAACAACCTCCTTTCCTGTAACGACCCCATCTCCTGGTAACCCCCAATTAAGGGAGACCCGAAGGTCAGAGCCGTTATTCAATTAACAGGATCAAAGGTTCGACAAATAATCAATAATAATTAAATAAACTTTACCAACCAAAGTTAAAAACTGGTATAAAATAAAACTTTGTTTACCTTTTTCAAAGATGGGATTTCTTAACTTCTATCCATGAAGATGCTACTCTAACTAATCCTCCTGTGCACGTTAATTCTCATTTAATTCCACGTATGCCACTATACTGTTTGTTCTTTTCATTTGTACCTAAAACACCGACAAACAAAACGTCGGTCAGTATATCGAAATATACTGGTATGTGGGGACAACCAAAAGTTTGCACATATGGATAACAATTTAAATATCACAATCAAATTATTTAACAAGCCAATTTACACTTTTCCGTATGACATTCTCCACCACTTTTGCCCTAACCCTGGCATACCCACCTTAGGGTGCCCTTTGCCAATGACTTAAGGCCACCTTCTCAATCTCGAGCTTGGTGCCTGGGGGTACCCACTCATGGTGCCCACTAGTCATGCAATATCATAGGCCACCTTCTTGGTGCCTGGGGTCACCACTCAAGGTGTCCATTGGTCTACCCATCTGGGCCTGACCTTTGGTATCATCCATCAAGGTGGCATGTAGGTGCGAGAATCCATACTTCTATTATTAATGTGATAATCATAGTGACTTTATAATGTGCAAATATGAACATCCAAACTAATAATTTGCAGTCAATGCGATCAATCATCCGGCAACCATGCGGGAAACTAATGCGGTTATTCATAAGTGTAACCACATACCTGATCCAGAGCAACTTGCTGTCCAAGCAATAATGATAAAGAACAAGCAACAAGCAATCAACAAGTATCCTAAAATTAATGCATGACATCCAAGTGTTATAATTTATCCAGAACATTCTAAAGCTAGACTTGGATTCCATCTTAGGCTTTCTAGACCACATTAGGGTTTTATTAGGGTTTTTGCTTTCATGACGCTTTTATCATATTAACTGCTCTCTTAATTCATAAACCCTAGTTTCAACATCATAAGCCCAATTAAAGTCGATCATTTCTTTTTGATACCAAAATTACCTTCTTTAACCCTTTAAGTTATTTCAAGGTCATTAGACTCAATTATCACCTTTAGTTCCTTTCGGATTAACAACTCATAATTTGTTATGGTCTAATTCCATATGAACTCTATTTAGTATTAATTCTACCTTGATTCAATCAGAAACTCTAATTTCTATATTAAGTTTATCTTTCCACAAATTAGTGACTTTAATGATCAAAATATAATATTCCAACCTTAATCATGAAATTAGTCAATTACAGCCATTAAGAGTCGAATTCACCAACATTAGGGTTTCAAGGCCCATTAAAGCTTATTTATGCTCATGAACTCTCAATTAAGCTACTTACGTGCAAAACTCATCCTTTTTATTCTTAATGTTCCTTTTTATCATTACAGGATAATATCAACATTAATCATCAATTAAACCCTACTAATCACATTAGTTTTATCCAAATAGGGTTTCTTAATCATCATTACACTAAAGTTAATAACTTACCCTACTTTTCAAATTGCAATAGGAAATAGTCTCCAAACATGTTTTTATTACATTCCTCTAATTTTTCTGAGCAATTTCCATATTTTATGCGTACCAAACCGAGCTACAAATAGAGAGATACGAATTTTGCAAGGTTTTACTTACTTGAACCAATCGGAACATGCCACGTCACCAGGTTCCTATGCAAGGCACCCGCGCAAGATGGAAACATAATCAAAAGACCATTTTGCCCTTGATTAGTTCGTTGGTTCTTCACCCCGCCGAGGGGCACATTGGTCCAAACGTCCGGACCTTCATCTTCCTCGCGAGAACCCTGGTGCTGCCGACCTGTAGCGGCGCGGGGGGGGGGGTGCTTCCTCCTCCAACCTGGGATCTAGGGACCGCCGCGGAGGGCCGCCCAAGCTCCTACACCTCCGACGCACCTAGGGCGTCGCCCAGGTCATGCCATAATTGGCCAAGGAGAATGTTCTTGACCTGTCAAGAACGGCCGCCATTGCTGCCAACCTGCAGCACTTCGTGGGTTGCATCTTCCTTCCCCGACCATGGTTCTTTCCAGAAATCATTGCCCTAACTCCGTTGTACCCTCATGCATGTGGGGCGCTTCTGACCTTGCATCCAACACGGTCATCTTGAGTTGGCCAAGAGCACGACCGAAAACCAGAGTGCTGACCTTACGCAGGCCCTGCTTGACAGCTGCAGCTATAGAGACGATGGTCGACCATCTCGAACCATCGTGGAGGCTTCATGCCTTCAACGAGACTTCCTCCCCGCTCTTTGGTGCCTTTGGGATAGGTCTAAACTCTCATTAGGGTTTTGATCATGTAGGAGCAAGAAGAAGGTGAGTAAGAGGGTTGGAGATGTGCCATCTCTCTAGAACTTGAACCAGAGGGGCTAATCTTAATATACAGGTGAGGAAAGAAGCCTTAGGTCGGATATACATGAATCAAGAAGTTCCTTTCCAAGTAGGAAAACAATTCCTTAATGAAAAGTAAATTATCTCTCTCCTCTCTATCCTTGGGATATTCCCTTTTCTTGTGATAATAGGATTTCGAAAATCCTTTCCTTTATCTTCTTATTACTTGCCTCTTAATTATCCATCACGAAATTATATTTTCTTCAAATAGGAAATACTCTTTTTATCAAAATTACATAATTGATGGATCATGTATTCCCATTATCTCTTTATTTTATAATTATGGTATTTTCTCTTTCTTCTCCTTTATTGGGGTCCCTTGGATCCCAAGGAACTCAAAGATCTCGAAATTCCTCATTAAGGATACTCATTATCCTTCTAGATGCATCTAAATGCATTATTCTCATTATCTAGTTTTATTTCTTATTAAAATATTTCCTTTTTGTGGATTTCTCTTTTTTCTCTCTTATTTTCCTCATTAGTGTTCCTTTTATTATTAGGAATCCTTGGGATACTAAATCCCACTAAGAACTATCCAATTATACCTCTTTTCACATATTTTCCCTATTTCATCAATATTTTCAATTTCTTTATTAACAAGGAAATACTTAATTGTTGTTTTCTTTTCTTATTGCCTTTTCTTTGCAACTTTGGGCTCCTTGGAACCCAAGGAATCTAAGAGGCACGAAATCCTCTTTACATTTGCTTTCTAGAGGTTTCCACACCTTTCTTATCTCAAATTCTCAGTTATTCATTAATTAATTGAATATTCTTGTTATTGGGCCCAATGGCCAATAAAGCCCACAAATCAAACAACAAGGCTATGAAATCCATTTATTCCAAAATAGATTATTTCATTTATTCATTCAAAAATCTTTAATATGAGAAATTATATTTCTCAGCAAATGAACCCAAAATTGGGGTTGTAACATCCTTCCCCTCTTATAAGAATTTTGTCCTCAAAATTCCCTCAAGCAAGCAAACAAACAGGATAATCCATTCATATGTCCATCAGGGCTACCATGTGGCTTTACCCTATCCATGGTACTTTCCAAGAACCTTCATCATCTCATATTCTTCCATCTGAGTTCTTTCTTACCTTGGTATATCGTACCCTCATAGGTGACTCAGGACATCTCAGCCTCTCAGAAGCTGAATAGGTTCAAGGCTCAACACATGGCTTGGGTACCTCACATAGTTCTCTAGATCGGACTTACATTACACATCATGTTATCCTGAGGGGTAAGGTTAAACACAACCATCTCCACCAATCCATCTCAAATGGACCCATATATCGGGGATTCAACTCTCTCAGCTGTATCTTAGAGGGGTCGGATTTTCACATTATATTCCTCCATAGTGAACTGCATGTCAGTCTGCTTTGCATCAACTCGTGACTCATGTCACCACTGGGCTCTCTCTCAGCCGTTGCACGATCAAAGCGACTTCATATGCACACACCTGGGGTTCTTTTCTGACCTTTGTGAGGCCTCCTTCACCAACATCATCATAATGAAGTGGTGACCGGCACAACCTCCCTATAAAATTCTTGCATCCCGATAAAGGCTATGGTGGTTAACATTACATCTTAAGAACGGTCTCTATGTATCACCCTAAATGAGCACACATGCTCTCATCAGTCCCTCTAGTCTGGATCATACTGTCCATTAGTATGGGATGATAAACTGTACAAACACTGAGCTCTTCATGTATCTACTTCCACCTCATGGAAGTGAACCTTTGGGTCACCTCAAAAACTTTTGAATTCGCATCATGGTGTAGTTGAACCACCTCTTTTCATATGTAGTTCAACCAGATCTGTCCCTTGACAAAACTCTTCCTTTCCCATGTCATCTTGGTAAGGCGATCTACCATAACCCATATTGTATCTTGACCTTCTTGGTCTAGTAGAGACTCACAACATCCATAATGATGAACTCTCATTCCTTCTTGGGAACTCTTTATACTTTACATCCATGCACTGTGTTAATGGTGTTCGTCCTTCACCTCCTGGATTGCATGGCCACATGCTACATGAAACTTTGTTTTAAGCATCCAGAATGCTACCATCACTTTACTATCTTTGTAGTATCAAGGTGTATCATGATCATAAAACCATGATCTTCTGTAAGTCATGATTCCTCGAGATCGATACCTCAAAAACCCTAAACTATTCTCATCAGGGTTTTATTACCTCCCTATCCAAAGAAGTGTATCTAAGGTCTTATTACCATCCTTTTACTACATCAAGGACTAATCTGGCTAACCAAACGACCATTAACTTGTTCAATCATATCAAAACACATCTTCTTTCCAACTTAGGGTTAGCCAAACAACCTCCACTTCTCTAGTTTCCAGCTAAACTAGGCAGCTATACTTCAACCAGAGTATTTATTACCACCTCTCATCCTTAAGTGTTAGGTAACATACACCTTCATGCATTATACTTGTCATCTAATCTTAAACTCTACCTCTATTTTTATTAAGAATCTCTGAGCTCATACTCACTGTGATCGAACTCGACCCTGATTAATCTGTAAATTCCACATAGTTCCTGATAAAACATTCCCATAAGCTGACTACACTACCTCTCTTAGTGTTCGCAAACCATCCATGTATAGACCACTTCACAAGGTTATGTTATCATCTCTTTCATCATTCCTCGTAGCAACATTCCAACTCGCAACATCTTTTATTCTTGGTGTAAGGCATGCATATTGTCCTATCTCTCACTCCCATAACAAAAGGAAATAAGCATTTGGTTGCAGTCCAAATACAGAGTTCTTCCTGTTCCAAGAGTAGAGATGGTACATCCCACCTTGCCAGTACACCTTAAAATCTAAGTTGAAACGTGCCACATATCCTCCTGATATCAGAATTACATCCATGGAAAACTGATCCAAAACCTACTTGGGCCACCAAACAATCCTTGGTCATCTCCTCTAGATCTATAGGGTGCCGACACTTTTGGGGTCATCCCTCTTCCCTTATGCATCCAGAGAGTGCCCTACTCATCTGCCCTTTGGGTCCCATGAGTTCATGAAGGTGATCAATCTCCTAACCCATGGCCCTCGGACAATGATAGCTGTTACCTCCTGACCCTATGGTCATGTGCAACTAGGGAATTGGGAAAATCCGTCTTTCATCGGTCTTATCCCTACCTGACCCTAGGATAGACTTGGGATTCTCTTATAGTACACGTCTGACTTAGAACCTTACCCAAGCCTTCATCATCTCTTTCTACATTCATGACCGACTTTCATCACTTCACAGGGGTCATGGCAACCTGCCTACCTTGGTCAGGCCCCATACCGGTTACTCCCATGGTAACACGTCCATGCACTTAGAGATTGTTATCTATGGGCCTATAGGTTCATTTTCATACCATCTACTCTTCACTTAGCTTCTCAAGATCCTATGAGACCTCTTTAGGTCACCTCAAAACCGACAGAACTGGTACACACCCTACCAAAGGGTCCTCTCCCAGGATGGGAGGAAACTACAACCCGTGACAGCAAGGTCACAACCATCCTTAGGGTTTACATCCGTATGAGCATTCTTAAACCAACAACTACTAAGGCACAAGCGTACCTACAAAACCATGCTAGGTCACACTCATTCTCTTTCCTCATCATCATATCAACTTATTCGTGAGGGGTTCATCAAACATACCCTTACCTGAAGGGGTTTTCCTTTACCTCTACACATTAAGAGTACCATGCTCGAAACTATAGAGACTCAAATCTCAACATGAGCATTGGGTACATCGCTTCCCCTCTTAGGCCTAGGAACCCTAGGTTCACCTCTGGGTGTCCAACTGCATGCTCATTCTCTTAACCAAGAATCCAGCATGTCCAAGATATGTCATGTACTCCCATGATCTTTCTACTTAAGCAACACTTCAGAGTTGATTCCTCTTCCTGGACAACTACTAGGTATAACGCCTCACAACTGGTGCCCTAACCTCCTCATGGTCTAAAGCACTCTCTATCTCATCTAGTAGGTAATCACTTATACCATAGGTACCAGAAGCATCATCCTCCCTCTAGGGTCAAGCCAAGACATCATCAACCTCCAGGGATCATGCATGAGGCAACCATTATCATCCACTTAGGTCACATCATTCTTGACTCCCACTATTTCTCAAGTTTTGGGGTTTTAGGCTTCCCACTTTCTTGGCCGAGGTCTACTCCCTCTCTCTAGAGCTAATCCTACAACCAACCTCTATATAAGAGGTCCTGTCTTAATGAAGGATCAAGCTCATAAGCATGCCCCTACCTTAGTGAAGCCTATACTCGAACTTATGTTTACTCAAGGTCATCCATAACCCCTTATGCTTATCTAACCATGATCCCTTGACTAGGGTTTCGTCAAGCTATACCCTACCTGCCTATTCCTATAGGGTAACTATAGGTTCTCCTCTAACCTCATCGATGAAGGAGCTATCCTTCACTCTAACATGCACGACCCTCTCCAGGGTTGGGTCGCCAAAGGTACTAGATTATCCAACCTCTCATGGCTCGTATGACGATCCCAAAGCATGTCCAACCAAACACTCGGTCTAACTCATCATGTCATCTCTATCTCTACCCTTCACTTAGGGTTAGGGTTAAGTTCATCCTCAAAGGATGTGCCAGGTATCTACTTTTAATGGAGGTATCTACCTCCAAGACTAACTCTCTCTACTCATCCTCCTACCAAGGAGGTCTATCCTCAAGTCTCTCCTGAGGGAAATGACAACTCGTGTCATATGACCTAAGCATGTATCTATTCCTTTACGCTTACTCTATTAAGCTTATGTCCATGACATCTTATTTACATGCTTTTTATTAATTTGGTGGAGGATTCCTTAATCCTTATCAATCTTGCCCATACCTCAAGAGGGTGAGGAAAAGAGAGAAAACCCTAATCCTTAAGGTCCTTAACAGAATTTGAGTTGAGAAAGGATGAACGGGATGAGAGAGTCCTAAAAGGTATCTTATTTCGATTCATACCCTAAGACTTTGGCCAGGAAGTCACACGGATCCGGGAGTCCTCGTATTCCGACTAGAGGTGCGGAGGAAAATCTTGCCAGCCCCCGGTCGTGATCCTTTTATAGACACCTCTGTCTTTCGGATAATCCTCTAATAACTCCCTCGGTTTCTACAGAATTTGTAAAATTTAATAATTATTAAAGATTAAATGAGGAACCTATGCTCTGATACCAATTGTAACGACCCCATCTCCCGATAACCCCCAATTAAGGGAGACCCGAAGGTCAGAGCCGTTATTCAATTAACAGGATCAAAGGTTCGACAAATAATCAATAATAATTAAATAAACTTTACCAACTAAAGTTAAAAACTGGTATAAAATAAAACTTTGTTTACCTTTTTAAAAGATGGGATTTATTAACTTCTATCCATGAAGATGCTACTCTAACTAATCCTCCTGTGCACGTTAATTCTCATTTAATTCCACGTATGCCACTTTACTGTTTGTTCTTTTCATTTGTACCTAAAACACCGACAAACAAAACGTCGGTCAGTATATCGAAATATACTGGTATGTGGGGACAACCAAAAGTTTGCACATATGGATAACAATTTAAATATCACAATCAAATTATTTAACAAGCCAATTTACACTTTTCAGTATGAAATTCTCCACCGCTTTTTCCCTAACCCTGGCATACCCACCTTAGGGTGCCCTTTGCCAATGACTTAAGGCCACCTTCTCAATCCCGAGCTTGGTGCCTGGGGGTCACCACTCATGGTGCCCACTAGTCATGCAATATCATAGGCCACCTTCTTGGTGCCTGGGGTCACCACTCAAGGTGTCCATTGGTCTACCCATCTGGGCCTGACCTTTGGTATCATCCATCAGGGTGGCATGTAGGTGCGAGAATCCATACTTCTATTATTAATGTGATAATCATAGTAACTTTATAATTTGCAAATATGAACATCCAAACTGATAATTTGCAGTCAATGCGATCAATCATCCAACAACCACGCGGGAAACTAATGCGGTGATTCATAAGTGTAACCACATACCTGATCCAGAGCAACTTGCTGTCCAAGCAATAATGATAAAGAACAAGCAACAAGCAATCAACAAGTATCCTGAAATTAATGCATGACATCCAAGTGTTATAATTTATCCAGAACATTCTAAATCTAGACTTGGATTCCATCTTAGGCTTTCTAGACCACATTAGGGTTTTATTAGGGTTTTTGCTTTCATGACACTTTTATCATATTAACTGCTCTCTTAATTCATAAACCCTAATTTCAACATCATAAGCCCAATTAAAGTCGATCATTTCTTTTTGATACCAAAGTTTCCTTCTTTAACCCTTTAAGTTATTTCAAGGTCATTAGACTCAATTATCACCTTTAGTTTCTTTCGGATTAACAACTCATAATCTGTTATGGTCTAATTCCATATGAACTCTATTTAGTATTAATTCTACCTTGATTCAATCAGAAACCCTAATTTCTATATTAAGGTTATCTTTCCACAAATTAGTGACTTTAATGCTCAAAATATAATATTCCAACCTTAATCATGAAATTAGTCAATTACAGCCATTAAGAGTCGAATTCACCAACATTAGGGTTTCAAGGCCCATTAAAGCTTATTTATGCTCATGAACTCTCAATTAAGCTACTTACGTGCAAAACTCATCCTTTTTATTCTTAATGTTCCTTTTTATCATTAACAGGATAATATCAACATTAATCATCAATTAAACCCTACTAATCACATTAATTTTAACCAAATATGGTTTCTTAATCATCATTACACTAAAGTTAATAACTTACCCTACTTTTCAAATTGCAACAGGAAATAGTCTCTAAACATATTTTTATTACATTCCTCTCATTTTTCTGAGCACTTTCCATATTTTATGCGTACCAAACCGAGCTACGAATAGAGAGATACGATTTTTTCAAGGTTTTACTTACTTGAACCAATCGGAACATGCCACGTCACCAGGTTCCTATGCAAGGCACCCGCGCAAGATGGAAACATAATCAAAAGACCATTTTGCCCTTGATTAGTTTGTTGGTTCTTCAGCCCTCCGAGGGGCACATTGGTCCAAACGTCCGAACCTTCATCTTCCTCGTGAGAACCCTGGTGCTGCCGACCTATAGCGGTGTGGGGGGGTGCTTCCTCCTCCAACCTGGGATCTAGGGACCGCCGCGGAGGGCCGCCCAAGCTCCTACACCTCCGACGCACCTAGGGCGTTGCCCAGGTCACGCCATAACTGGCCAAGCAGAACGTTCTTGACCTGTCAAGAACGGCCGCCATTGCTGCCAACCTGCATCACTTCGTGGGTTGCATCTTCCTTCCCCGACCATGGTTCTTGCCAGAAATCATTGCCCTAACTCCGTTGTACCCTCATGCATGTGGGGCGCTTCTGACCTTGCGTCCAGCACAGTCATCTTGAGTTGGCCAAGAGCACGACCGAAAACCAGAGTGCTGACCTTACGCAGGCCCTGCTTGACAGCTGCAGCTATAGAGATGATGGTCGACCATCTCAAACCATCGTGGAGGCTTCATGCCTTCAACGAGACTTCCTCCCCGCTCTTTGGTGCCTTTGGGATAGGTCTAAACTCTCATTAGGGTTTTGATCGTGTAGGAGAAAGAAGAAGGCGAGTAAGAGGGTTGGAGACGCGCCATCTCTCTAGAACTTGAACCAGAGGGGCTAATCTTTATATACAAGTGAGGAAAGAAGCCTTAGGTTAGATATACATGAATCAAGAAGTTCCTTTCCAAGTAGGAAAACAATTCCTTAATGAAAAGTAAATTATCTCTCTCCTCTCTATCCTTGGGATATTCCCTTTTCTTGTGATAATAGGATTTCGAAAATCCTTTCCTTTATTTTCTTATTACTTGCCTCTTAATTATCCATCACGAAATTATATTTTCCTCAAATAGGAAATACTCTTTTTATCAAAATTACATAATTGATAGATCATGTATTCCCATTAACTCTTTATTTTATAATTATGGTATTTTCTCTTTCTTCTCCTTTATTGGGGTCCCTTGGATCCCAAGGAACTCAAAGATCTCGAAATTCCTCATTAAGGATACTCATTATCCTTCTAGATGCATCTAAATGCATTATTCTCATTATCTTGTTTTATTTCTTATTAAAATATTTCCTTTTTGTGTATTTCTCTTTATTTCTCTCTTATTTTCCTCATTAGTGTTCCTTTTATTATTAGGAATCCTTGGGATACGAAATCCCACTAAGAATTATCCAATTATACCTCTTTTCACATATTTTCCTATTTCATCAATATTTTCAATTTCTTTATTAACAAGGAAATACTTAATTGTTGTTTTCTTTTCTTATTGCCTTTTCTTTGCAACTTTGGGCTCCTTGGAACCCAAGGAATCTAAGAGGCACGAAATCCTCTTTAGATTTGCCTTCTAGAGGATTCTACACCTTTCTTATCTCAAATTCACAGTTATTCATTAATTAATTGAATATTCTTGTTATTGGGCCCAATGGCCAATAAAGCCCACAAATCAAACGACAAGGCTATGAAATCCATTTATTCCAAAATAGATTATTTCATTTATTCATTCAAAAATCTTTAATATGAGAAATTATATTTCTCAGCAAATGAACCCAAAATTGGGGTTGTAACATTTCCACAACCTCCAACCTAGGAGAAGCAAAGGAGAACAAAATACAATAGAAAGAACAAGATTGGAAGAAAGAAACAGT
The DNA here is from genome assembly GCA_963693085.1 of Alisma plantago-aquatica. NCBI lineage: Eukaryota > Viridiplantae > Streptophyta > Magnoliopsida > Alismatales > Alismataceae > Alisma > Alisma plantago-aquatica. The sequence continues at coordinate 1,698,385,093 of OY856409.1, read as the reverse complement.
GTTACCAATGAGTACAACGCTTTGATCCTATATCAAGTGTATTGATCTCCTATCCACTGTAGATGAACGTGGTAGTGTGGTGTCTAGAAGAAACTAGGCTATAAGACACTAATGTAGAGCTCAAAGAAGCAGATTGCAAGTGTAGCTCAGCTTGTTGCTCACTAAGAATGAATCTCAAGTGTAAATGTATGCACACGTGATTGCAAGTTAGTACTTTGGGTGTCCAAAGGCATGTCCTATTTATAGGAATGACCTACTAGTGCTTAGGAACGTTCTAGACACTTTCTAGGGTGTTCTTAGTGCTTAAATAGTCGTTAGGTGTCCACTAATTACATTGCACCGACTAGTTCTTTAATGCTGAAAAGTGCAGTCCAGAACCTTTCTCGGTTGAGAATTTTGTCGACCGAGAGTCTCTCGATCGAAGAATTTGTTGACCGAGGGAAGGTCTGGAATGAGTGTATTATAATGTTCATTTCCAACTACCAACCACTTTTCAACTCAGTCTAACGTCAATAGAATTTGCTAGAAAGACTATTCTTGGTCGAGAATATTATCGACCGAGAGTGTCTCGGTCGAGGAATTTGTCGACCGAGAATGTCCCTGTTCAGTCATGTACTAAGTGTATGTATCAATCTGTAATTTTTCTTATATCTTAAGGGAGGATCTTTCTAAGTGTTGTAAGTGGATAGGGAAGATCTAACACTCAATTTACATGATGTCTAAGTACTTGTACATTATATACTTGTACAAGTTTTTACATTTGAGTACAACCATGAAAATAAAGCAACTTTAGCAAATTGATCTTCCTGGTTTTGCTATCCACCACCTTATGTGATTTTCCCTGAAACAATCAAATAACAAGTTAGATATGAAGAATGAAATGTTTGTCATCATCAAAACGAAGGGTTTAATACTGTCCAATTTAGCCAACAATCTCCCCCTTTTTGAAGATGACAAACATTCCTAAAATATAAATCAAGGGAATTTAAAAAGCATGAGTTTCATACCTGAGATTTACCTTTTGTAGATATTCTCTTTCTTATTCGAGGAGTGTGTGCTAGTTATTCCCAAAAGTGTATAGAACATAATATCCACCTCTTTGGGAATATAACAACAATTTATGTAAAGTCAAGATATTTTTTATTTATTTATATTACTTCTCCCCCTTTGTCATTTCAAAAATATAACCATATAACTAATTTTCTCCCCCTAAATGGGATACCCCCCCTTAATTGTATACTATAACAAAAATGTCAAATTTAGCCATATTTCAGAAATCGTGATTTATTTCTCGATCATTTGCAAGGGATGTTAAGCCCTGAAATGACACGAGAATCATTAAGGATCATGAATATATTTTAATAGTTTCTCAACCATTTGCAAGTAAAACATAAGGTATTTCCAATATAATTATAGAACTATACAAATTAAAGCTCAGTTTAGTTGAGATAAGACATTTTGAATATCAAAGTAACGTTGTAGGTCAAATCTCAACTAATCATATTCAAATCTCTAAGTTTTAGGAGCCCAAACTAGATCGACATCCTTTTTCTTGTATGGGCAAGAAAATGAATAATGTCCAAGACGTAAACAGTAATGACAACATATAGAATCAATTTCATTTCTCTTCTTAGCTAGATTGTCTTTAGGCACATACATAACTTTAGTCTTGGGAAACAAACTATCTCTTTCTTTCATAATATTATCATAATCTAAATGAGTACACAAAATAGGTTGAGTTTGAAGATCATTCAATTTTGCAAGCAATTCAACTTTTTCTTGAGAAAGAAAGTCATAGTTTGTTTCTAGAGCAGGCAACTTCATATTGCAATCATTGAAAGATGATTTCAAGGTAGAATTTTCAGAAATAATACTTTCCTTTTTAGAAGCAAGATCATTTAATTGAAAATACAAATCCTCATTAGTTTAAGTAACTCTTTTTAGTTTCTTTTTACAATCAATATATTTATCATGTAATTCCTCAATGCTAGCAATTAACTCTTCTTTAGATAAATCAAATATGCTTACCTCTTCTTCACTTGTAGTAGAAATAAAACAACATACCTCTTTCTGGTGAGTGCTAGCTTTATGGATCTTTTCTTTCTTCATTCTCTTTGGACAACTAAGTGTTGTGTACCCCATTTCTTCACATTCGAAGCACCACATATTATTTGTTGAAGGCTGACTCATGTTTCTCATTTCTTTGTAAAGGTTGTAAAGACCACCACCCTTCAACTTCAAGACTCAATTAGTGCTCCTTGAAGCCTGCTCTGATACCAATTGAAAAACACTAGAGGGGGGGTGAATAGGGTTTTATGATAATTTAAAAAAAATATTTAAGCAAACAACCACAAAAAGATTGGAGAAGGAGGCAAGGTGTTTAGAGTGGTTCCACCCTTAGCAAATACTAAGGGAGTCAGTCCACTACACGGTTGTTCCCAACATGGTTTTTGAAAGAAATTGTATTTTATTACCTCGCAAGGATGTTACATAAGATACAACTACATGCACCACCCTTAGGATAGCTTTCACCTAGAAGTAGTCCCACCAACCTTGAAGCAGCCTTCCTCGAAGTAACTCCAAGCTCCCCCTTGAAGTAGCCTTCCTCTTGAAGTAGCTTCCTATTGAGACAACCTTCTTGAAGTAATTCTAAGTCCACCGAGCTACCTTCACCACCTGAAGAAGCTCCAAAAACCTCCTTTCCACAGCCTCCAATCTAGCAGTAGCAAATGAGAACAAAATATAATAGAAAAGAGCAAGATTGGAAGAAAGAAACAGTGTTACCAATGAGTACAATGCTTTGATCCTATATCAAGTGTATTGATCTCCTATCCAGTGTAGATGAACGTGGTAGTGTGGTGGCTAGAAGAAACTAGGCTATAAGACACTGATGTAGAGCTCAAAGAAGCAGATTGCAAGTGTATATCAGCTTGTTGCTCACTAAGAATGAATCTCAAGTGTAAATGTATGCACAAGTGATTGCAAGTTAGTACTTTGGGTGTCCAAAGGCATGTCCTATTTATAGGAATGACCTATTAGTGCTTAGGAACATTCTAGACACTTTCTAGGGTGTTCTTAGTGCTTAAATAGCCGTTAGGTGTCCACTAATTACATTGCAATGACTAGTTCTTTAATGCTGAAAAGTGCAGTCCAGAACCTTTCTTGGTTGAGAAGTTTGTCGACCAAGAGTCTCTCGGTCGAGGAATTTGTCGACCGAGGGAAGGTCTGGAATGAGTGTATTACAATGTTCATTTCCAACTACCAACCACTTTTCAACTCAGTCTAACGTCTATAGAATTTTCTAGAAAGACTATTCTCGGTCGAGAATATTATCGACCGAGAGTGTCTCGGTCGAGGAATTTGTCGACCGAGAATGTCCCTGTTGAGTCATGTACTAAGTGTATGTATCAATGTGTAATTGTTCTTATATCTTAAGGGAGGATCTTTCTAAGTGTTGTAAGTGGATAGGGAAGATCTAATGCTCAATTACATGATGTCTAAGTACTTGTACATTATATACTTGTACAAGTTTTTACATTTGAGTACAACCATGAAAATAAAGCAACTTTAGCAAATTGATCTTCCTGGTTTTGCTATCCCCCACCTTATGTGATTTTCCCTGAAACAGTCAAATAGCAAGTTAGATATAAAGAATGAAATGTTTGTCATCATCAAAATGAAGGGTTTAATACTGTCCAATTTAGCCAACAATCTCCCCCTTTTTGAAGATGACAAACATTCCTAAAATATAAATCAAGGGAATTTAAAAAGCATGAGTTTCATACCTGAGATTTACCTTTTGTAGATATTCTCTTTCTTATTCGAGGAGTGTGTGCTAGTTATTCCCAAAAGTGTATAGAACATAATATCCACCTCTTTGGGAATATAGCAACAATTTATGTAAAGTCAAGATATTTTTTATTTATTTATATTACTTCTCCCCCTTTGTCATTTCAAAAAGATAACCATATAACTAATTTTCTCCCCCTAAATGGGATACACCCCCTTAATTGTATACTATAACAAAAATGTCAAATTTAGCCATATTTCAGAAATCGTGATTTATTTCTCGATCATTTGCAAGGGATGTTAAGCCCTGAAATGACACGAGAATCATTTAGGATCATGAATATATTTTAATAGTTTCTCAACCATTTGCAAGTAAAACATAAGGTATTTCCAATATAATTATAGAACTATGCAAATTAAAGCTCAGTTTAGTTGAGATAAGACATTTTGAATATCAAAGTAACGTTGTAGGTCAAATCTCAACTAATCATATTCAAATATCTAAGTTTTAGGAACCCAAACTAGATCGACATCCTTTTTCTTGTATGGGAAAGAAAATGAATAATGTCCAAGACGTAAACCGTAATGACAACATATAGAATCAATTTCATTTCTCTTCTTAGCTAGATTGTCTTTAGGCACATACATAACTTTAGTCTTGGGCACTTTTGTCCTTTTCACTCTAGGTTTTTGATAGGATTTACCTTTGGGCTTGTATCCTAGTCCTCTTCTTCCAATCTGACCAGAAGAATCTTTTAGGATCTTATCAAGAATATCACTGTTTTTCAAGCTACTAATTTCCTTTTCTAATTTTGTAATTTCATCAGTTCTCCTTTTAACATTTAACTTTACTTGCTCTAGATTAGACAACAAACTATCTCTTTCTTTCATAATATCATCATAATCTAAATGAGTACACAAAATAGGTTGAGTTTGAAGATCATTCAATTTTGCAAGCAATTCAACTTTTTCTTGAGAAAGAAAGTCATAGTTTGTTTCTAGAGCAAGCAACTTCGTATTGCAATCATTGAAAGATGATTTCAAGGTAGAATTTTCAGAAATAATACTTTCCTTTTTAGAAGCAAGATCATTTAATTGAACATACAAATCCTCATTAGTTTTAGTAACTCTTTTTAGTTTCTTTTTACAATCAATATATTTATCATGTAATTCCTCAATGCTAGCAATTAACTCTTCTTTAGATAAATCAAATATGCTTACCTCTTCTTCACTTGTAGTAGAAATAAAACAACATACCTCTTTCTGGTGAGTTCTAGCTTTATGGATCTTTTCTTTCTTCATTCTCTTTGGACAACTAAGTGTTGTGTACCCCATTTCTTCACATTCGAAGCACTACATATTACTTGTTGAAGGCTGACTCATGTTTCTCATTTCTTTGTAAATGTTGTAAAGACCACCACCCTTCAACTTCAAGACTCAATTAGAGATCCTTGAAGCCTGCTCTGATACCAATTGAAAAACACTAGAGGGGGGGTGAATAGGGTTTTATGATAATTTAAAAAAATTATTTAAGCAAACAACCACAAAAAGACTGGAGAAGGAGGCAAGGTGTTTAGAGTGGTTCCACCCTTAGCAAATACTAAGGGAGTCAGTCCACTACACGGTTGTTCCCAACAGGGATTTTGAAAGCAATTGTATTTTATTACCTCGCAAGGATGTTACATAAGATACAACTACATGCACAACCCTTAGGATAGCCTTCACCTAGAAGTAGTCCCACCAACCTTGAAGCAGCCTTCCTCGAAGTAACTCCAAGCTCCCCCTTGAAGTAGCCTTCCTCTTGAAGTAGCTTCCTATTGAGACAACCTTCTTGAAGTAATTCTAAGTCCACCGAGGTACCTTCACCACCTGAAGAAGCTCCAAAAACCTCCTTTCCACAGCCTCCAATCTAGCAGTAGCAAATGAGAACAAAATACAATAGAAAAGAGCAAGATTGAAAGAAAGAAACAATGTTACCAATGAGTACAACGCTTTGATCCTATATCAAGCATATTGATCTCCTATCCACTGTAGATGAATGTGGTAGTGTGATGGCTAGGAGAAACTAGGATATAGGACACTGATGTAGAGATCAAAGAAACATATTACAAGTGCAGCTCTGCTTGTTGCTCAATAAGAATGAATCTCAAGTGTAATTGTATGCACAAGTGATTACAAGTTAGTACTTTGGGTGTCTTAAGGCATGTCCTATTTATAGGAATGGCCTACTAGTGCTTAGGGACGTTGTAGACAGTTTCTAGGGTGTTCTTAGTGCTAAACTAGATGTTAGGTGTCCACTAATTACATTGCAACGACTAGTTCTTTAATGCTGAAAAGTGCAGTCCAGAACCTTTCTCGGTCGAGAAGTTTGTCGACTGAGAGTCTCTCGGTCGAGGAATTTGTCGATCGAGGGAAGGTCTGGAATGAGTGTATTGCAACGTTCATTTCCCACTACCAACCACTTTTTAACTTAGTCTAACATCTATAGAATTTTCTAGAAAGACTATTCTCGATCGAGAATATTATCGACCGAGAGTGTCTCGGTCAAGGAATTTGTCGACCGAGAATGTCCCTGTTCCAATGTGTTGAGTCATGTACTAAGTGTATGTCTCAATGTGTAATTGTGCTTATATCTTAAGGGAGGATCTTTCTAAGTGTTGTAAGTGGATAGGGAAGATCTAACACTTGATTTACATGATTTCTAAGTACTTGTACATCATATACTTGCACAAGTTTTTACATTTGAGTACAACAATGAAAATATAGAAATTTTAGCAAATTGATCATCCAAGTTTTTCTATCCACCACCATATGTGCTTTTCCCTAAAACACTCAAATAGCAAGTTAGATTCACAAGAATGAAATGTTTATCATCATTATCAAAACAAAGGGTTTAATAATGTCCAATTTAGCCAACATCCTGTGGAACATCAACATGCTATAAACCAACCTAGCAGAGCACTTCAACCCTATCACGGATCAGCTATGTGTTGACATGCAAACTACACTTGCACTTATTATGAAAGAAGAGGAGGAAGCTTGGAAACTTAGAAGTCACATGAACTAGCTCAATAATGGGGACTCTAATACGAGATTTTATCATGCCTTTGTCAATCAATGAAAGCATAGAAACGTAGTCACTAAACTAAGAAACGAAGATGGAATATGGGAAAATGAGCCGGCGGTAATCACCAAGATGATTACTGATTACTTCAGAAATATCTTCACGACCACATCCAACATTTCACCTGCGACCTGCCAAGATATCTCGGCCAATTTCCACAGGCTGAGTCTGTTAGATTTGCAAACTATTGCTAGACTACCCACCTACGAGGAAATCCACTCCATCCTCAGACATATGGACCCGTAGAAGGCCTCCGGCCCTGATGGGGTCACTACTCATTTTCTGTAGAATAATTGGGATGTAGTGAAGGGCTCAGTGTGGAAGATAGTTTTGAACGCGCTGAGCGGCCGTGAACTGGATAATAGGTTGTGTGAGGCTTGTATTGTCTTAATTTCCAAGTGCAGCTCACCTGAAACATGCAAATAGTTCCGACCTATCTCACTAAATAATGTGCGTCTCAAGTTGTGTTCCAAGATTGTTTTTGACAGGTTGAAGAAATGGCTACCAAACTGGGTATCACCTGCTCAGAACAGCTTTGTACCCGGAAGGAACATCACAGACAACATCGTTCTGATTCAAGAAATTGTACACAACATGAAGAAGGCCACGAGTGCGAAGACCATGATGATAAAAAATGATCTTATCAAAGTGTATGATATGATGAAATGGGATTTTATAGTTGACACTCTGCTCAAACTTGGACTTCCTGATAACATCTACCGGTACGTTATGCACTCCATTAGAGGAAGCGAAAATTAGATTATATGGAATGGCAACACTTCTACCAAGTTCAGAGCTTCGAGGGGTTTACGCCAAGGGGACCCTTTATCCCCGTACCTATTCGTGTTGTGCCTTGAGCATCTTAGCCAAATGATAGATACATGAATGCTTTCATCAGAATGGACTCCTATCAAGATACTAGGCAACACGTTGAAGATTGCTCATTTGTGTTTTGTAGATGACATCATACTGTTTGCTAAGGCCACATCAAAAAATATACGGTCTATCATTCAATACTTTTGTGAGTTTCAACTTGCCTCCAGCCAGGCCATCTCTGCTGATAAAATAAAATTTTTCTTTGCTAAGAGTGTGGATCGGGATACCAGACGTACTATATGTAGGTATAGTTCTTTTGAGATGACGTCTGATTTGGGGAAATACTTAGATGTCCCGATCATCCATATATAAATGAGTCACAAAGAACACATACGTTGAAATCTTAGACAAAATGAATGGCAGAATTAATGCATGGACCGCGAGATGCCTATCCTTCGCTGGCCCCATTTTAATGGAAAAATCTACCCTTGCCTCTATACCGACCTACATCATGCAAACCTCTGTAATCCCTCTTACCCTTTGTGAATGAATTTATGGTACCATCTGACAATTCATCTGGGGCGGCAATCAAACCCACAAAGCGACATGTTTAGTGGCTTGGGACAAGGTTGTTGGGAATAAGAAGAATGGTGGCTTAGGAATCAAGTCTATGCGGGATTGGAACCAAGCCTTGCTTCTAAAGAACTTCTGGGACATCAATAGTGGGAGAAAATTGCTCTGGTCTACTGCTATGGAAAGGAGGTACCATTAATTTACAAGCGACAACAGTAACAACATGTCCCGCTTGGGAAGAGTTGTGGCAAAATGGAAAGATCTAATTGAACAGAATGCCTACTTCACCATCGTCAATGGGGCAAGCACAAGGTTTTGGTTGGATTTCTGGGTTCCTAAGACATGCAAACTCATTGACAAAGCCACAAAACATGTTCCTGAGGATCTTATGGATCTTAAAGTTCAATGTGTGGCGCTACATGCAGGCAGTTGGGACAAATCCTTCCTAGACAATTGGCTTCCTACACACGTGGTGAAGAAGATCTTATGGATTAAGCCACCTATAGGCACCTCTGGGTCATATGTTTATGCTTGGATGCACACAGGCAGAGGGCAGTTCACAACCAAATCAACATATGAGGTGATTGAAAGTCTGAAGGAGATCAGGTGCCAAGGTGAATGGAGCAGGATCTGCAAGACGAAGGTGTCGACTAGAGCTCAAACCTTCATGTGGCTAGTAAGACATGGTGCCATCCTTACTAACGCGGTCCAAGTAAAGAGAAGCATGTCCTTTGATGGACTGTGTCTACGCTGCAACAACCAGGAGGAAACCATCATACATGCTCTTCGTGATTATCCACACGTGAGAGAGATTTGGTCCCTGGTCTTAGGGAGTGCTGATAGTAGAAGATTCTGGGGAGATATGTAACTTGCACAATGGATTAATTGGAACCTGAAGCAGGACAATAATCATGCACAAGTGCTCTTAGTCACATGCTGGTTAATCTAGAAAGCCAGGAACACCTTTGTGTTTGAAGGAACAACCATCCACACATGCCATACTATAAATTTGATTTTGAAAGATATGCAGTTAATGGAGGAAGGGCAGCCGGTGAGGGTGCCCCTTATAGAGAGGACTCAGACGTGCTGGAGAAGACCATAAATGAATATTGTTAAACTCAATACCGATGTCGTGGTAAAACAGAACAAGGCAGCCGTTGCGGTGGTGGCGCGCAACAATGACGGACAGTGGTTAGGGGGAGCAGTTGAAAGCATTATTACCAGAGATGTTCTAGAAGTAGAGCTCAGAGCCATCAGACTACTTTAGTAATGACCGACAAATGCAGATACCCCAGTGTAGAGATCTCGACAGATAGTCAATGTGCGGTGCGAATGATATCTGAAGACAACACTAAAAACCCGAAATATGCTAATTGGGTTGTTGATATACAAAACTTGTTTAAATCGGGATGGGTAGTGAGGTATGAGGGTAGGGAATCAAATATGGTTGTGGACTGGGTGTCTAAAGACCTCATGAAAAAGAACACTGAATTTTTTGTTTACATTAGACCTCCTCAAGATTTATGTACCCTGTTGAATGATGATCTTTGTAATGGTAGTAGTACTATCATATTTTATCCTACAAATAACATATGTTTCTGTAATGAGTTTTTGGATTTGCATTCACGAAGAGGGTGCGATGAATAGATAGCCTCCTGGCTCTCCCCCAAAAAAAATCCTAAAATTATGAAACTTGGCCTACAAGCCAAATCAAAACCAATAAAAATGAATCTAAAGTTATCTCTAACCAATTAGTCTTCCTTTTATGAATTTTAGTCCATTATCCATTATTACCAATATATCTCATATTAACTATTTCAATATCACATTAACATGTTTAAAGCATTATTATTCATTCATTTTTCTCTTCCTTGCTCCAAAAGGCTAAGAAATGATCTAGAACAAATTATTTTATCAATATATCATATAAGTGGTAAAGTTGCATATTAGATGCTTATTAAAAATATTTACTGAGGTATTTGTTCATAAACCCATATGATGGCAACAATAATGAATAAATGTTCACCAAACCAAAATTATTTCCAAAAATTCAACACAAAGGCCAAAAAGGATAGAAATGAAAAGAAAAGCTTACAAATGGGCCAAAAAGACTACATGTCCAAGTTTTAGTATGTTACAAAATGCTTCTTGTCCTAAGTAAGAGGACATACATTGGAAAAATGCTGAAATGGTTCGGCGTGAAGGATTCAATGAGAGAAAATATGTTCATGATTCATGGGATTAGCCTCTCAAGAACCTGATATTAGAATTCTTGAGAATAATGGAAAAACATGAGTAAGATTTCATGTCAGTCACAATTGCATCTATCATGTATGCAATACAATGTAATTTTCCCATATTCTTATATGTATTGGGCATGAAAAGATGATATCAGTCAGATTCCAATGAGGCTCATTGGAATAACTTAGAGAACGTCCATAACTACTTGAGAAGAGCTTAGGATTAGTTTATAAATTATGGTTAAAAGGAAGAGTTGGATGTAAAGGGTTACATCATTGCAAGCTCCGAAAGTGACAAAGAAAATTAATTACAATGTGAAATTTGTGTTTGGCCTTAAAACAAGAATTGTAAGCTAGAAAAGTTCTGAGCAAGTGACAATTATTTAATTCTACAATACAAGATGAGTATTCTGGTGTTCTGAACACAACAAATGATAATGTATGGATCAAGAAGTTCATGAACTTATGGTGTGTTCCAACAATTAATGACACCGTATAAATACTAAGACAACAATGGAGCTATTGATTAAGCAAAGAATATCAGATAGCATATTACAACAACTCCATCTCATATGAGAGGTCATACAGTGCAGAGATGTGAAACATGAAATACACCGACTCAAAGTAAATGTTGCTAACCCGCTGGATAAGCACCTGCACAGGAGAAACATGATGGGCATGTTTAAGATCACTTAGAATGAGATTCGTGCGTGATTGGATCTAAGTGCAAGTGGGAGTGTGTTGGTATGTATGCCCAGAGAGCCTATCATATGATGATTGCAAAGGCATATCTTATAAACAATCTGATTAATATAAAGGCAATCTTCTGATTCATTCTATTTTATTTAATTATGAGATAATGAAAAAGTATAATGAATGTCTAAATAATGATATTACACAACGACATATGTCTTTGGGTTGAGGACCTGGACAATGAGATCATACAGATGTCAAGAGTATATACATTCTTGTTATGTCCTTAGTCGAATGTTATTTTGGAAGGTTGATAGACAACAATGACACACAAGACTAGAGTGTGTGTTGGTGGATGACAGAATCTCATTAGTCATGATATAGGATATCAAACCAAACACATACATACTTGTTGGAGAATAGTGTAAACGCACCTTGAGAGTGACACACAAAAACCATGACTGGTAGTCAGAATCATCTCTTATAGTGATGGTGGGGATTATGGTTCTTAGATCTGAAGTCACTACACTCATCACATGTTGTTTGATGTACTTAGACATCATCCACTATGACCTTGAATAAAGGTTATGATAAATGTGGTATTCGGGCACGTTGTGACACATGAGAATGAGTGTGAGTGATGTAGATGGTATTTGTCCCTCATACAGGATTTTGATATACTTGATAAGAGAAGTTGAGAAAAGCATGTGCATGCACATGTGCATCAATATATGATATTGGGTTCACATGTATCTCATACAGTCTGCTCTATTTCAAGGAACATGGATTGAACATTGAGAGGATGATGATTTCATACCTTGAGTTCAATCTAGATATCAGAGACAAAGGAAATATACAATCACTGTAACACCAATCGCATATTGAGGTTGAAGTTGTTCTCCAACTTTCTGAATTACTTGGGTAGCAATGATGTGTTGCTAGATACCGCTCATTGCTTGTGATGTCATAAATTAGTTATGGACATTCACTGCCAACATAACTTGGATCCTATAGGATCACACACATAAGATAAAATTGGAATAGGAGTTTATTCATGAATATGGTTTAAACTTAATACTAAGGAGTTAGGCATTCAATATAAACAACATTGGTTGAATGTTGACTGTTTGGACTGTAAACCGACCAGTTGAAGTGTTGAATAAATCATTTCAAAGTGTCAGGTCAATTGAACCAAAATTGGTAATCTGGTGCATGAGATGACTGGTTCAGTAAGTGAACCAATCGACTCAAGTCCAGGAATTGGTAGGTTCACTAAAATGGATCATTTCAAAGTGTCAGGTCAATTGAACCAAAATTGGTAATCTGGTGCATGAGGCGACTAGTTTAGGAAGTGAACCAATCAGCTCAAGTCCATGAATCTTCTGGTTTAGATTGTGAACCGATCGTTTGGTTGATCAATTTAATTGGATCAAGAATTAGAGATAACTTCATGTTTTGTACTAATTAAATATTAATTACCAATAGAATTGTGATTGGAAAACATGTTGAAATGATCGATACAAGGGTTGAAGTGATCGACTCACGTGTCAACCGATCTATTCACCTTTGAACCAACTATTTTTCCACTGGTAGGGTGTGAAAATTCATGAAACTCCATTCCCTTTGACTTCCGTTCAAACTGTGAACCCTGGCCCTAATCCTCCTATAAATAGAGGGTTACTTAGGACTTCTTAGACACATCAATCACTTTGACAATTGTTGTCTACTTAGGTTGTGCTAACCGAGAGAACCCTAACAAGTCCTACCCATGAAAGGAAGGGAAAGTAAGGGAGAAACAACTTGGGGAGTGCAAGTTGGTGCTAGTACACAACTAGAAGGGACAAGTCTTTCTTGTCCATTCTTCTATAATGATAGGAGTTCCTCGTAGTCTATGTGGACTACTATAGAGGTGAGGACATTGTTTCCTGCTACTAGGAGGATGAAGTAAACTATTGTTTGTGATGATAGACCAGGAGGTTGTTGCTAACATTGTCTGAGTGCAATTTGAAGAAGGGCACATGCTTCAACGAGGGAATAGTCATTGGACTTACTCCAGGACCAGGTATAACCTCATAAGCCATCCTTTCCATTACATGGTTATTGACACAATCAACTGTTCAAAGGGGAATATGGAAGTTAAATTTTTGTTTTTGCTTCCTGTTCTATTGCCATATTTCCCTACATTATCATGCACAAATTTGTTTTAGAAGTTTTTCTATGAGAATTGTTGGAAACTTCATCCTTCCATAAGATATTCTTTAGCAACATTGCATGAGTTTGGCCAAATGGATGATTATGGGTGGATGAAGGGTATTCAAATGAGTTTCAAATACATTTGACATGGTTGCATTAACCAAGTCATGGGTTAGGGGTTTATAGATAGTGGTTAAAATTGCAATTTCCAACCATTTCTAATTAGGTTTTTCAATGTAGATCATGATGAGGTTTTCCCACATTATGTCATCAATATAGATCTTAATGGGATGTAATGTGATAAAAAATATTGATTGAGGTCCATGTCAATAACTTATATGATCTAGAACTTCATCCCATTTGAGATCTAGATCAATTGATCACTTCAATTGTATCTAACAGTTCATAGTTTACGAGGGTTGTGTTTCTTAACTTGTATTTGCACCTATCATTGTTCAATATTTACATGATTTTATATCATAAGAACATACACAGTGAAATATAGGAAAATTTTTACATCGAAATAAAAGACAAGCGAGCAACAAGTTACGTTGCTAGTCCATTTTATAGGATGTTATTTATATGAATATGATTTTTTAACCAATAACGACCTTTATAGGTCAACATCATACATGTTAAATCACCAGGATTCACATATGTAAATATATAACATTGGCATGATTTTAATGTTATTATTGACCTTCATATGTTGATAGCCTACATATTTTAACTAAGATTTGAATTTTTTACCATTCAGGCTTGGCTCGCTTTGTGAACTAGTATTGACCTTCAAACTAGTATGACCTTTAAATGTAAACATATAGGTGTTTCAACTAGTATTCCCATTCGCCATCATTTGGATTGGCACCATTTTTGTCAACAACTACATACCTTCATCGGTGAAAAACATATGGTTTAATTAATGAATAGTCACGTTTTTTATTGAGATCAACTTCTTTTGGAAGGTCTTCTTTAGGATGTTATTTAATATGAATACCTCTTATAAAAGAAAATACCATATGACCTGATTTATAAACCAAGTGTGTCCTTTGTAGCTTTCAAAAAATAAGAGATAGTTAATCGAAATTCAAATAATTAGGAACTGAATGATTGTAAAGTACACTCTTAGGAACATCATACATTGTCATAACATGTAACTTTATCATTATCTTGTATGTACTTTGATATGATTTTTTGACAAATATATAGCTTCATATCTAATGAATGACATGATTTTCGAACTAGTGTTTACTTGCATAGCTCAACAGCTAAAGATTGGACTCCGATCAAGACATTTTGATATTTATATATTCTAGGTTAGATCTTATTTGATGATAGTTCCCTCTACTCTCTACATCTTTTACTACATTAATGTTCTAGTTTTTGGTTTCTGTTACCTCCTCACTTTCCTCATAGTCTTATCCCTCGTAGCTTTAGTATACTCCAATTAATTATTATTTGATATCTCAATCTTAAATAGCACATAAACTCCAAACATAGACGTCTCTAGGTGTCAGTGTATAACTCTCTCCCACCTAACCAATTTGGTGAAATTCCAAACAATAACTCCCAAAATGAGCTACATAACAACAAGATCGAGAGGTGGATAAACATAGAACACAACCCTAAACCCAATATTAGATCCCCATGTGAAGCAATGTTGCCTGGTGATCCATATTTTCTCTATGAGCTGAAAACATTCAACAAAATGATTGTTATTATCCCTCCCCTATTATGAAGGTGTAGAACAGAGATAGGTCCAAGTGGGGTTCAGATCACTATTGGATAATGTCACATGTAAGTGTTTTTCTTTCACACTCTAACCAACATCCAGTATCTGTCTGAAGATGTGTTTGGAAACAACTAATCAATGACCTGAAGATGAAGGAGGAACACCTTTTTTCTCTAACTCCCATAGTTAAAAAAATGAATCATCATGGATCTCTTTGACAAAGACAAATACGGTTATGATCCCACACACACACACAATTTCAACAACGATGATATCAATGTCATTCCACCACATCCCTTTGAAATCACAATGACAGGGGTTCTGGAAAGAGCTTGGTAGCCTACACCTCACAACCATGATTGAAATGTTCTCGCACTAGCCAGATCTTACATCAGAGGAAATGGATGTCCCAGTAAAGAAGAGGCTAGAAAAGAAGATGACAAGCCAGATCAAGCATATATAGCTACAAAGTTTGATGTTGATAAAAAAGAAAAAATAACAAAGTTTGGGAAATATTAATATAATTTGGAGTCTCCTCCTTACATCTCTACATCAATACATCATACATGAATGATGATCATTATGATTAAGTCCAATCCTTTGGGGTTTTAAATCTTCAACCCTGGAGAAGACACATACATGCCTTTCTGTGGTGGTCACAAAATTGGCTGAACAGATCTTGGTTGATCTCTTGTTGTGTTTGCAATTCCATGGGGTGTTTTAAGGGGAACCCTCCCTCATTTTTCTCCTTTTTACTAGATAAAAAACTCCCCATTTCTTTATTGAGTATAGTGCATGTGGTATGTATTAAGTATAAAACCTACCTCTACGCACATTTATGTATCATCAAAGGCAACCTTGTTGCTCTTTTGTGATATATATACCAACCCCAACCTAATTATGTGTTAGTATCATATATATATATATACATATATATATATATATACATACATATATATATATATATATATATATATATATATATATATATATATAGCTAAAATAATATGTACATGAGTCCATGTAGGTTGCATGTACCCACCTTCATTTATGATGATTGTGAAATTAAATTGAACAATCCAACCTTATGGTTGTGATGTATACCACTTTGATAAGATGTGTATCAAGAATCCGCAAAATCTGATATTTATAGATCATCCATGAAAGAATTTGTGTGTTATTTAATCAACGATAAGTTGCAAAAATTGCATAAGCCATTGTATGTGTATTTCTATATCTCATGATCTATATAACATATGGATATGATTTTTAAACACATGTAATCTTTATGATTTTTAATCAATCCATATGTTTGGATTTCATTAACGTGCTCCACATATTTCATTTTAATAGTTGTTAGATGTAAGTTACCTATACTGGCCAGTACACACTTCCTAATGAATATATATATATATATATATATATATATATATATATATATATATATATATATATATATATATATATATATATATATATATATATATATATATATATATATATATATATATATATATATATAAAAGCTAGAATACACTCAAGTGTATAGGTTGTTCCTACACCCCAATTGTATTTTCCTATGTAGATTATTTTTTTCAAAATCTAAACCAATGATCTTCATTGTCATAATAATATAATCCACATACAAAGTTTGGGCCCATCTGGATGAGCGTAAGTGACTTGTCTGAGTACAACAAAACCAACACACACAACCAATTTGAAATGCATCATTTTTTCTCTATTTATATGCATGACCTATAAGCTTTTGAATGATCTTAAATCTTATATATAGTTTGTTCATAAGATGTTTAAGAAAATCTATGTTTAGATTCTCAAAGAAATGTTACATGATGGAAAAATATTGAGGTGTATGGTGATATATATATATATATATATATATATATATATATATATATATATATATATATATATATATATATATTTGTGTGTGTGTCTGTGTGTGTAGGGGGGTGTGGGTGTGTGTGATGTGTGCATAATCAAGTGTTATTATACACATATTTATTCATAATCATGCATACATATATACCCATATATATATATATATATATATATATATATATATATATATATATATATGTGTGTGTGTGTGTGTGTGTGTGTGTGTGTGTGTGTGTGTGTGTGTGTGTGTGTATGTGTGTGTGTGTGTGTATTCACGTATGCATATTATTTGTGGAAGAATAAGATGGGAGGCTAAATAGATATTTTGATTGATAGATGGAAAATTTCCCACCTATTTATAGGAGAGGAGGCAAGTACAATGAAGTGAACTTAACCCTAATGGGCCAAGAAAATTAGGCCCATGTACATAATAACTAATAACTCTAACACTTCCCTTCAACTTGGATCATGGGTGGAAAAAATGTACAGCTTGCTAATGTATGAAAATGATAAAATACCATATAAAAATGATCTCCCCCAACAAGAAGTAATTTCCCCCTGAATCAATACATTGCGGCAATTAAATCACTCTTACAATCCCTCAAGAGAAGATATCATGTAGCATGTAGCATGTAGTAAGCAGTCTTCTTCCATTGATGAATAAAACATTAATGAAGAACTAATAGCAATGTATTAGACTCTCTCTATAATTGACAACTTCTGGACCAGAAAGAGCAATCATGAATGAAGGTCATAATCTTTAGCAAGCATCCAAAGTCATAGATGGTGGACTATATGTATAGAAGTCATCTGATTTGCATTGTTGTGAAAGTCGTTGTGCACAAGTAGCACAAACATCAAAAATAATGTGTGGTAGTTGGGATAAGATTCGTTATATAGGAATAATATACATCATTGCATATAGGTATGTATTTGAGAAACACTACTATAGGAATATGATATATAGGATATGACATAAACATGGATGACTATGACTAAACTAGACAATATGATCAGATGCTATGGCTTCTTGTCATCATCTACTCTCCTTCATCTCATCTATTCCCTCCAATCATCTTCCTCTATTCTCCCCCACATGTGACAACCACAAAAAGGATTACGGGAGTGATTGGGGTGGAATTTCATTAATACTGGTAAACGGATAGATATGTAAGAGATGGTACACACAAAAGCACTACTATGTAAAGGCACGATATGAAAAACAAATCAATACTTATATATAGGCATGATTGGAAGAATAAAGTAGTAGTAGTATATAGGTATAGTAGGAAAAAAATTACAACAATATATGAATTTTGATATGAAACATAGAAGACCCCTAATTCAAACAAAGTCACTCAGCCTTGTGGGTTAGGAAAATCACAAGGGGAGGAAGAAAAAATAGTGTTGTGTCCCTTCTTTTTATTGTACTTTATAAACTAGTACGGGGACTTTTATTTTTCTCTTTTTATATTAGAACAAGTCACTTGAGTGTAACTAATAATGCAAGTCAATGTGTCATATGACCCGGTTATGTAGATCCGGGTAGAACAATAAGTGGATATTTTCACAAATAGAAAAGGCACATTTATCCATCCGTGATGCTAACAAAAAATTAGCTCTAGTTAGAGATTTTATTAGTAATTGACATATGTATGGGGGGAGTCACAAAATATATAAAGAGGGTAATTGGTTAGATGCCTTGCTAACAACCCATTATGCTCCATGGCCACCAAAAGGAACATAGAAGATTACCACTTGTATTACTTAAACTCCTATAGTTTTACTACTATAGTGTTAGGTATCCAAAGGATGTAGGCCTAGGTGGGAGAGACCATATGAGTTTACTGAGGTTGGAAGTGAGGAAGACATAATAGAGGGAAGTATAGATCCAATAGATGAGATGCAACCAAATGAGTTTAGTAGGATACATTAAGATTGATTTGATAAACATCAAAGGCAAGCTTCCAATTCTTTCTGGTTCAGTCATATGAGATAGTCATAGAACAGATTGAATGTCTAGAGAATGATAGTACTCAATGGCGTATGCCTTCAGGTTTAGGACCTGAACGATGAGATCATACAGATGCTAAGAGTTTGTACATTCTTGTTATGTCCCTAGTCGGATGTCATTATGGAAGGTAGATAGACAGCAATGACACACAAGACTAGATTGTGGTGTTGGTCGATGACAGAATCTCATTAGTCATGATATAGAGATATCAAACCAAACACATAGGTACTTGTTTGAGAACAAGTGTACCAGACAGACCCACCGTGAGTTTGACACATGGAACCATGACATGGTAGTCACAGTCAGTACTCATAGTGATGGTGGTGAGTGTGATTCTTTAACCTAAAATCACTACACTCAACACATGTCGTTGGGCACACTTTGACATCATCAAACGCAGTCCTGAAACATGGGTTGTTATAAAGGTGATGATTGGGTGGCTTTGACACATGGGGCTTTTGAGGGGTGAGTGATAGATATGGGATTTGTCCCTCCTGAGGGAGTTTGATATCCAATGCCACTTGATGAGTAGGATTGAAATAGGCGTGCGCACGCATGTGTGAATCAGTATGTGATATTGATGTCATACATATCTCTTACAATCTGCTCTGAGATCAAGAAAGTGAATGAACATTGACAGGATGATTGTTCCATGCCTCGAGTTCATTTGGGATATCAGTGACAAAGGAATTATACATTCACTGTAACACCATTCACAGACTGTAGGATTGAAAGTTGTTCTCCAACTTTATACTTTCACTTGGGTAGCACTGATGTGTGACTAGGCACCACTCTTTGCTTGTGAAGTCATAAGTGTTATGGACTTTCACTGCCAACGTGAAATGGACCTGCAGGGTCACACACATGGGATTTAACCTGGTAGAGGAGTTTTGTCCACAAACAATGTTTAGATTGATTGCTAAAGGAGTTTAGTAGTTCAATTAAACACTCAATCAATTGAGAGCTCAGTATCATAATGTTCAAGGTGTTGGACTAATTGATTAGAGTATCATATTGATTGAAACCGCAATTGACTGATTCTGCACAATCTGCACTCCCAACCGATCGGCTCATGAGATGAACCGATCGGCTCAGCTTGGTGAACCGGTCGACTCAGGTGGTGAGTCGAACGGCTCATGATCAGGGTGAAATGATTGCTTCAAGTGTTGAAACGATCGATTCAACTGGTGCAACCGAGCAAGTTGGGAAAGTAGGATTGGTGAGAATTTTCCTTGCATTTCACTTGCCCAATTTGATTAGAACAAGGATTGGTATTTGATACCAATTAGAAACAAAAGAAGGAAAGTCAATCGGGAACTGATCAGGACCACGAACCGGCCAGTTCAGAAGTGAACGTATCAGCTCATGGGTCCCAATCGATCGGTTGAGGTGTCAACTAACCGGTTCATATGCCCAACCGACCGTTTCAATTGTGAAACGATCGGTTCAGGTTGTGAGTTGGTTGTTTTGTGGAAAATCTCGAACCCTTCTACTCCTGCTTTTAGTCCCGCATTGCCCGGGATGGAGAACCCTGTCCCATGACCCTCCTATATATATAGGGGT
Organism: Alisma plantago-aquatica; assembly: GCA_963693085.1. NCBI lineage: Eukaryota > Viridiplantae > Streptophyta > Magnoliopsida > Alismatales > Alismataceae > Alisma > Alisma plantago-aquatica. Next base: position 1,698,364,457 of record OY856409.1, on the reverse strand, counting down.
ATTGGGGGCTTCTCAAAGTACAACTCAGTGCAACCAGTTGCTCTGTGAAGTTGTCGTTCTCTCTGGTTTTGGTAACCAAGAGAGAGCCCGAGCAAGTGCTACCCGATAAGGGAGGCACAACAAGGGAAAGACAACTGCAGAAAGCGATTGGTGGCAGGAGAGTGTGTTGGCGACTAGTACGCTGATAGGAGGGTGCGACTCCTTCCAATTCCTTGTGGGACAAGGAGATTGGAGTCCAGGTGGTCTATGTGGACTACTTCAGAGGCGGGAGGTTACTGTCACTCAGGAGGACAACTGTCAATCCCGAAAGACCTGGTGAGATCAGGAGTCTTCAGTCCCGGTGCGACCAGGAGCTGCACAGACACTGTCCAAGACTGGAGGTGAAGACCGCGCAAGCCACGAGGTATTGTCGCCGAGCAAGCCTCGAGACAAGGTATGATTCCACAAACCATCCTTTCCTATTGTATAGATGTTGACGCATTTCCTTGTTTTGGGTTTTGGGTAGAAAATTTTTGTTTCCGCTGCCTTCTCTGCCTCCCCTAAAACCCAACAGTGGTATCAGAGCCACGTCAACTGCTCTATATTTTGGGGATTATCGATATGATCGATTTTGGTTTGTCGCATTTATTTATTGCATATGATGCGAATAAAATTTGTTTTATGCATGTCCAATCCTAAATCAACAAATCCCAATTTACATATATGATATGTATTATGAATGCACTCGATACGCGTCACCCTTAAACGAATTTTGTGGTGGATGTATAGCGTGGTTATGGCCAATAAACCCTATCTGTGTATGGTTGTATGTGGTTGCTTGCATCTCGATTTGCGCACCAATCTTCCTTCACCTTTTCCTGATGTAACTCGAAATAATTAGAGATTTCTTTCCTACCTTTGCTCCCTTCGAATGTAACTCGAGGTTTCTCCTTTTACAATGTAAAATAGGATAGAATTTTATTTCCTGTTATGTCAAAGAACGGAGGACATCGATATGACAGCTGAGACGATCGGTTCAAGGTGTGAACCGATCGGTTGACGTTCCAGACGATCAGTTCAAGGAGTGAGCCGATCGGTTGATGACTGGTTCGAGGAGCGAGACGAGCGGGTGGCGGCCATGATGAAATGCATGACAACCAAGCGAACTGATCGGTTGGAGGAGCCAACCGATCGGCTGGTGGCACCCAACCGACCAGTCTGATGGCGAGCCGATCATTCATGTGATGAGTTGATCAAACCCAGAAAGGCAAAGTACATAGTTCATCTTGTACAGGTTGCATGTGATGTAGACCTAGATGACCGTGATTCCTCTTGGCTTGAGGAATCACATTAGGATGGCCATAATCATTGCTTTTATCGTTTTGCATGTTTTCTGTGGGATATAGCATGTATATGATACGTACTATCTATTGTGGTGATTGGATATGTATATGTATATAAAACCAAATCCCTCATTTAATATTAAGTTTTAGATGCCTTCCATATGCGACACACGTGAAAAGCTTGATCGACCAAGTGTGGGCACGCCCTGGCGTGGTGCACCGTCTATCTCATGGAAGCGTGAAGGATGCATGTGTGGGTCTGCCCTAGCAGGGTGCATATTCATCATGTTTGCTTTGGGTCGGACTTAACAAGGTGATCTAGATGGGATCTAGTACCTTGAGGCATGGAGATGATCATGGCAAGGAGTTGCATATGATGTCTTATCAAGAGTTGCATATGATGCAATTGGCAAGAGTTGCCTAAATGAGAGATCTATGTTGTGGGTGACAACCCTAGCTGGTCCATGGCTTAGAGGATTTCAGGATCTTGCCCACTAGAAGGTTGTATGTTGCAATCTTCTGAATTGATGGGGAGGGCTATCAATTTGAAGTAAAATAGTGAAAGAGATAATTAATTAAAGGCCTAATTATATCGTCAACTTTTCAAATCAATCAAATAAGTCAAAAATGAGTTTTTGGACTAAAATTGCATATTTCCTTTTGTAGTACAAATGACAACAAACAACAATCACTTTTCTTTGCGATCAGTCTTTGAGACCAACAAATTAAATGGGATTTTTTCCACGACTGGTTAGGACATTGAGAAGTGTTCTCAATCGTAGAGTGAAAGCTCTAAGTCCTAGTTATACCAGAACTAGATGAACTCGATCCCACCACATCAATGGCTGAAAGTATGCTTATGGAAGCATACCGAGTATGACATTGATGAGGAGTGCTTGATGTTGTGTTCTCTGAACTATGAGTTGCATAGACAACATGAGACGTATGATGTCTCCAAGACATTGTCCTAGTATGTCATGACAGAAGGAGATCCAGTAAGGTATTCACACACTCAATATGATTGGGTATGTGGAAAGACCTGACTAAGAAGGATTCCCTCTGAGCCAGGAGTTGGCTATTGGTATGATACTACAAATGTTGCGAGAATCATACAATTCATGATAAAATACAACATGAACAACTTTGACAAGCATTGACAAAGTTGTTGGACATGTTGAGGACAGTAGAGGCAAATATGAAGAAAGACTAACCGTAATCTTTGATGAGATCAATGAAAGGTAAGTCTTAAGGGCAAGGGAAAGGGCAAAGCAAAGAAGTGTTCTGATGCTAGGCAATAACCCAAGCCGTCTTCAACCTCAAGGCACATGGGGAAAGGGTGTATGAGGGAATTTCCCTCTATATCTGGAAGAACAAAAGAAGATGAAGGAGGGGATGGAGATCTCCACCTAAGGTATCATGAAATGAACCACTTCTTTATCTGAGGTATATGATACCAAGATATGGATCTATCATATATGATATGCAAGATCCGCAAAGAAGTGATGGCCTTTGTGAAAGGACCAAGAAAGAAGTACTCATCATTGGAGAAAGTGTTGCTGCCATAGATAGTAGTATCTTTCAGTTTATTTTAGCCTAAAGGACACGAAATAGACTTGAGAACTGTTATTTCATATTTGTCAATAGATATTATTTTTGCATATTGTATGACAATGATGGCAATCAATAAAGAGATGTTTCAATTTCTAAAAGATATGATCTTTGTGGCAATGCCTTGTTTATCTTGTGGTATTTGATATGCATAAGATAAAATGATACCTGAAAGTTATACATAACTCAAACAATCAAATTAGCATTAATCATGAGAAATTCATTTCTAGTTTCCATGTGATGGATAAATCTAGACTCTTTTGATTAGAGAACCAGTAAGAGACATGAATATCTTCGACATGATTAATCAATCTTCACTAATGGTAGTGGGATAATGATTATCCTATTGGGTATAATACATGTGATGTATTTACATACCTATTGGAACAAATGCTAATACTTCAAATGGTGTTTAGAGAAATACCAATATGAATATCTTGAAGTGTTCAAGGTTATCATAGATGAAGTACAAATTTGGTAAAGTGTTAATTCTTGATGAGATCAATGAATGAAATACTTGGACCAAATGTTTGAGATCCTTATGAGTGATTATGATAATATATCATAGTGAACTCATGATTAAGGCATGGTGATGTCTAAATCAAGAAGGAATCATACTCTAAGGAGTTAGAGAATGATTATCAAATAACTGAATTCTTCTTAATAAAAGAATACCCCACACTACTAAAGGATATTAAGAATCACAAGGAGTTGTGAGTGCTTATATCCTTAAAAGATACGCCTCAATTATCTATGTAATGAGTTGTTCATGTGATGAGTCAACTATCTAGATGAATACGAGGAATCAAATTTTGAGTTATGGTTTATGACCATTACATCCTAAATGACATCCATGTGAACCATAAGGTATGACCTTGATGGTAGCACCCATTGGATGAAATCCATAAGTGCAAATGAATCTTAAAGGTTAAGATACATGGATAACATTTTGAGAAGGATGTTGCTTGTTGATTGCAACTTAATGACTAAGACATTTGGCATATGGATACTAAAACCGCATTCCTATGAGGAATAAAACAAGGATGTGTACGTGACAAAACCTATAAGGTTTATGAATCCAATAATGCAAATGAAGTGTATAAGTTACAATGGACCAATCAATATGATTGATTGAGTACAAGCAACTCAGAATTGGATCTTTACTTTGATGATATAGTCAAAGGGTTTGACTGATATGTTAAAGATAAAGAAGGGATCTGTGATTTAGTGGGAGCGTTTTCACATTCCACATGTTGATGTGAAATGGAAATGTTCTTGAATGGAGAAACACAAGTGGAAATTATCTTTAAGGAAGATAGAGATGTTTCCTATGTCATAGGAATAAAGATCTATAGAGATAGTTCTCAAAAAATCTCTTGACCTGAAAAGAGAGAGCATACATTGGCAATCTATACTGAAGTGTTCAGTATGCACAGATTCAGTGGGAGAAAACTTGTCCATGCTACATGGAGTTAGTATCCCAAGGCCAAGTGTCCAATTCTTATGAAGAATGGGTACACTAAGAATAGATATGGAACTATCATGTATGTAATCATCCCATTATCTTGCATGTATTGACATGGAAAGAACAAAATGCATTCATCATCTTGTATGTAGGACATGGCAATATGATGTGCTCATCCTGATAACTCGTATGTGAGACATGACGAGTGGATGTCTGTCTGCTTCCAGTAAGGGTTACTGGAATACCATGAGAACTTGATAAGTACTTGAGAAGTATTAGTTCTATGGAGATAAGGAAGAGTTCAATGTAAAGAGTTACATTGATGTGAACTTCTGAAGGACAGAAAATTAATCGCAAAATATATATAGGATATATAAAAGTGAAAGTTTGTTGATAATTGGAAGTGTTCCAATAAAACCATTTAAAAGGAAATGTCGAGTATTCGTGTGTTAGAGAATAGTAGTGGATACTATATGGATATGGAAGTTCATGAGATGAACTTGTAGATATTCCGGTCATTGATGACAAGTATGGAATCCTTGATAATGCAATGTGGCTAAAGGTTAGCAAAGGAATACTAGATCGCATATTACAACAACTCCATCTCATACGTGTGACATATAGCAAAGAGATGTGAGACATGCAATTTATACTGACTTTGGCAAGGTGTTGCCATAACTCACTATGTTCACATTAGAGCACAGTAACATGTGGGACATGTTTGAAGATCACTATGAATATGATTCAAGGGTGATTGGCTCGCAGTGCAAGTGGGAGTCTGTTGGTATGTATGCCCTGAGAGCCAATCATGGGATGATTGGTGGGATACACTAAGATTGATTTGATAAACATCAAAGGCAAGCTTCCAATTCTTTCTGGTTCAGTCATATGAGATAGTGATAGAACAAATTGAATGTCTAGAGAATGACAATACTCAATGACGTATGCCTTCAGGTTCAGGACCTGAACGATGAGATCATACGGATGCTAAGAGTTTGTACATTCTTGTTATGTCCCTAGTCGGATGTCATTGTGGAAGGTAGATAGACAACAATGACACATAAGACTAGATTGTGGTGTTGGTTGATGACAAAATCTCATTATTTATGATATAGAGATATCAAACCAAACACATAGGTACTTGTTAGAGAACAAGTGTACCGGACAGACCCACCGTGAGTTTGACACATGGAACCATGACATGGTAGTCACAGTCAGTACTCACAGTGATGGCGGTGAGTGTGATTCTTTGACCTGAAATCACTACACTTAACACATGTCGTTGGACACACTTTGACATCATCAAATAGAGTCCTTAAACATGGGTTGTTATAAAGGTGATGATTGGGTGGCTTTGACACATGGGGCTTATGAGGGGTGAGTGATAGATACGGGATTTTTCCCTCCTGAGGGAGTTTGATATCCAAGGCCACTTGATGAGTAGGATTGAAATAGGTGTGTGCACGCATGTGTGAATCAGTATGTGATATTGATGTCATACATATCTCTTCCAATCTGCTCTGAGATCAAGAAAGTGAATGAATGCTGACAGGATGACTGTTCCATGCCTCGAGTCATTTGGGATATCCGTGACAAAGGAATTATACATTCGCTGTAACACCATTCACGGATTGGAGGATTGAAAGTTGTTATCCAACTTTCTACTTTCACTTGGGTAGCACTGATGTGTGACTAGGCACCGCTCTTTGCTTGTGAAGTCATAAGTGTTATGGACTTTCACTGCCAACGTGAAATGGACCTATAGGGTCACACACATGGGATTTAACCTGGAAGAGGAGTTTTGTCCACAAACAATGTTTAGATTGATTGCTAAAGGAGTTTAGTAGCTCAATTAAACACTCAATCAATTGAGAGCTCAGTATCATAATGTTCAAGGTGTTGGACTAATTGATTAGAGTATCAGATTGATTGAAACCGCAATTGACTGATTCTGCATAATCTGCACTCCCAACCGATCGGCTCATGAGATGAACCGATCGGCTCATCTTGGTGAACCGGTCAGCTCAGGTGGTGAGTCGAACAGCTCATGATCAGGGTGAAACGATTGCTTCAAGTGTTGAAATGATCGATTCAACTGGTGCAACCGAGCAAGTTGGGAAAGTAGGATTGGTGAGAATTTTCCTTGCGTTTCACTTGCCCAATTTGTTTGGAACAAGGTTTGGTGTTTGATACCAATTTGAAACAAAAGTAGGAAAGTCAATCGGGAACTGATCAAGACCACGAACCGACCGGTTCAGAAGTGAACCGATCGGCTCATGGGTCCCAACCGATCGGTTGAGGTGTCAACCGACCGGTTCAGATACTCAACCGACCGTTTCAATTGTGAAACGATCGGTTCAGGTTGCGAATTGGTTGTTTTTTGGAAAATCTCGAACCCTTCTACTCTTGCTTTTCATCCCCCATTGCCCGGGATGGAGAACCCTATCCCATGACCCTCCTATATATATAGGGGTATTGGGGGCTTCTCAAAGTACAACTCAGAGGAACCAGTTGCTCTGTGAAGTTGTCATTCTCTCTAGTTTTGGTAACCGAGAGAGAGCTCAAGCAAGTGCTACCCGATAAGGGAGGCACAACAAGGGAAAGAAAACTGCAGAAAGCGATTGGTGGCAGGAGAGTGTGTTGGCGACTAGTACGCTGATATGAGGGTGCATCTCCTTCCAATTCCTTGTGGGACAAGGAGATTGGAGTTCCAGGTGGTCCGCGTGGACTACTTCAGAGGCGGGAGGTTACTGCCGCTCAGGAGGACAACTGTCAATCCCGACAGTCCCGGTGAGATCAGGAGTCTTCAGTCTCGGTGCGACCAGGAGCTGCACAGACACCGTCCAAGACCGGAGGTGAAGACCGTGCAAGCCGTGAGGTATTGTCGCCGAGCAAGCCTTAGGACAAGGTATGATTCCACAAACCATCCTTTCCTTTTGTATAGACGTTGACGCATTTCCTTGTTCTGTGTTTGGGGGAGAAAATTTTTGTTTCCACTGCCTTCTCTGCCTCCCCTAAAACCCAACACTGAGTTCCTCATAACATCTTGAAATCAAGTGTTTTAAAATATTGATGACACCATTATATGTAAGGTACCCATTGTGACATGATACCTTAATATTAGTAGGTTCACAATTTATACATCAAGAAATATATAAAAATGATATTAGATATGAAACATTACAATTCAAAGTGAAGTCAAAAATCATCTTTCTATGGAGCCAATATGCCCTTTTTGGTCTGTAACTTTATGAATGGGGATGTAACATGGGTATTAGTCTTCATAGACCTTTTATGGTTACTAGTTTGAACTCCTTCATTGCCTATGTTTTCTTGGAAACTTCATCATCAAACATCTTCTTCTGCATTGATGTAGTATAATGCTCTACATGTTGTTTATGATGGTTTCCTCTTGTGACCCTTTTGTAAGTATTATCCACATAATCGCCCTCCAGGTGACATGATTGGATGCACCTAGTAAGCCTTTTCCCTTGTTCAATTCCACCCTTATTCTTGTCCTCTAGCCTTTTGGCCTCTTTCAACTTCACTACTTTCTCATCCTCCTCCTACTTGTTAACATCCTTCCTCTTCAAATTCCACAACTTCTCCTCTTAGACCTTGTTGACATCTTTCCTCTTCATACTACTATCATCGTTATTCTTATTTGCCTCCTTCTTCTTCAACCTCCTAGCCTCCTCACCCTTTTCCAACTTCTTGGACTCATCATCCTCCTTTATGTCATCATATTCCTACTTCTACTTGTCCTCAAATTCCTCCTTCTTCTTGGCCTCTTGTTCTTATTTTTTCTCGAACTTTGTATCCTCCTTCATTTTAAACTCAATTTCCTCTACTTCTTGGCCTCTTCTTCGTTCTTCTTGAACTCAAAATCCTCCTTCATCTTGGCCTCATCTCTACTCATTCTCGTCCTCTGCTTCTTCTTTCTTTACAACCTCTTCCTCCTTATTGGCCTCAACATCCTCCTTCATCTTGGCCTCATCTTCCTTCTTCTTGGCCTCTTCTTATTCCTTCTTAGACTTAACATCCTTCTTCATGGTATCAACTTCCTCCTTCTACATGGTCACTTATTCCTTCTCCTTCTTAGACTCGACATTTTACTTCATCTTGGTCTCATCTTCCTCATTCTTCTTAGCCTTAGTTTCATCCTCCTCCCTCCTCATCGTTAAGTCATGCTTCATCATCATTATATCACAGTCATCCATTCATCTTCTTTTCCTTGTCCTCATCTAGATTTTTTTTGTTGTTGTTATTACCATCCTCCAAACTTGGCATGCAATATGCATGACTCCAAAGAATAGTTAGTATGTGGAACATGAAGAAATATCAGTAACAACATCCATAGCATCCATAGGATGTAATAGCACAAAAATCAAGCCATAATTTTACGTGCTTCAAATTTCTAATCTTCTCATTTGAGACCTTTGTATGCAACATTTTTTGTAGGAGGTCCTCTTGATATAGGTCTTCTTATGGGAGATTGTCTTCTTAAGAATGGTTGTGTTCCGCTTCCCCTACCTCCAGGGGAATTCTAGAAAATATGAACCATCTTCCACGACCTTTAGAAATAGGTTCAGGCTGCCTCTCTTTTTTTTGACGAGTAGTATTTTTGGCTCCTTATCCACGACACTAAGGTTTTTCATGTAATTCTTAGCCATTCTACTATACTCATTATTCATGGTTTTTTACTTGTGAATCCTTGTTTCTAGGTTGAATTACATCTTTGGCTTTATCATGTTCTGACACCAACATATTGGAATATGATGTACTTCAATAATGTAATATAGCACCTCTTTGCTACCCTCTTCATCAGGAACAAAAACCTTTGTTTCATCTAGTACCACTTTTAGAGTATGTGAGTATTTGGAATATGGTTTCACATATCACATGCTGGCAAAGACACCAACCTTCCTTCACCACATACACTGTTTATGTTCTATACATGCATTAAATACAAGGTTGTTATTGTAGAACAAGTATTCAATACGTACACGAAAGACAACTGATAGTCATTTCTCATGGAACCAATATTCAAATAAATTAACCAATATTAAGTCCAAATAAAATCAAAATTTATGATTTGGATGAGTTAAAATAGACTATAATTTATTTTCATATAACCCAGTATGAAGTATATCCCACAACTACCATGATCTAGAAGAAACAAATTATATTGGAGTTATAAATTTGTTGCCAACGTTATGTTCATACCTCCTACCGGTTTCCCTTTACAATCATTTTTATTGTAGTTGGACACTCCTTTGACCAGGTATTGGACAACATAGATAGCCCAGTTGTAGTTCACTCTAGGTATGTTTTCTATAGAGAATTTGTAGTTGAACTAAAGACGACCAAATTTAGATTGTGTGCGAAGGTTCCCTATCATGTGAATAATGTATAATTGGGATTTGACCTTTTCATAAATTGAGATTGAAAGTGATATTCCGATTTGCTCATGGTAGACAAAATCCTTTAAGTTTTGGGTTCAGTCCCAGTTTGACAGCCAAATTATTTAGTCTTGATTTTATTCATCTTATGTTTTTATCAGGTTTAGTTTGTATATTGCTTTGTGGAACAATGTACACTCTCAAATCATAATCTTCCTTAATATCCACATGTTTTTATTCACACTATCAAATTAAATAAATAGAAACTTAACCAAATAAGCATACATGGTTTTCATCTTCAACCCTAATAGTCCAACAAATTGATCTTGTTGTAGTGTCAATATGAGGGTAGGAAATATTTCTCCATGTGAAGGGTTTCATTGATCTTAGCAATGGGAGTACCCCTACTCATATTTTTGAATCTTTCCAACATTTTGATAAAGAGCTAGCTAGAGATAGAGAAAGAGTGCATAGAGTGAAGTAGCAAAGTATTGACCAATAGTAAAGAAATTTGTTTGCAATCAGGAAACAATAAGGAGTACATAGATTCTAGTGGATCTAGGAACATCTTTTGAAATTTGATAGAAGTCATTGATTGTTGGCAAGGGTTTAGAGCATTTTCAAAAAGTATCTACCATGATTGGCATAGACATAAGGGAGCATTTTCAAGTTCACTTAAAAGAATACTAGCTATTGAATACTTTTATAATGGTACAATCAATATTTTAAAATCGATGATATCATATTTAAAATAATGATTCACTCATTATAAGTTTCATTAAATAAATTGTTCATGTGTTTCTCTTAAGTTCTTCAGTGTTACAACAATGGGGTTTGTTAACCTATCATTGCAGATCTCTTCGGTTATTATGTTTTTATTTGATTAGTATTCTTGTCTAATATAGTGCAGCATATTAAAAAATTAAATTAACAAAATGTCACAAGGTTTCATAAAGCAAATCATATCTTGTTAAATAGCATATCTTATTTAATATCTTGTGAATAAGAAAATGTAATGATTTCCTACTCAAGACTTCTTGGTTCGTCAAAAGTTGGAAAGCCTTTATATGAGTGTGGAAGACAACTCTCATCTAGAATAATAAAACCAAAAAAGCTCTCATCATTGGTTCATGTCTATTGAAACTTGGCTCACGTTCCACATATTCTTGGTGTGTATATTAATGAAGATTGATGACCATTGTATTCTACTCCATTGCATTATGAAACCAAATTATTGTTGCGGTCTATGATCTTTTCTAGTCACCATGTTCATCGGTGCCCACTGTTGGGTTTTGTGGAAGAAACATGCACAACAGAAGTAACACAAAAATATTTCCACGCAACCCACAATAGGATCTCGTCGACAATAGTGTATTCAAAAAGAGAGTTTGCATGATCTACCTTGTCGCAGAGCAAGTCCAGCGACATTCTGCTACACGATGGTGTACAACACTCCTGGCTTACATGGATAATACTTCTCTCTCGTCCTCCAAACACGCACTAAGAAGATCCAAAGGTGCTCCTCTCATGCGGTGATTTACGCCACTCATAGCACGTATGGACGGTCGTTGACATCCTCTGAATGTAGGCATCTCAGCATCTGCATCTCTACTTCATCCACGCGGATGGATTGGAACTCCACGTCGTACTTCCTAAGCCGACAGGAAGAAGTAGTCTCTGTGCAATGACATGCTAGCTCACAGTGCTCTCTTTTCTCTCCTGAGGATGGTGATGGCTAGGATTTACGTATGTGAGTGTAAACTGAAAAGCCTCTCTCAGTATCTTGTAAAGACATTGGACATAAAGCCCCTTTAAAGAGGAGATGAAAGGAAGCAGGGTTTCCCAAATCCTTCAATAAAAGAAAGACTGTGTTAATTAAAATGCCAATGGATTAATTAGAATATTTTAGAATTAATTAATTAACCAATTAATCATAATAATTGATTAATAAATATATGAATCCATGCAATCGCTTGGAATGGCTCTATGGGCATACATACCAACACCGACTCCTTCAATGAGGCATTCTCTACCAAGATTGAACAAAATATCCTCCCTTCCCATAAGGTTGTTCCTCCGTTGTATAGGCTACCTTCTTTACAAAAGATGTTTCATCGTATTGTTGCAATACAATCTTGCCATATTGGTCTTCTATGATGGGTGGGAAGACTTTTTAAAATGAAGGAATCTATTTTTGGGGACCTTTTTTACATTTATTGGGTCTTGTTCTTGAATTGCTCCATCCGACTATGCCACATCAAGGACTAGCCAAAACTACTCTCTGAGTCACTAAACTCATTACTGCTTCCTAAACCTGATATGGTAAGTGTCTATTTCCATATAACAGAGGGCCTTGTAAGATTCCTCGTTCCAATAGAGTGTGCAAAATATATTAGGTAGGCCAAGGAAAGGTGTAGAGTGGAGTAGGAAGATGACAGAAAAGTTTTATGTAGATCAATACATGATGTCTTGCCTCTATTGATCTTACACCCACAGATGTATACTTGGCTGTGTCAGCATCCACTGATATGACCTTTAATGCTACATCCCATATTCCACCATGTCTATTCTAGCCCATCATGCATTACACAATGGTGGCATCCCATGCCATGTTCAGCTATTCTCGAATAGGGGGCCGTTCAATGGCCCCTCTTGCTAATGTACTTAGCGGGATCACCTGGAATGCACATGTCTTCTAACCAGTAGATTTTCCAACTAGTCCCAGGGCTCGAATGAGAAGAACTACAAATTTCAAACCTTACCCAGTTGCAGTTGATTCAAATGACTCAGATCAGTTGAACTTTTTCATCTAAACTTCTTATGATGTAGAATAGTTACGTCTACTTCCTTTTGCATTATGCTCAACTTTGGCCCTCATTTTGCATTATCTATTGTTCTTAACGTATAATGGATATGCTTAGTGAATTCCTAGTTTAATGTTGTTGCATTAAAATATTTTATGTATTATAGTTATCTGTTTTATGTAAATATAATTTTATCACAATGTATACATACATTGTTTCTCTTATAATGGTTCTTCCATAGTGGAATGCTAGTAAAAATATAGGTGAGGTGATTTTAGATGTATATTATTTTTCCATTAGGGTTCACAACATCATGACTTAATACTTCTTTGCATATTGTTGAGTTTTATTTTATGACATTATATAGGGTATCCTACACAATACTAGTTCTACAATTGTTGGATGCTATTGCAAAGTGAGTTAAAATTGTAGTTAACATAATGATCACATACTTGTTTTTCAACTTTTGATGACAAAAAAAATGGTCAGATATACATACAAGTCTAGGTGAGAACAATCATAATTCCTATAACATTTCTCATTGATACATATAAAACTTTGTATGATATTGGTGATAGTTTACATAGGCATGGTTCAAATATACATTCATATCGTTTCACCGCCAATTGTGTGTCCTACTTCATATTCATCAATTTAACTTTCAATATAAAATATTTACATTTGACACAACTAATTTTCAGGTCCACTTCATATGAAGATCAGATTGATATTAATCTAATGTCCAACGATCTAGATATTGGTGTGGTATATTTCCCATCCAATGAGATCATCACCCACATGAAGAACATACAATAACTCAAACTATCTTACAACTCAAGGTAGAAGGAACATTCTACATTTGTTCTTCACATGAACCTCACTAGTCATAGATATATACCTCTTTAGGACTCCAATATTAACTTCATAATATCTCCTATGCCCTGGCTTGAACATTCATTGACAAGACATTGAGTTTATGCATAAATACCTCTTCATGGGGAAGTTGCTAAAAATTAAAAAGAAATGATTCTTCCTCTACACTAGGATCATGTAATGTGAATATTAACATACATATAGACAACATAGAAATCCAATTTCAATGTGAATATAGACAACATATTGAATTACATAGTAACAACATTTATGATCAAAGTTTGTATTTCTTATGAAATAAGGTTTTCAAGAAAATGTTGGAAGCACAATATACCACATATTGACATTAGTAGTTTATAAACTCTCCACATATTTACATAAAAAGAAAATACTATTTAATTATATATATGAAGTACTATTTTGTGCTCATGAATAAATACATGATGGTTTACATAGAAATAAAGTTCTCTCATAATTATTCAATATTGAAACCACCAAACATTTTACTTACACATAAGAAGAAAGGGAAACATACTTTTTGGCCATGCCTTGAAGCTTCATGTCTATTCAAGTGGTGAAAAAATACTTTCATGATGATTTTTCCAATCACTCATCACCTTTAAAATCTTTCATATCCCCTAGTTGAGAAAATTACTCTATCGTTATGCACACAACTTTTGTTGCATGGAGAGGTATGGACATTTAATATATGGCATTTTCACACTTTAAAAGGGTAAAAAAATTTCACAACTCACTCGAGCATTCAATTGTCCCAATTGTAATCAATAAGTCATCAGTGTATTTGTCTAATAGTGCCTTGACTTAGAAAGAGGTGGACAAGGATCAAGAATCACTCTCTTCATCCTCTTACCGAAAAATTTGATAGATAATCCAGTCATACAATAGTTTTTGTGGTATATACACATTGGGAACCAAATAATTTAGGGCATCAAAATAAGCAAGGGATGAATGATGACATCCATGCTAATTGAATATTAAAATGAAACAACAAAGGCATGATTGAAAATGACAAAGAGGTAGAAATAGGTAGCCATGTTTGAATATAGAAAATCAAGAGAAAGGTACAACACTATGTAGAAAACTGTAGTTCTAGTTTCCAAGTCCAGTTGGAGAAGGTATTTGACATTAGAGTAATGGTAGCAACCCTTGTTTGTTTCAGCTGCAAATGGTGGAATAACTTAAAAAGATTTACAACATTGTGTACCCACAAACATGGTTTATGTATTAATTACCGCAAATATTGGCAAATACTTGAGTAGTACATGCAACGACGTAGAGGGATCAGAAGATACATTGTACACAAACTAGATACACGATAGGAATCACCACTAATTAGAATAACAATTTATTGAAATTGAGAATAATGGTTATTTTACACATAAAATAATGATTCACTACAATATGTAGGCATCTTCTTTTACTCCCACCTTCTGACATTGATGACTTGCCCTTCACCAGTTCTGTACAATGTAATGTAATGTTATTACCCTACACTGATATTATGCATTTTGTTTCTCAAATGTGATGGGAGTATGTTTCATTGTGAAACTTTAGTATTACAATGTGATTCACCATTATTTACCAATGGTTATGTGAATTACTAAAAGTTGATTCTATCATATTTAATATTAATTTTAGTATTGTAAATCCTATTTGTAGAAATTTTCAATGATAGGAGCAAGGTGAGAAAACAAAATTCTAACAACAATTTTTAGAAGTGTGTCATATCTTGTCAAATACCTTACAAATTGCCAAATGTATGGATGTCCTAGTCATTTCAAACTTAAGATTTCTCACAAGTAAGAAAGTTGTTACTCATCATACAACTATTTTAGTAAAATAATATAGATCACAATTTTATGTTTTGTTTAACATGGTTCAAAGTATAGTCCAAATGTGTGGTTTATCCCTGATTCAGGAAATTTACAAATGGTTTATACATGACTCAACCTTGGATCTTTTATTGTAGAATCTTTAATCATACATTTGTAATTCATGGATCATATAAGGTTAATTACTAGACTTTTCAATATTTGAATCTTGGATGCTATGCTATTTGAATCTGGTTCTGTAAAGATTGAACCTAGGTTACAACATGCTTTGTTCAATTATAATTGTAGTTTGAATCCTTAGTAGTACATATTTGAACTCTAGTTACATACAAATTGAAACCTTATTACTACCGTGTATACTAGATAGTATCATATTGAATCAAATATTGGTAAGACAATGAGTGCTAAGATATGAATTTTAGTAATTAGTTTCATTTATAAAGTCAAAATGTTCTCAAATGGGAATGATTACATTACAATGGATGTAATATATATGAGGCATTTCAAAGCACCGAAAAATCAACACTATAGCTTGTTATGTTTAGAACTAAGGAGTTATACAATGACCTTTGTCAAAACTCTATAATGACTTCTAGAGTTGGCAAGTGTTTCTAAGTTGATTTGGGCATTTCAATGCATATACAAACAAAGGGTTGCTCAACCCTTGTTAACATTAAAATGGATCCTTATACAAAGTAAATAGATTCATGGAACAAATAATGGGAAAACTGACACAATGAAAGAATTTAGCAAGTGTTGGAGTTAAAGGATGGTGCATGATGACAAACAACCTACTGCATCATATGCGACTCACAAAAATGTCAAATAGAAGGCAAACTATTTTTCGTGTTGATGTGACTGTGGAAAAGCCAACCCCCCCCCCCCCCCAATGTGCAAGTGGACATATGGGTCAATGATGGTGTCCTCAATCTAGGTATTCCTCTTCATCGATATCTCGTGCTTCTTATGGGTATAGATGTAGTCATCATCAAATTGAGTAACTCATTTGTAGATATTTGATAATTATTATACTGAATTTAATTATATAAAATTTAATGTAAACGTAAAAGCTAACTCTTTCATGTAGGTATTCTATGCAAATATATTAAACACCTTATGCAATAAAAAAAGGTTAGACCTTGTAGAAGGATCCAACATTGTGATTACAATGTATTTAGGCATTGAAGTAGTCCTCAATCTCTTTCTATAAGAATTTCTCTTCCCTATATGCCTACTCTTTAGTACCATTTTTCTTGTCGATATGAGTAGGGGGACAAAGAAAGTGATGGATTTTGATGGGAACATGAGAACATCAGCTGCTATGGTGAGAAAAGCAAGCAAAGAAGATATTAATCTAAATATTCATTTTATTTCTCACACTTCTATGTACATACAACATCATAAGCAGATATATACTCTATTATTAAAGAAAAAAAATTACACATTATCATTTACAATTCTCTTTCAAATTTAGACAAGGACCTAGAGTGAAAAAGACTAAATGAACGTAACTAATATCATACTTAACTCTTGTGGCAGATCTACTTTGTTGCATTGACATCTTCAGTTCATAAGTTATCCCTAAAAATTGTGAGTAGAGGGGTGAGCCTACTTGCTTAGTGAATGAGTACCTCATAGAAATAGTATAAAGCACTTATATAATTACGGACATATTATCAAGCAACTGATATCAATTATAACAGAAGTAAGCTTTAAAGAGTCTTGACGCATGCCATTTTGGCATTAATTTTGAATAATGTTGCAGTCTTGATTTCATAGATTTTCTTTATTAATCGACTGACATGCAATAAAATAACTTCTACCTATATCTATAACAAATAAATTGTATTTTTTGAATTCTAATAATATTTCCCTCAATTTTCAGGAATAAATGAAGATAAGAAGAGATGAAGGTAGGAGGCAATTCAGTTTCCTGCGGTGCTGATTTAAATGCATACCTTGCACCAAAATTGTCATAACTCTCACATTCCAAGGCAGAATTTAATGTTCAAATATGATTTGGAAAGGGAATTCAAAGGTCTACAGGAAAATAATATTTTTAGGCGCACTTTAAATTCTATGGAAAGCGGAAATTCACTCGAAATTGCTGTTGCGAGAATCTACATTAAAGAGAGACAATCAAGAGTTGTTGACTAGATCTAAAAAATCAAACTGATGGTTCTCCCTCTTTTTTCCCCCTCTTTTGAGGGAAGCCTACCCTCTAGTTCTCATATAAAAGGAGGGGGGGTTCTCCATCTTTTTACATCTCGGGTTTTCTTGTATTAGTGCTCTGAAGCAATTTTCCTTGTATTTTTCTTCTAGATCTGGAATAAAGTGGCTTTGCATCTTTGTTACATGTTATTCTGTTATTTCGTTGTA
Organism: Alisma plantago-aquatica; assembly: GCA_963693085.1. Taxonomy (NCBI): domain Eukaryota; kingdom Viridiplantae; phylum Streptophyta; class Magnoliopsida; order Alismatales; family Alismataceae; genus Alisma; species Alisma plantago-aquatica. Next base: position 1,698,346,751 of record OY856409.1, on the reverse strand, counting down.
TTTTCGATCTAGTATTTTATTTTCTCCTCCTCCCCTCTCCTAAGAAATTGAGTAATGTAGGAAGAGGCATCCATCTTCATTGTCTCTAATCGAGGATCAGTAGTCATAAGACTCGAATATGGCTAGATCACTTCCTCCCTCCATCTCTCTTTGCTCCTTTTACATGAGTGAGTAGTTCTTTATCGAGGCAAGGGGAATAACTCCTTTGTCATGGATATATCGACTTTTCCTTAAAAATGATACTAGATGGCTTTTGGGTTTGATAACTAATTGATCTATCAATGTAATTAATTGATTTGATCAAAAGTTAATCTGGATCACTAGTACATAACTGACCTTTAGTGTCGGTTATTTAAGGCCTTTAGTGTCACTTTCTAAGCGACACCTATGTGGGCGACGCTAAAAGCCCAACAGTTACGTGTTGGTTCCAAAACCGACGCAAAAACCCTTCGCGCGCCACCAAAAATGCACCATCAGGGGACTATTGTAGCATCCAACTAACAAAAACATAATTAACTAATGCGGAAGCGTTCACTAAGCAGCAGATTACAGAAAATCACTAAAAATTTTAAACCTTTTTCAAAGAGACCCAATCATAAGAAAGCTCTTTCAACAATGACTAATGTATTACATTTACATCATGGTTCATAAGTATATATCTTATACCATCTCTTCTCGAGGGTTACAACATCAACTGCCTTGTTAAAAGCTAAACACAGACAACATAATAACCTTGAGGCATCAAGCTAAGATCTCAAAATGATACATTAAAAGCACTAAGTACTAACTCCGAGGACTTGAGAGTACAGAGACGACACATAGGACTTCTATCTACCAAACACGATAGACATCACACTCAACCTGAGTTGTCACTGCTGTCCTTGTAGCTGCTGATGTTCTTCATCCGAAAGATATTCTCAGTCTCTTTCACACTCGTCCACCTAAAAATGTTGGTTCCCACGGGGTGAGACAATTGAAAATTTCCCCAGCGAGAGATATAACTCTCCGCCAGAAACATCATTATTGTAGTTTAATTAATATAAAACTGAGCAGAGGATAAGCAGTTTAGATCATTCTCATATTTTAAAGTATTACACCTATCTATGATTGAACAATAATTCATCTATTCTCTTTATAAGAAATAGAAAGAACGTGTATAACATTTATCTACCATACATTTTCAACATCTCAAGCTTTTCTCATGTCATTCATTATTCTGATGTGTCACCCATGATTCATTCTTGTTTCTATTTGTTGGACTTAGCCAATCTGCTAAACATGTATTCACTTATGCCAAACATGTGATTATATAAATTATCATGTCTTATTTAAGCATTAAACTATATCAATCAGGTATAAATGTTTCAGGCATTGGACTATACCAATCCTGATTACACAACCAGGCATTGGACTTTAACCAAACCTAATTACAGGCATTAAGCCTCTGTCATGTATTTCTAATTATAGAGGCATGGATAGCATGCGAAACATAACTATCAACATGAGATATCTAGCATCATGATTATAATCAACAGCAGTAGTAAGATATCAACATAAGCATGACTATTGTATGTACACATTTACAGTCTTATGCATATCCACAACATAAGTATAACTACTATCTCTTAGTTGCACTAAGCATCATCTTTACGTAAAGAGAACAAACAAGGGTTATCATCCAATGTGAAGCGTCATGTATAACCCTAAACAGATATGCTATACGGCTGTATTACATCTTTTATTATGTCCTGAGGAAATTGAGGATACCACTCAAAATCCAACTGACCACTTCTAAGTCGAAATCAGTGCCATACAAGATCTAGGAAGAGTCGGACTCCTAAGATCTTCTCCGCCCCCGGTCAGTACGGGTCCGCCACAGTGACACAAAAGGTCAAGCTGCTAACAGCCTAGTCTGTCCTTTGTACAGGTCACAACACTAGTGAAAGAGGTGGGTACGCATACCCTACCATCTGAGGTACAACCGCAGTTGTCCTCTAATATCATCACATATATAATCACCGAGACACGACCGCAGCCGTTCTCAACTAAGGGCTAGGTATGACCACAGTCATCCTCCCTAAACACTTGAATTCAGGATGACAAGCACTCCACATACTCATCAGTATGCGCTCCGAGTTTCCCTTAGGAATACTCATTTCACCATCTGGCAAGTTCTGACACTCAGATGGATCTATGGCACATGACACTACATGATTAGAGTTGCACTTGATTAGTTATGCCAATTGGGTGAATTAAGGCTGGATCAAACAAGTGGACATACAAACCCTAATTCACTTCTAGCAAGCATATAAATATCAAAACCTGAAAAGATATAAAGCATATGAAACATAATTTCTCATCTCATCATCACATGGTAATATTCACTTGCCATTCATGAGACTACACCAGTCATCATGCTATCACAGGATATAAATCCTTTTCACAATATCACAGGGTATCAACCCTTATCAACATAAGAGGAATACACCTCATTCAGGGCTCAATCATGCCCATGAAACATCTTGTTACTTGTTACTAGGTAACATCTAAACATATGGCTCACAAGGCCATTAAACATCTTGTCACCTCTCACTAGGCAACAATAACATATTAACTCATGTAATATAATAGTAACACCACTATTTCCTCCACAAGGTTAGGGTTTACTATTCACATCAATTACGATTTCATGTTCATTTTATCAATCCAACCCTAATATATTGTTTCATACATCTAGGAGCATCCATCGACATTCCAAGTATTTAATATTCTTATCATTTATCATTAAATGATCATCAACACAAGGTATGAGTTTATCTCTCATCCTTATCATAGTATGATTACATCATACTCATTTTAGCTTACTTATCAAGTATGTTAAACTCATTACATTTCATTGTAACAATTTACATAACACTCTCCTTGTGTATCTTATCCAAAAATATTGGATTTGAGATGCATCAAGGTATATCAACCCTGAAATGCTAAATGTGATATCTATCATGTCTCAATGTATCACTTTCCTCATCACTTCTATCTTACATGAGTTTATTAACTTATCTTATAATAAGGAATTTCACATCTTAATACTTTCATCCACCAACCTATCACCTTTACCATGATGTGCATAGATCACACACAAGGATTGTCCAACTATCTTCAATGATATGGACTCATCTCAAATTAAGGCATTGCTTGTTATAAGGTTGCCTATAGTCAACCACTTGAGATATTTCATCATTATAGGGTATTACTCATTATTTCATCATTAAGGTTTACTCATATCATTACCCAGACATTAGGGTTATGATTTATCATCATATTGCCCATGATTAGAATTCCATGCACTATAGCCCAAATTTAGGGGTTTACATAGCTTTACTCTGTGTTAGGTTTAAGGTTTCATATGACATCACCCTCAATTAGGGTTTCACATGGAATCATCCTCAATTAGAGTTTCTCATGGAATCACCCTCAATTAGGGTTTCACTAATCATCCCAATTAGGGTTTCATTCAATTACCCATAAATTAGGAATTCATTATTCATCCAATTAGGGTTTGTCATTTCATTACCTTAAATTAGAGTTACCCAAGTCATTACCCTTAATTAGGGTTACACTATTACCCTTAATTAGGGTTACACTATTACCCTAGATTAGGGTTTTACTCAGAATTTCCCTAAATCAGGGTTAGGGTTCGTTAACCTTCTCAATTAGGGTTTCTTGATCTATTTACTAAGGATCCTACCCTAAATCACCATATGAATCATACTCATGTATGAATTAATTTCTATCATTCTCTCCACTTGATTTGGTTACATCAACCATCCGATCAAATACAAACAACTATGTTTGACATAGTTATTGCTTCCATAAACAATTAGGGTTTGCTTAATTGAATAGCCTTCAACTCACGATTCCTTGGGAGTTAATCACTCAAATTTGGTGAGTCATTAGAACACATCATTAGGAACAGTAATCCCAAACAGTCAACCCTTTGTCAACGCATTCAGACGGTCTTGAGACCGTTTACTCAAAAAGGTCAATTAAATCAGATTGAAAATCAGCACTTATTTCAATTAGGTTTCCCTAATTGATTAGGCTTCAACTCACGATTCCTTGGGAGTTAATCCCTCAAATTTGGAGGGTCATTAACCAAAATCATTATGAACAGGAATCCCAAACGGTCAACGCTTGGTCAACACACTCAAACGGTCTTGAAACCGTTTTCCCAAACAGGTCAATTTGATCAGGTTGAAAATCAGCATTTAATTCAATTCGATTTATCTAATTGATTGACCTTCAACTCACGATTCCTTTGGAGTTAACACCTCAAATTTGGAGTGTCATTATCCTACATAATTAGGAACAAGATTCCCAAATGGTCAACGCTTGGTCAACCATATCAAATGGTCTTGAAACCGTTTGCTCCCAAACGGTTTCAAACCGTTTGCCCTAAAACGGTTTGCTGAAACCGCATAGCCAATCAAATTAAAACGATTTGGAGTAGCTATCAAGACCATTTGGCTTGGTAATTTTCTTTGGATAAGAATCTAGGATGATGTCATCATCCCCTTCCTTCGAACAACCAAGAAAAGCAACCGTTCTTGATGGAAATTGCAGCAAAGAAACAAGTATGTATCAAATTGAAGAAAACAATCAACAAAGCATAATTGATTGATGCAATAGCAATAATTAAGGGTTTGAGTTATAAAACCCACCTACAATTGAGCTCCAAAGCCTCACTCTCACGCCATTAATGGTGGATGAAGCTCTAGCAACTCCCCCTAAACTCGTCCTCAAGCTTTTGGAAGAAAAAGCTGGCTAGGGTTGAAGAGGAGATCAAAATAAGAAGAAATCAATGATTTATTTTTGATTTCCACCATGGAATCAAGGAGAACGAAGGTCAAGGACCTTACCAAAGGGTTGGGGTCGTCCTACTGCTCCTCCGCAGCTCCTTAGTCATTTTCCAAGCAAGGGTAAAGAAAAGAATCCGAAACAGTCTTTGTTTTGGCTTGGTAAAGGTACTTTTATAAGAAAATTGATGAGAGAGAAAATGCATTAAATTCCAAAAATATGGCCGCCTCTTCCCCCTCAAATTCCCCTCAAAATCCTTAAGGACGAGGCTGTCTTCATTGCCTCTTATTCCTCTTCATTATCCATCATTTAAAGAAAATCAAATTAAGCTCCTTAATGCTTATTATATTAATATCCATATGTGAGTGGGTTTTCTTTTCCTTATAAAATGGTTAGTGGAATTTCACCTTCTTAGGATATTTTCGTTCCTTATCTTGGAAAAAGAACGTACATACTTATTCAAAATTAACCAATAACATTTTGGTTGAAGGCCCTTTAATTAATACATTCATTTTTGCCCTAATTTGAATTAGGGTTTCACTTATGATTAAATCTTGATTATTTTAATATCAAGATTCTCTCTCCTCCAACTTAATTCAAATGAGGCACCCCTCTCATTTTATTTGCTCTACATGATGACAAGGAACATTAAGTACCTTATTGAAGTGGTAATTTTCATATTGAACCCTAGGTTTTGGGTAAATTGCACATTACACCAAAACTAGGTTTTCATGCACATACATTGCTTTATCAGCTCTTTCTTGGTATTCAGGCTTCCATAAGCCATACCTCAGCATCATCTTTACTCTCATGATGCTTCAACACATGAGGAACATATTATCATGCAAAATTTTCACTTAAACCCCTCAACTTGGGTAATTTGCACTTTAGTCCAAAACAGGCAAAACATTGATTTCAACAATGTTCAAAAAGGACTAGAATTGCAATATAAGTTCCTCTTGAACCCTAATTACCTTTCACAAGATAAGATTAAGCTTTTAATCATCTTTCTTAATCAAAACACCTAGGGTTAAAGTATAACCCAGGTCAGGGGTGTTACAAATTATAAACCCCTAATAAGGATTTCGTCCTCAAAATCCAGATAAAGGAGGACAGATATATTTCATTTATCATACTATCTAGTCTTCACATAACATCTCATTATTATGGAGACACCATAAAACTTTGATCAGCACCAAGTGTTTCCATATAAGATTCTCATAGAATCAACACACAAGGCACATGCCCCACTGTCCCTCATCATTGACTATAGAGTCAACTTTGTGTCAAATAACACTTTTCTTATTCAGAGAAGCATCATACATTCTTTATTAATATCATGTTTATGCAGAGCATAAACCCCTAACATATGATGTTCATATTATTATAATCAGACTAATTTCACAGTTGACCACTCTAGGTAGCCAACCTAACCCATTTGATAACTCTCAGATACCTGAATCTTTCACCTTGGTATCTATCACATGTGTTGGAAACACATCATATATATCTCTTCCTTTCATCTTGGAACGTTAATTGTTTCATGTCCTCATCTTGGGACCAAAGTGCAAGATAACTGATACTTTTCTAAGTATCCATCACATGAACACATTTATCTTATGCACATCAAGTGTCCTAAGACCCACTTGATTGCCATGTCCCTGAAAGGAAAGAAAACAAGGATTCATATTCCTCTTATTAATTTATGTATTTTCAATTATTCATGAACCATTTACTTTTTATCTCATCCTAGGTTCCTTGCCTTTAGCATTGAAATTTGTAAGGATGATTGCATGTCATTATCCCTTTCTTTATTATTATCTAGCATGTTTATGATCATCTCATGATCTCATCACAATTCCCATTTCCTCATTATGGGAAAGATCTCTATTATGCTTGCAGCATTGTTGAACAGGGTTCATCTCCCTTATTCTTACTCTTATCTTATGAGGAGTACACTTTTAGTTCCTCATACAACATGCTCATCTGAGATTATCTTATACTTCTCTTTCTTATTCATAGGATATGACACATTTATTCATTCCATATTCCTGATTCATGATACTCATTTGATTGTCTCAGAATGACTACTTGATCAGAGCAATCAAAAAGACATCAATCTAAGAGTTTCCATACCCACATTATCATCAATAGTTGTATACCTGGCCAGGGTATATAAATACTGAGATTAGGTAGTATGCACTTTATTTGTGATCATATTCCTCACTTTTAATATCATTATACACACATGACTTTCCCTTGTTCCAACATGACTAAGTCATTTAGGAACTCTTTTAAAGCTCAAACTTCTGTATTAAGGACTGATAACCTAGATCGTAAAGCTAGTATCCAGTCCACTATATGCATTACTGTTGCTCTAATATACCCAAAAGTAATACTTAAAGAAAGATTTTCTTATCATAAATGGATCAACTAGGAGACTCTTAGGCAATTTTCTCTGTCTTGCATGCTCCCATGCACCTCTTCTTGGTGCAATATTGCTGCTCTCAGCAGCAATCTCCTCATGTGACCCAGTCATCTTTAAGTTCTTCTTCTCTTATATGTGCAGAAGACATTATCAGATACACTGGATGATACCAGAACAGACTCTACTACCTTAGTCCTATGTCTCTGTAGACTCAGCGAACCTAGAGCTCTGATACCACTTAGTTGTAGCATCCAACTAACAAAAACATAATTAACTAATGCGGAAGCGTTCACTAAGCAGCAGATTACAGAAAATCACTAAAAATTTTAAACCTTTTTCAAAGAGACCCAATCATAAGAAAACTCTTTCAACAATAACCAATGTATTACATTTACATCATGGTTCATAAGTATATATCTTATACCATCTCTTCTCGAGGGTTACAACATCAACTGCCTTGTTAAAAGCTAAACACAGACAACATAATAACCTCGAGGCATCAAGCCAAGATCTCAAAATGATACATTAAAAGCACTAAGTACTAACTCCGAGGACCTGAGAGTACAGAGACGACACATAGGACTTCTATCTACCAAACACGATAGACAGCACACTCAACCTGAGTTGTCACTGCTGTCCTTGTAGATGCTGATGTTCTTCATCCGAAAGATATTCTCAGTCTCTTTCACACTCGTCCACCTAAAAATGTTGGTTCCCACGGGGGTGAGACAATTGAAAATTGCCCCAGCGAGAGATATAACTCTCCGCCAGAAACATCATTATTGTAGTTTAATTAATATAAAACTGAGCAGAGGATAAGCTATTTAGATCATTCTCATCTTTTAAAGTATTACACCTATCTATGATTGAACAATAATTCATCTATTCTCTTTATAAGAAATAGAAAGAACGTGTATAACATTTATCTACCATACATTTTCAACATCTCAAGCTTTGCTCATGTCATTCATTATTCTGATGTGTCACCCATGATTCATTCTTGTTTCTACTTGTTGGCCTTAGCCAATCTGCTAAACAGGCATTCACTTATGCCAAACATGTGATTATATAAATTATCATGTCTTATTTAAGCATTAAACTATATCAATCAGGTATAAATGTTTCAGGCATTGCACTATACCAATCCTGATTACACAACCAGGCATTGGACTTTAACCAAACCTAATTACATGCATTAAGCCTCTGTCATGTATTTCTAATTATAGAGGCATGGATAGCATGCGAAACATAACTATCAACATGAGATATCTAGCATCATGATTATAATCAACAGCAGTAGTAAGATATCAACATAAGCATGACTATTGTATGTACACATTTACAGTCTTATGCATATCCACAACATAAGTATAACTACTATCTCTTAGTTGCACTAAGCATCATCTTTACGTAAAGAGAACAAACAAGGGTTATCATCCAATGTGAAGCGTCATGTATAACCCTAAACAGATATGCTATACGGCTGTATTACATCTTTTATTATGTCCTGAGGAAATTGAGGATACCACTCAAAATCCAACTGACCACTTCTAAGTCGAAATCAGTGCCATACAAGATCTAGGAAGAGCCGGACTCCTAAGATCTTCTCCGCCCCCGGTCAGTACGGGTCCGCCACAGTGACACAAAAGGTCAAGCTGCTAACAGCCTAGTCCGTCCTTGGTATAGGTCACGACACTAGCGAAAGAGGTGGGTACGCATACCCTACCATCTGAGGTACAACCACAGTTGTCCTCTAATATCATCACATATATAATCACCGAGACACGACCGCAGCCGTTCTCAACTAAGGGCTAGGTATGACCGCAGTCATCCTCCCTAAACACTTGAATTCAGGATGACAAGCACCCCACATACTCATCAGTATGCGCTCTGAGTTTCCCTTAGGAATACTCGTTTCACCATCTGGAAAGTTCTGACACTCAGATGGATCTATGGCACAGGACACTACATGATTAGAGTTGCACTTGATTAGTTATGCCAATTGGGTGAATTAAGGCTGCATCAAACAAGTGGACATACAAACCCTAATTCACTTCTAGCAAGCATATAAATATCAAAACCTGAAAAGATATAAAACATATGAAACATAATTTCTCATCTCATCATCACATGGTAATATTCACTTGCCATTCATGAGACTACACCAGTCATCATGCTATCACAGGATATAAATCCTTTTCACAATATCACAGGGTATCAACCCTTATCAACATAAGAGGAATACACCTCATTCAGGGCTCAATCATGCCCATGAAACATCTTATTACTTCTTACTAGGTAACATCTAACCATATGGCTCACAAGGCCATTAAACATCTTGTCACCTCTCACTAGGCAACAATAACATATTAAATCATGTAATATAATAGTAACACCACTATTTCCTCCACAGGGTTAGGGTTTACTATTCACATCAATTAGGGTTTCATGTTCATTTTATCAATCCAACCCTAATATATTGTTTCATACATCTAGGAGCATCCATCGACATTCCAAGTATTTAATATTCTTATCATTTATCATTAAATGATCATCAACACAAGGTATGAGTTTATCTCTCATCCTTATCATAGTATGATTACATCATACTCATTTTAGCTTACTTATCAAGCATGTTAAACTCATTACATTTCATTGTAACAATTTACATAACACTCTCCTTGTGTATCTTATCCAAAAATATTGGATTTGAGATGCATCAAGGTATATCAACCCTGAAATGCTAAATGTGATATCTATCATGTCTCAATGTATCACTTCCCTCATCACTTCTATCTTACATGAGTTTATTAACTTATCTTATAATAAGGAATTTCACATCTTAATACTTTCATCCACCAACCTATCACCTTTACCATGATGTGCATAGATCACACACAAGGATTGTCCAACTATTTTCAATGATATGGACTCATCTCAAATTAAGGCATTGCTTGTTATAAGGTTGCCTATAGTCAACCACTTGAGATATTTCATCATTATAGGGTATTACTCATTATTTCATCATTAAGGTTTACTCATATCATTACCCAGACATTAGGGTTATGATTTATCATCATATTGCCCATGATTTGAATTCCATGCACTATAGCCCAAATTTAGGGGTTTACATAGCTTTACTCTGTGTTAGGTTTAAGGTTTCATATGACATCACCCTCAATTAGGGTTTCACATGGAATCATCCTCAATTAGAGTTTCTCATGGAATCACCCTCAATTAGGGTTTCACTAATCATCCCAATTAGGGTTTCATTCAATTACCCATAAATTAGGAATTCATTATTCATCCAATTAGGGTTTGGCATTTCATTACCTTAAATTAGAGTTACCCAAGTCATTACCCTTAATTAGGGTTACACTATTACCCTTAATTAGGGTTACACTATTACCCTAGATTAGGGTTTTACTCAGAATTTCCCTAAATCAGGGTTAGGGTTCGTTAACCTTCTCAATTAGGGTTTCTTGATCTCTTTACTAAGGATCCTACCCTAAATAACCATATGAATCATACTCATGTATGAATTCATTTCTATCATTCTCTCCACTTGATTTGGTTACATCAACCATCCGATCAAATACAAACAACTATGTTTGACATAGTTATTGCTTCCATAAACAATTAGGGTTTGCGTAATTGAATAGCCTTCAACTCACGATTCCTTGGGAGTTAATCACTCAAATTTGGTGAGTCATTAGAACACATCATCAGGAACAGTAATCCCAAACAGTCAACCCTTTGTCAACCCATTCAAACGGTCTTGAGACCGTTTACTCAAAAAGGTCAATTAAATCAGATTGAAAATCAGCACTTAATTCAATTAGGTTTCCCTAATTAATTAGGCTTCAACTCACGTTTCCTTGGGAGTTAATCCCTCAAATTTGGAGGGTCATTAACCAACATCATTATGAACAGGAATCCCAAACGGTCAACGCTTGGTCAACACACTCAAATGGTCTTGAAACCGTTTTCCCAAACAGGTCAAGTTGATCAGGTTGAAAATCAGCATTTAATTCAATTCGATTTATCTAATTGATTGGCCTTCAACTCACGATTCCTTTGGAGTTAACCCCTCAACTTTGGAGGGTCATTATCCTAAATAATTAGGAACAAGATTCCCAAACGTTCAACGCTTGGTCAACCATATCAAATGGTCTTGAAACCGTTTGCTCCCAAACGGTTTCAAACCGTTTGCCCTAAAACGGTTTGCTGAAACCGCATAGCCAATCAAATTAAAACGATTTGGAGTAGCTATCAAGACCATTTGGCTTGGTAATTTTCTTTGGATAAGAATCTAGGATGATTTCATCATACCCTACCTTCGAACAACCAAGAAAAGCAACCGTTATTGATGGAAATTGCAGCAAAGAAACAAGTATGTATCAAATTGAAGAAAACAATCAACAAAGCATAATTGATTGATGCAATAGCAATGATTAAGGGTTTGAGTTATAAAACCCGCCTCCAATTGAGCTCCAAAGCTTCAAGATCACTCCATTAATGGTGTATGAATCTCTATCAACTCCCCCTAAATTCGTCCTCAAGCTTTTGGATGAAAAAGTTGGCTAGGGTTGAAGAGGAGATCAAAATAAGAAGAAATCAATGATTTATTTTTGATTTCCACCATGGAATCAAGGAGAACGAAGGTCAAGGACCTTACCAAAAGGTTGGGGTCGTCCTCCTGCTCCTCCACAGCTCCTTAGTCGTTTTCCAAGAAAGGGTAAAGAAAAGAATCCGAAATAGCCTTTGTTTTGGCTTGGTAAAGGTACTTTTATAAGAAAATTGATGAGAGAGAAAATGCATTATTAAAATGCATTAAATTCCAAAAATATGGCCGCCTCTTCCCCCTCAAATTCCCCTCAAAATCCTTAAGGACGAGGCTATCTTCATTGCCTCTTATTCCTCTTCATTATCCATCATTTAAAGAAAATCAAATTAAGCACCTTAATGCTTATTATATTAATATCCATATGTGAGTGGGTTTTCTTTTCCTTATAAAATGGTGAGTGGAATTTCACCTTCTTAGGATATTTTCGTTCCTTATCTTGGAAAAAGAACGTACATCCTTATTTAAAATCAACCAATAACATTTTGGTTGAAGGCCCTTTAATGAATACATTCATTTTTGCCCTAATTTGAATTAGGGTTTCACTTATGATTAAATCTTGATTATTTTAATATCAAGATTCTCTCTCCTCCAACTTAATTCAAATGAGGCACCCCTCTCATTTTCTTTTCTCTACATGATGCCAAGGAACATTAGGGACCTTATTGAAGTGGTAATTTGCATATTGAACCCTAGGTTTTGGGTAAATTGCACATTACACCAAAACTAGGTTTTCATGCACATACATTGCTTTATCAGCTCTTTCTTGGTATTCATGCTTCCATAAGTCATACCTCAGCATCATCTTTACTCTCATGATGCTTCAACACATGAGGAACATATTATCATGCACAATTTGCACTTAAACCCCTCAACTTGGGTAATTTGCACTTTAGTCCAAAACAGGCAAAACATTGATTTCAACAATGTTCAAAAAGGACTAGAATTGCAATATAAGTTCCTCTTGAACCCTAATTACCTTTCACAAGATAAGATTAAGCATTTAATCATCTTTCTTAATCAAAACACCTAGGTTTAAAGTATAACCCAGGTCAGGGGTGTTACAACTATAGGCGTCGGTTATTAGATAAGAAATCGATGCCATATACCTTCGTGCCACAGAAAGGGCGCCATCTTGGGCACTATCAGCGTCGGTTATTAGATAAGAAACCGACACCATATACCTTCGCGCCACAGGAAATAGACTCCGGTTATGAGTAGGAAACCGACACTGTAACTATGTGTGTCGGTTTTATACAAATAACCGACGCCTATTGTTTTTTTTTCTGTCAGTCTGCAGACCTGCTGTGGCTGGTTGCAGGATGAGAAACCTGCAGTTCAGTTATGAACTGTAGGTTTTACGATATCCATTGATATCAGCCAACAACATGCCACAAACCTACAAAATTAACAACAAAAATATTCACACATTTAGCAATGCAACCTACAGTTCCATTTGATTTTCACACATTTAGAAACATTCATGTAGCTAGCAATCTGTAGTTCCATTCATTTTCACATTCACACATATAGAAACATTCATATAACAACCAACAGTTTCATTCATTTTCACTCAGACACATGTAGAAACATCCAGACATGTAGAAACATTCACACATATATTATAATTTAGAAATTCATTTACAAAATATCATTATTTATTCATTATTCGCTATCAACATCTCAATTATATTTTAAAACCACCACTACTTGTATGGCTGTTGCCCATTCTTCTCTTACTTCATTTAATTCTCCCGTCGTATAGGGAGCATGTACATCTAGTAAGGTCGTTCCTGTAATGTGGTTAGTTTTAAACACCTGTAAAGAGAATGATGTATATATAATTAATGAGCTATAAATAAGATTGATATATTTCATATTATCTAATGAGACTATATAATACCTCATCAATACAATCGATGTCCATTGCGGCATATTTGATAATCATGTGCATAAATCGCATCACATAGTATGCACATGCCCATCCGTTATCTTGTGTAGCACACTATAAATTCAAACATACAAAATATTAAAAAAATACAACTAATTAAGCATTGTTCACATAAATAATATATACCAGGAACTTACTTTCACGTTCTTCCAAATTATTGGCTGGTTCTTTTTCGCCGCGACCTTTCCTCCAGCCTTTTTGAACTCATCAAAACCCCTACATGTTAATGTAACACAATACATTGCATAATTAAATAGTAATGTAATAACATATGTTAACATATATGAAAATGAAATATTTCTCACCGGAATAATGACATTTTCATTATGTGTCCATATTATTATTGTGGTCATTGTCACCATACATCTCTTGCCTGTCCAACTTTATCCCATAGCACACCTCTCTATGAGCCCTTTCATCCTAGTGGGTACAATGTAAATCCTTATTTTTCTGAGAACCAATATGGGGAACCTTGCTATCCATATTTTGAGAGAGGGTACGACCAACAAAACTTTGGGGGAAATGGACCTATATATGATACCCAATATAATCCTCAACAAGAAGAGAAACTTAAGTCCCTAGAGAAGATGGTAGAAAAACTCATAACTAGCCAAACCTTATTGGCCACCTTACTGAAAGCCCAATCCCAAAACTCATATGTTACAAATATGTTCCCCCATGACTCAGTGACACCTTGCAATATTGTATCTTCCCACCACGATGAGAGAAATGGAAGTTACAATCCACCATCTTATGAAAATTATTATGAGGAGCAACACCACAACCAACATATTGGGTACCATGACCAAGATCCTTATGGGGGGAATGGTGAGGATGGTAAACTTTTTGGGTTGTATGAATCTAATAATGAAAATCAACTAAAAGAGAAACTTGGGGCTTTAGAAAAAATGGTAGTAGAAGGACAGAAAAAATTAGAAACCAACCAAGCCCTTTTAGCTACCTTACTAGAGGGCCAAGCACAAAAGATTGTGGAGGACTTAGAGCAACCTAAGATGATTCTTCCCAAAGATGATGATGATGATCTAATTTTTATGTCATATACATCATATTCTAAAGAAACAATGCATACCATGGGGTCGTATTTCTTGTGTGAGGAGGATGTTGGCATTCCTACCATTCCCTTAGAGACTTTATTACTTGAGTATGAAAAGTCAATCTCAGAGAGTCGTCCTAAAGACCCAACAACCTTTCCCATCATTTGTAAAAGTCCAATTGTTATCGATGACCAATACCCTCTGGTAGGATCTATTCTGGATAATGAGCAACCAACCTACATTGATGAAATGATTCCTCCCATTCTGCCACAACCAATTCCCATTCTACATAAGGATGATATAGAAGGGGAGAACTCCTTAGAAGAAATCCATATACCCCCTTCTGCTGGTTGCAAGGAATATATCCCCATTTTTATCCTTCAAGAACCCTTGGAAAATCCTTGCATAGAGGAACTACAGTTACCTGCAATATCAACCATGAAAGCCATCTATCCCAATGTTGATTGCATGAATTTTGAGGAGAGCCAAAATATGTATGATGTTGATTTAAATTCGTGTGTCCCTTTCATATTACCACCACTTTTACTATATGTAGATCAATATGACAGAGGAAAACCAAAGCCTGATCCCCCACCCGATGTTCCAGAGTCGGCACCATATGTGCCACCCACTGAACACCTGTCAATCCCCTCAAGCCACTCACATTTATGACATTTACTTTACTACTAAAGGAAGATGTGTGGATCCTTTTGGAAGGAGTGTGAGGAAAAAGACATTATGAAATCCTCTTTCAGCCTCTACGATCACCCATCAGTTGGGTGTACCATGAAGCTCCTTTGTTCAAAGCTATAACCATCATCAACATCCCCTTCAGCTGGACATTTTTTGAGCTACCAGGACCTCCCGGTGATCCCAATGATTTTCTTCCCTCCATCCTAGATTTGCGTTTTTCTCAGGACGAGCAAAAATTTAAAGTCCGGAGTGGAGGTGGGTGGTACATACTCCTTCCACCTACACTATCTTATTTTTCTGAAATTTTTCATTATGTTATATAATTTAGTTTTAATTTCCTTAAACAATCACAAATTTTCAAATTTTTTATTCTAGCCTTTACCTAGTCAGCCAATTGTTGTATTTTCCACCAAAATTGAATTATAAAGCAACTTTCCTGCAAAATAAATTGTTACCAAAACATCTATGAGCTGAAATTTGCATGCTCCCTATGACCTAAATTAGCAATAGATTTGGAAAAGATGGTAAGAATTAGAGTATCAATCAGAATCAAATGCAAAATTTTCCTATCTTTAGCATTGATTAATTGATCTTTTTTGTCTATGCAATGTATCTTCATGTTCTGTCTTACCATTGCCTTAAAAAAAAGAGTTTGAAATTCACACATGGGGATAAATAAATCTACTTGCCAAACCCTAAGTCCGGGGTGGCAAGCCCCTTCTCCCTCTCTCTTCCATACCCCTCGTAAATGTAATAGGGGCGTACCGCCAAAAGATGCCAAGAAAAGAGAGCACAAAAAAATTTGTGGTCAATGTAACCGCAAGTCCATAAATAATATCTCAAGTCGAATAGAGGAGGGATCCATCTTCCACACCCCCACTTCTCTCGTCCCCATGAATGAAAATTGGAAAAAAAAGAGAAAAAAATGAGAAAAAAGAAAAAAAAGTTATTGTTGAAGCAGAAATATGATGAAAAACAATTTTTACAAAGTGTGGACTTAAAAGAAAAGTTATGAAAATTGCTATCATAAGAAATATAGAACCTTGTGTTTTGTGATTCTAGGAGATTTGGTTGTTTGTCCATGAAAAGGATAGAAATCTTTGCTAATTGGAGAGGATGAACATGTTTCTTTTATAAATAGATGTTTTGTGATTTTATTTGCTTGAGGACAAGAAAAAGCTTAAGTCTGCAGTATTTTGACGCATGCCATTTTGGCATTAATTTTGGATAATGTTGCAGTCTTGATTTCATAGATTTTCTTTATTAATCGGCTGACATGCAATAAAATAACTTCTACCTATCTCTATAACAAATAAATTGTATTCTTTGAATTCTAATAATATTTTCCTCAATTTTTAGGAATAAATGAAGATAAGAAGAGATGAAGGTAGGAGGCAATTCAGTTTCCCGCAGTGCTGATTTAAATGCATACCTTGTACCGAAATTGGCATAACTCTCACATCCCAAGGCAGAATTTAATGGTCAAATATGATTTGGAAAGGGAATTCAAATACCTACAGGAAAATCATAATTTTGGGCGCACTTTAAGTTCTATGGACAGCGGAAATCAGCTCGAAATCACTGCGGAGACAATCTGCATTAAAGAAAGACAATCAAGAGTTGTTGACTAGATCTAAAAATTCAAACTGATGGTTCTCCCTCTTTTTCCCCCCTCTTTTGAGGGAATCCTACCCTCTCCTTCTACTATAAAAGGAGGGGGGAGGGTTATCCATCTTTTGGCATCTCAAGTTTTCTTTTATTAGTGCTCTAAAACAATTTTCCTTGTATTCTTCTTCTAGATCTGGAATAAAGTGGCTTTGCATCTTTGTTACATGTTATTCCGTTGTGTTTTAGATCTAGTATTTTCTTTTCTCCTCCTCCCCTCTCCTGAGCAATCGAGCAAGGTAGGAAGATGCAACCATCGTCATTGTCTCTAATCGAGGATCAGTAGTCGTAAGACTCGAAGATGGCTAGATCACTTCCTCCCTCCATCTCTCTTTGCTCCTTTTCCATGAGTGAGTAGTTCTTTATCGAGGCAAGGGGAATAACCCCTTAGCCATGTCTTTATCGAATTTTCCTTAAAAAATGATTCTAGATGGCTTTTGGGTTTGATAACTAATTGATCTATCAAAGTAATTAATTGATTTGATCAAAAGTTTATCTGGATGGATATGACTATGGAAGTTCAGATTTAGAACAACAAACCCAATCGCATAGAAGTTTTGAAACGACCGTGGATCTTCTTATTTTAGGATGATGTACTATGAAGCATGAGCACCAGGACCACTGGGCTCATGTGGAGTCCATCTTTAGTGGATTTTTATTAATTCACTTGCCTTCATTGAATCCGTCATTTTTAAAGGATTAGTTTGTTTTTGCCTAGGTTAAGGTGGTGAAAACCCCTAAAACCTTGATTCTCATCTCTTGATCTAATCACCACTTTCTTTTGCTTTATCTTTAGTCCTTTCATTCATAATAGTTTTTCTTGTGCTAACAACAATCTTAATTTTCCTTGTGACAGGGCAAATTTACATTCTTGTTAAGTGTGTTCCATACTTGCATTTATTTCCTTAGTGTTAATCATCAACCCCAAAAATCGACTTTTACTTTCTGTTCCAAATCTAAAAAAATACCAAAAACAAATAACAAGTTCTTCAAAACAATTGGGATAAAAAGAAACAATCTTAAAAAGTTGTCCTATGGGATCAACCCTTTCTATACTAGCCTTAATCGAAAAAGTTGAAAAAGGATTAAACTCTCGGATAATTATCTTAGTGATTGTAAGTACTAAACGACACATTAACAAGTATAATCATTCACAAACATAAATATGGACGGATACTCGAGATACCTATAAGAGTGAATCAACATATGAACATGCTTGATTGATCATAAAGAGAACTAATAATTTAGAAACATACAATGAATAATTAAATAATTGCGTACACATGTTTCACCTCTCATTCATCTCATTATGCTTTGAACCCACATGAGGTGCACCACAACATGTGAAAGAATCACAGCAAGCTACGATCTCACAATTTAAGGCTTAGAAGCATGCCCAAGTTCCTAAGCCTATCTCTCATGTAAGACCCCATCTACAACAGGCCTTGCCATGTCTGTCTCTTGGCGGCTAATGGGAGCAGTCGAATATCTCAGACTCCACCTCTGAACCTGGGTACTCAAGTGGTGTGTCAAAGCCCTCAGGCTTATTATGCATCAGTGGACCTACTGACCATTGATCACTACAACATGTAACATAGGTACCACCGACATCCCCAGTTGGTGTTGGGTACCACACAACTATAAGGGGTCTGTCCTAATGGTTAAGATCCCTGCACCCTACTGGTGCACTCCAACTTACCTCGATCTGGACTACCTCTAGTCGAGAAGTCATTTCCTCCTCACAACACGGCCTCATCCTGCGAAGATTCTATAGTGTGTAGGGCATTTACATGTCTAATTCACTCTTTAAATTCACAATTCAATCATCACATCAACATATCTTAGTTCATCTTTGTAAACTGTTCATTTCATAAACCATCTGATAACATTTATCACAACTGAACTGTTAAGCATAACCACATCTCATACTGAGAAACATTAATATCACAATACTTGATTCACTGAACACCCTATCCTTAGGGTTTCATTTACCTCATTCAATTATCCCATGACTTGCATAAGGATTTAATACTTCATAGCATCATTGAATAAAGACTTCTCTCAGCAGTTCACATATAATCGAATATATAAATGAAACCATGTAATGAACTGAACTAGGGTTTCCACACCATTTACTAAAGCATCATACATCAAGAATAACATTGAATCAAGATGTCATTTTGCAAACCTCCAACTTTCCATTCATTTAGGGTTTTACCCTCCTTACTCATATATCAAGAAAACATTGATATCATCGATTGAAATGTAGGATCCTATTTGACATATATGTAATACGCATAAAAATAAAACAATCATTCGTAGGAAAGGAGATTCAATTAGGAAAACTTCTTTATTCAATTATACAACAATTTTAGTCATAGTCGAAGACCCTAAATTTTAGTTCTCTTATCATCTCTGCAAATACTTTAAGAATTATCATTTAGATGGATTGTACTAATTTCTAATATGGTTTCATCATCTGAAATTCATCAAGATAGATAATTAATCCATTTCGTATCAACTTGCAAAAGCTAGATCAAATAGACCATTTAGGGTTTGTACTCACATACTAAGCAATTGAATTTTTTGATGATTTAACTCACTTTCATGCAATATACTATTTAAAAGAAGGATCCACTCATCGTAAGGTGTGAAACACCTTAAAAATGCAGTCCATCTATGAAAATCTTGAATCCATATTAAGATCCTAGTAAAATCAACAGTTTCTTTTTGATTTCAACCCTAAATGAGGTTTGTTGTAGGTAGAAGATGAAGGTCAGAGGTTAGCCAAAACCTCAAATTCAATGGATCAAGGGTTCCGAGCAAGGGGAAATGAAGAGAAGGAAGAATCACGGTTTAAACTACTTACCAAGTCGAATCTATGGCAACCCCCTTTGGATTTCTACTGTTCTTCACGTTCTTTCTTAAAATTCACCCCAGAAATTGCCTTCCAGGTCACCCTCTAATTGAGAAAAGAGTCTGAGATGATAGAGGATTGAATCACAGTTCCAACACACTTTGTTTTGTGGAAACAAATAAGTATAGCCTGAGATATGATCGTTTTACGATTGGCTATCTTGGGAGGCATCTGTCGCGGTCACGACACAGATTTGCAGCATCAGTGTCGTGACCATGGCACACAATGCAGTGTCACGGTCGCGACACACGGCACAGCGTCGCGGTCGCGACACTCTGTACATGTTTACTAAAAAGGGCATAACTCTCTCATTTTAACTCCGATTTGGTTTATTATTTTTTGTTGGATTCATAATTGAATTCTCTAAAATCGTTCAATAATAATTCATTCTCAAATGAAAATTTATTTATTAAACATTTCTTCCAATTTCATTAACTCTCTTCTTGCATACATGTATGGGTTAATGTTATATTAACTCCAACTCGGATCTTTATAGTATGCATAAGTCATGATTATGAGTTGTATAAATAAGTATTTAAGGTTACTAAAGTTAAGATAAAGCAAAACATAGAATATTACTAACAAAAGTATGCCAAGCATTAAGATTATCTTAAATCTCTAGGATTACCAGCAAAGCTAGGAATGGGTTGTAATGGTTGTCGGCATCTTCAGGAAACATGACTTGGTTAGAAGAATGAACAAAAAACTTTAGGGACCTAGCATTGAGCCTGCTAGTGCCCTTTGGTAAAACATCTATAACAAGTGTCCTTTGGGAAATCAAACATTGCTTTCTGCCTTATACCCACTCAGAGCTCCTCCATGTGTGAGGGTCTGATCGGACTAGTCTGGGAAACATCCATGCTAGGAGAATTTTCTACGACCTATTCCTCTACAACAAATAGGTTTCTGACGTCTTCAATTGACACCTTAGGTGGAATTGAAGCAGCCTACGTTTCTCTTTTCTACTCTTCAATAGTCAGCTATGGTTGGTGAATGCAAGAGTATCATCTCTTATATCTCACAATCGCTTGGGTGTATTTCTTGAAAAGAGAAACCATAGGTTGCAAATGGAAATTGTAGTGTTCCAGGAACTACCGTGACTGACTTTCTAAGAGTATCAGTCCTCTATACATTCCATACCATGGTTGCAATTGAACCATTGAACCTACCTTGTTTATCATTCCAATGTATCAGTCTGTTATATCACTACTGTTGTCCTCTTCCTCTTAAGATTGGCTCCATGTAGTGGAGTACTACAGCTGTGTGGATAGAAGTAGAGACCTAACCACCAATATCTCTTAATAATATACAATCAAATAAGAACTTCGGAAGAGGGCATATGTGAATCCCATCTTGAAATTATTGAGGAAGGAAACATCGAATGTGACCTTGGTCCTGTTGTAGTAGAACATGGTGAGGTACTAGGAGATCAAAATGTAAGATGATGGTAGCTATGATGTCTTTCACACTGAAGGAACCCTGACAAGTCGTAGTAGACAATTTTAAATTATTAATTTGTATAAGGATTTTGGTTTTGCTAGAGCGGAGGATGAGCAACCCATGGGACAATGGTAGAGGAGGATCACTCACAGTCATGTTATGGCTGTCTATAGGTGTTGACAAGGAGGAGAGCTAAACACACAACCATGGCTTGCCAAAAACCTTCCTAATAATGATATGTATATATATGTATATATATGCATATAAATACATATACATATGTACATATACCATACATACATATGTATATATATATATATATATATATATATATATATATATATATATTTATATATATACATGTAATCTTGGTTTGGATTTGGACTAGTCAATCATTTCCTTTAGCTAGACAAAATCACAAACTTAAATATATGGTTCCATTTGTAGTTTTAGTGGTGAACTAAACCAAACCAAACCAAACTATGCCCATTTTATTTTCTGATATAAGCTGAAACTGGGTTACCATAATTCTCTTGTCCTTATATATACATGATTATATAGATATGTACATAGTTGATAAGAAAAAAACATAATTTGATGTTTCCCAAAATGATAGAGTTAGGATTATTCATTTTTTAGAAGAGGGTTTTTATTTATAAAATTCATTATTTTCTTGGTCTACTACTTTATGTCTAGAATCATATGACATGCCCATGTAATAGTTTCTCCATGTTATGATTTTCTTTTTCAATAATAGACATAAGTATAAACTTAGGAACTTTTTATTGTATTTTCAAATTATCATGATTATCATTTATTTTCTAGAAGAAAACAAGTTATTAAATGATTGATGTTATGCTTTCACCAGGTGTTATGTCTGGAATAAAAAATGTGGCATATTTCCAATAATTGTGTTACAAATGTAAATAAAATGTAACTACAAGATTGGCCTCTTATGGGCTCCACCTTCTCTCTAGGGCTCCCCCGGAGGTTTCCCCTGGGGGGAGAGTATGCCGCCTCCGCGCGTCCCTCCCCCTGGCCTCTCACTTGCAGTTGAATGTGCGATGTGCTCTCGAGTTAGGGAGATGTCTAGCCATTTTGATGGGGTGCTCCTCGGAAGCCCATGAGAGAAAGAGATGGGAGGCATGCGAGGTGTCCAGATCTGGCGTTGCGGCGGCATGTCAACTTGGTCGACTCCACACCATTCAAGAGTTATGGTTGGAGAGGAACCGTTCCATCTGGATCTTGGTCCCGAGCTGCCGCCATCACTGGTGAAGTTAGGGGTGCTTCGTCCCTCTTTTACAAGCATCGTGTCTCCTCCTCCCGAGTTCCTGGTTAGCTAGGGTGATGCGACCCTCGACTGCTGTTGGTCGCTGCTTTGGCATCCCAGTGGTGGATCCTTGTTGGGTGGCTGGGAAGTCATTGTTGATCGATGGAGATTTCTCCTCCAGGCGTATGGCGGCTTCTATTGTTTGGGGTCTGTACCCGACACTTGATGACGCTGAGGAGTGCGACGGGTCTCCCTGGTCCTTCGACGGGTTCTCAACTCAGGCGGCTTTCGCTACTTGGTTCAAGGCCTCCTCGGCGGCTACGATGGTGGGTGGGAAACTAGGGCTCTGGGTGGTGCGTTCCCTCTTCATCCATCTGGCGTTTGGAGGTGCGCTCCTCCCTTCCTTGTTCTGGTCGCCCTCAAGCAGTTTGAGGTCCGTCGCTGTTGAGCCTCACGATCATGAAGGTTCTCTGCTTAAGCTGGTCGAAACACCTTCAAGGTGTTTGACGATATGTTGTACGCATACAGGTGCTTTACGGGGGTTGGGATTTAGAGGGGGTTTCCTCTTCTCTTCCTCTCTGGCCGTTTGCTCTTGAATGCAGGAAACACCCTTGGGTGTTTGTGGTTGCTGCTATGTACCAGCGTTTCCGATAGATCAAGGTCCAGTGCTGATGAGAAGCTATGTTGTTTGGGGGTTGTCAGCTCAAAGGATCTCCCTTATTCTGGCTTAGTACTACAATTTATGGGTACCCTTATTATATAGCTGGTGTTGTGCTACGCATGAGGGAGTTATTTGGAGCTAACTTGTTCGCCCAACTCTTTGTTGTTTATTTGGGTTGGCTCTTGTTTCTTTTGTGTTTTGTTCTAGCTTCATGCTGACCTGATGCTAGGAGTCTTCCTGTTGGGCTTCACCCTTTACGTTTCCTGGAGTTGGGATGCTAAGAAAGCCAAAATCTTCTTGTCTAGCTACATGATGGCTTGCTTATGGTTGGTCTATGTCAAGTCACTTTACTCTTTGTGGGTATGCTGATTGTATGTAATAGTGGCTTGTTGTAGCCTTCTGCTCGTTGATATGCTTGGACCTAGCTTATCTAGGTTGTTTGGTTTTCTTAGTGTTTCTTTGCCTGGAAAGTTTGTTTGTCCCCCTGCATGGGGATTTCGAACCTTATCGAGCTTTTTATCTCTCTGTTGATGTAATGGGTTACTTAGTGCTCAAAGTTTTTGGTATTAATAGTAACACGCTTTTTGACCGACCAAAAAAAAAGATTGGCCTCTTATGGATAAACTCTATACATTTTTGTTATGTATTAGAAATTTTGTTCTACAAGCACAATGAATTTTAGCTCCCTCTGGTTTCTCTTATGATGTTCCTTTTTTCATTCTAGGCTAGCTATACACATTTAAAAATATTAGGAATTCCTAAATCAATAGTAAGACCATAATACTTAATTGTCAATGTTTTCTTGTTTTAATGAAAAATTTATAGAATTAATAATTTTGGCATGTATCATTATAAGTAAGATGATGATAAACTTGAAAATTCTTTCAATGGAACTTTTGTTATACAAGTTATGTTGAATCAAAACATTATGTAAAAATGCTCGCTTCCGAGAGTCATGTGTCATTTGTTATCTTTATGCATTCATTTCATGTCAGTTTTTGTATATTTTCTTAAAATATTGTAAGTTTCTTCAAACTTTTGTGACATTATCTACAACATCTTTTGTGTTGCATTGGGATTTAACAAAGCCACACTTTTTTCTTTCAAAAGAAGTTGGATTTGTTTCCAGCCTACCTATACACACACTAAGAAAGTCATTGGTTTTCATGTTTGACATGAAATATCTTACTTTAGGATAGGTGAGAAATGTATTGCAATTACCAGTTATTTCTCTATGTTGGTGGGTTGTGGTGATTTTTTATAGTTGTCACCCGACTTGAGGAGGGTTTGGCTGCCTAAATACATGCTAGATGTTACCAATTGAGTTGTGGAGTGATGCAAGTTGCTCACTAGAGAATGGGAGTATTGTTATATAAAGGGTTTCCCTTGTCTGTAGTGTTAACAATGATGAGTCATGATATTCATGAAATCATCCTTAACCAAAACACTTACCACTAGTAAATTCTATTTTTACTACTCAAACTAAAGGTAATAATGTAAGATACCCTTTCATATTATCATTTCACACTTCACAAAAAATGAGGTTAAAACATAGAGTTATAAGAATTTATGAACTGAAAATTATTGCAATCTAAAATGTTTAGCCATGGAAGATTATAGCAACTCCGTGCTAATGCTAGATGGCCATTTATAATTTCATGTTGTGGACCACCTTCTAGGGAAGGATGATAATAATTCATATTTATTGTACATATATTGTGATTTTATACTTATGTGTGATCCTAAATTTTCTACAAACTAACTTGAAAACAAAGTATTAATGGTAAAAGGTGGCATGCTATCTAACAAATATGTTATTGATGAAGAAAAAAATATAATTTTCACTTTGTAAATAAATAAATCTTGAAGTAGCTATTCAATATTAATGAAACAAAAGAATATACTATAAAATATAGTTGTGATTATGGATTATATGATTAAAATTGGCCCAAAATATTTTTTTATTAGATAATAACATCATTATATCTCAAAGTTAACATTGAAACCATGTAATGAAATCATATCCCATGCCAA
Source organism: Alisma plantago-aquatica (assembly GCA_963693085.1). Taxonomy (NCBI): domain Eukaryota; kingdom Viridiplantae; phylum Streptophyta; class Magnoliopsida; order Alismatales; family Alismataceae; genus Alisma; species Alisma plantago-aquatica. The sequence goes on along the minus strand of OY856409.1, from coordinate 1,698,321,156 downwards.
ACACTAGGCATCTACCAATTCCAATCTAACAATTTAACAACCTATTTATTGAATGACCATGTCTATAAGATACACTCAAGTAGCAAGAAATAGTTGTAGTATTTCAGTGATTGCTATGCATGGTCACTTTTGTTTAATGTCCATCTTTTCATTTTTTATCATCTCTTGATATTTCTTTCACATCTGCATGGTCATTCATACATGTGAATATCTTACCCAATATCTCATGATTTCCTACACTCAAAGTATGTAATAATTCTTTAAAGTGTAATTTTTCTCCAATAATGGTAAGATGACCTTTGACCTCATCTATATGAACAGATTTGACTCCTAAAATGAATGGGAAATAATGAGAACATATAAAATATAAATGAGTTAGTTATTAGAACAAAAACAAATGCATCCTACATGAGTACCTGCATATGAAAGTGCCAATTTTAATGCTCTCTTGCGGCATTCTTCGTCATCAAGTTT